>NC_051167.1:89239381-89782309 GCF_013339725.1 Rhipicephalus microplus
AAATGCCGTTAGAATGCACGCTTCCTTCCTCTACGCTGAAAGGTATCACTCCTTATTCACTGCATTTTCGTATCGCGTCATCTATTTTCCACGTGTACGGGCGAGAAATATTTCATGACTCCGCCGTCGTGAACGGGCGAATGCGAGACGGGGAATCTTTGAGGATTGCCGAATGCCTTCCCTCCTGCGCGCGCTGCGTTTTGGTTTTCGCGTTCTGCGGAGCTTAACAGATGGTATCGCTTTCGTGAACAAAAGCTGCAGCACTTTTGCTGCCAGAGACTTCTACCCGCATCATCTCTTTCGAAACAACTCTTTTCTATCACTTGTAGATTTACTTTTATTTCTTTCTGGTAATCTTTTGATATTGAGCACTGCCTCTAGCTTTAGTAAGCTTTGGAAAGGTACAATACAGACAGAAAAGAGGGCATGTCGGGCTGAACTTGGTTCCCAGTGCTTAAGAATTGTGACTGCAGATGTCCCTTGTTGAGTCTTTTGCACTGTCACTGGGCACAAGAGCGCCAAATACCTCAGTAACGCTCTTTTATTACGACCATACACAGAGAATTCATGGAAAAGAAGGGACGCGCAAAACAAAAAGCGCTAAAATTCAAGCCAAAGAAGATGCCACAGAGAGCAGCCGCATCAGAAGACAGAACGTGTTCCAAGCGCTGTTACTGGGCACAAGAGCGCCAATTACCTCAGTAACGCTCTTTTATTACGACCTCGTGCTCTCGTGCCGAGTTCGGGACGAATTAAAAAGCCTTGCCAATACGGTTCACGACGCGCTCTCGAGAAACACCGCCGGGAAATGTGTCAATGCGTGCCAGCGGGACCTCGGCATCTTGCTATCGATCCATTCAATAAAACATGACCTTCTTGGCGGGTTCCTAGGCAATAGGTAGGATAGACATATTTGCCTCTCGTGCGAGCGACGACCTGAGGCAGTACTCGCATGGGTCCGTTCGCCGTGTAGTCGCGGTGATATTGGGGAATAAAGACAGCTGCGTTAACACAACCTTGCATGATAAGGTCAACATGCATGTCCTCAGTTCGCCGGAGGTCTGCCGGTCGACGCTTGTGTAAGCATCCGTGTGGTTAAACAAGTGACTTGCTTGATCACAGAGCGTTGACAAGAAGTGTAGAAAAGTTAGAGTCGGGCGAATAAAAACATCTCGTTTACGAAACATTTTCATGTAATGTGTTCATAAAAAATGGCCATGAAAGATTTTTTTTTTGATTTTACAAAGGAAGGAAGAAAATAGGAGTAAAGAACGGCAGGGAGGTTAACCATCCTATAGGCAGCCAGTTTGCTACCTGCGCATAGGAGGGTGATGGGGGAAATGAAAGATAGAGAACAGAGAGGGAAGAGGATAAACACAGCACATTCGGCAGCACACGTGCGAGCTTACAAACCTTTTTTCATGCAACAAATGAGGATGAAACCTGCATGAAATGAGCAGACTGAATGGACGCCTTGCGTGCACGCCCATGCAGATAGAGGCATTCATTTCCCGCTTGAGTTCACCTGTGCCTAGTGCTTCCTTAAATAAGGGCTTGGGTATTTCTCTTCCTTGTAAATTTGGATCGAAGTGCTTAATTATTTCTAAAATTTTGAAATATCTGATTATACGAACGCCTTTAATCCTATAATGCTTAAATGCGAAACCTCCGCACAATTTGTTTTTCACTTTCTAGCTTTAATTTACCCTTTATTGATACTGCAGTTATCTAAAATGAAACTTCGATAGACACTTCTAAGTATATCGCAAATAGTCTATACTTCACAGAAGCGAGTACCTTGCGAAAACAAAGAAAATTGCCCGCAGCTTCCCTCGGGGGAACACTGAGGAGGATGCGGAGCATATAATTGGTTAACGGGGTGTTAAAGTGCGACTTACTTGGGTCGATGGCTAAATTGGTTAACGTGGTTGTGAAATGGGTGTTAAATTGCGACTTACTTCCTCTACGCTGAAAGGTATCACTCCTTATTCACTGCATTTTCGTATCGCGTCATCTATTTTCCACGTGTACGGGCGAAAAATATTTCATGACTCCGCCGTCGTGAACGGGCGAATGCGAGACGGGGAATGTTTGAGGATTGCCGAATGCCTTCCCTCCTGCGCGCGCTGCGTTTTGGTTTTCGCGTTTTGCGGAGCTTAACAGATGGTTTCGCTTCTGTGAAGAAAAGCTGCAGCACTTTTGCTGCCAGAGACTTCTACCCGCAACATCTCTTTCAAACAACCTTTTCTATCACTTGTATTTACTTTTATTTCTTTCTGGTAATCTTTGATATTGAGCACTGCCTCTAGCTTTAGTAAGCTTTGGAAAGGTACAATACAGAAAGAAAGAGGGCATGTCGGGCTGAACTTGGTTCCCAGTGCTTAAGAATCGTGACTGCAGATGTCCCTTGTTGAGTATTTGCACTGTTACTGGGCACAAGAGCGCCAAATACCTCAGTAACGCTCTTTTATTACGACCATACACAGAGAATTCATGGAAAAGAAGGGACGCGCAAAACAAAAGCGCTAAAATTCAAGCCAAAGAAGATGCCACAGAGAGCAGCCGCATCAGAAGACAGGACGTGTTCCAAGCGCTGTTACTGGGCACAAGGCGCCAATTACCTCAGTAACGCTCTTTTATTACGACCTCGTGCTCTCGTGCCGAGTTCGGGACGAATTAAAAAGCCTTGCCAATACGGTTCACGACGCGCTCGCGAGAAACACCGCCGGGAAATGGGTCAATGCGTGCCAGCGGGACCTCGGCATCTCGCTATCGATCCATTCAATAAAACATGACCTTCTTGGCGGGTGCCTAGGCAATAGGTAGGATAGACATGTTTGCCTCTCGTGCGAGCGACGACCTGAGGCAGTACTCGCATGGGTCCGTTCGCCGTGCAGTCGCGGTGATATTGGGGAATAAAGACAGCTGCGTTAAGACAACCTTGCATGAGAAGGTCAACATGCATGTCCTCAGTTTGCCGGAGGTCTGCCGGTCGACGCTTGTGTAAGCATCCGTGTGGTTAAACGAAGTGACTTGCTTGATCACAGAGCGTTGACAAGAAGTGTAGAAAAGTTAGAGTCGGGCAAATAAAAACATCTCGTTTACGAAACATTTTCATGTAATGTGTTCATAAAAAATGGCCATGAAAGATTTTGTTTCTTGATTTTACAAAGGAAGGAAGAAAAATAGGAGTAAAGAACGGCAGGGAGGTTAACCATCCTATAGGCAGCCAGTTTGCTACCTGCGCATATGGGGGGGATGGGGGAAATGAAAGATAGAGAACAGAGAGGGAAGAGAGATAAACACAGCACATTCGGCAGCACACGCGCGAGCTTACGAACCTTTTTCATGCAACAAATGAGGATGAAACCTACATGAAATGCGCAGACTGAATGGACGCCTTGCGTGCACGCCCATGCAGATAGAGGCATCATTTCCCACTTGAGTTCACCTGTGCCTAATGCTTCCTTAAATAAGGGCTTGGGTATTTCTCTTCCTTGTAAATTTGGTTTGAAGTGCTTTATTTCTAAAATTTTGAATATCTGATTATACGAACGCCTTTAATCCTATGATGCTTAAAATGCGAAACCTCCGCACAATTTGTTTTTCACTTTCTAGCTTTAATTTACCCTTTATTTGATACTGCAGTTATCTAAAATGAAACTTCGATAGACACTTCTAAGTATATCGCAAATAGTCTATACTTCACAGAAGCGAGTACCTTGCAAAAACAACAAAAAAAACCTACGTTACTGCTTAGTAACAAGTCAAGTGCCACCTCTTGTGTGCCTACATATCGCAATCAACAAACGTATTTAGGATAAAATTTACGTCATTCAGGCGAGATTGAACGAAGTGAGAGTTGCTGCACGGGCTTCGCTCTCTCCGTTGTCAGCAACATAACAAATTGTTCTTGCATAAAGTACCTTACATGAGATGGCGCTAGACTTTGCATGCTGAAAACTACGTTTCTGTTGAATACTTCGAAGCTAGACTTAAGAAACCATGCATTTCGTGACTTGATTGATTAAAGTGTTTCTGCATGTGCCAAATTTGCGCCACTTGGCTGTGAATGGTTAACAGTAGCCTGAATAACACTTGCGTGGAGGGGCGCATAAGGCGCCATTTTTTATTATATACAACAATCAATGCTGCGCTGACAGCAAATATAGTCGTACAGCATGTTAGTTACTTCTGTTATGGTTGAAGCATAAACAGAAGGTTGTAGTTAAGGCGAGGCCGCAGCTATAGCAGCCAAGGATGACGCCAGTGTCTGGAGCCACACGCTAAAAAAACTGTGGACAGGCTTCACGAGTAATTACTAAGGTAACATGTAGCGCGTTAAAGTGAATAGGGCGTTTTTAGAATAACGTTTGCAGGCACTGCGGGCGTTGCCGTCATAGCGGGTGCTCTATGAATTTAAGAATAGTGCTTGCCCTCCTGAAAACCGCAGCGCACAATATCACAGCGACACCGTTACCTCAAAACCATCGGTTGCAGGCCACATGCGGGCCGCACACGCCACCCAGGTTTTCTGCGGGCGGGCTGCGTACGCGAACGGCGGCTCGCGTTACGAGGCATGCGCAGTGGCAGCGACCACACCGCAAGGGCTCGCGGTTGTGCTATTCTAAAATCCCTAATGCTAAAAAAAAGAAGGCGGAACGTGCACCCATTGTCATTAAGGATCCACGCCCCTAGCAGGCCAGCACGAAAATCTCAACAGCTGAGATACGAATTAGTCGCTTCGATAGGAGTTGTTGAAGTACATTTCAAATTGGCAATCTCTAATGAGAGAGCAACAAAACAACAAAATAAAGACGAAATATACTACTAATCGTTCTGGCTAGTGAGATGGTTAAGGTGCACTTACCTGCAAGAGGGGTCGCATTGTTCGGGACCAGGAACAAATCGGAAATGTTAACGACAGCTTCATCAGCCTTGAGAGAATAGATAACCGCGCCTCTGGAGCTTTTGGGCATTCATGAAAATAATTAGAAGCACAAAATACACAACTACACAAGACTATGTTCTTATTAACCTAATTGGGAGTCCACCGTACAGGCGCTCACAGAAGAATTCGGATCGACGAATAGCGGCTCGCTTCCCGAGTGTTACTGAAGAATTGCGGTAGTAGAAAAACATAAGCAACATCTGCGCATGCGCAAACAAGTGTGCGAGGTTCACTAACGCACTGGTGATGGCGTTGCCCTAACAGCGCAAGTCAACACTGTCCTTGCGTTGTTCCTTCGGCGTTTCCATATCGTGCCTCGCTATCACAATCGGGGCTCACGTGGGCTCACGGCTGCATTGCACTAAAACGCCGAGCTTCGCCAGTGCTATAGTCATAGGCGCGCACTGACCGAAACCACGTAAGTTGTACCGAAACGATCAATGAATCCAGACTTGAAAATCGTCCAAGCGCACGAGCGCGCACAAATGATTGCTTATGCTACAAGCCCCGTGTGAACAGAGCGTGTTCGACATTTTTTCGGCCCCTATACGCTTACTGGAACACGAAAAGGCTTCCAACGCAAGCATTCCGGAGTTCTGGACGGACAACCTAGATTAATTATAAACCAATTATTGCTTCTAGGAAGACCGCGCCGCCCATAAACTATTTCAAACTGCATGTCCCATGGGCTACTGGCCGCATGTTCGGTGATCTGAATCACTCTGCAAGTTATTGGACCCGAACGAGGCTATTAGATCGCTTCTATTTGTGCCGACATGTTACCAGTGCAGGCTTAGTTCACTAGATCCTTCAGCTTGCTTGCACGTCCTACATGATGGCTCAACGCCTCACCCACATTTAACAGCGAAAGCTGTGATGAGATTCACAATACGGTTCTCGAGCGCCGTCGTAATTGTCTGCGACCACCGCCGCTGCATACGGTGCCCGTAACCACTGTCACACGAAATAAAAACTCATAATATAAAACACCAAGGACACAATGAGATTCAAACTCGGGTCCACTGCGTACCAGCCCAGTATCCCACTACTGAACCACACCGGTGCTTGGAAGTCCTCTACAAACTGGCCTTAGGCAGGCTTGATGTCGGGAAAGGAAGTGCATATCCTTCGCTTTCCTTTTAAAGCAGATGAAGCCGTTTGTAGGCAGGCAGGCGTGGCCGCCAGACGGTACCACGTGTAGACACTGCGACGACAACACCAAAATTGCTAACGTCATCATCGCTCGTTTATTGCCACTCCGTTCTTAAGAGCTAGCTGAACACGTCAAAATACTGTCGATGTTTCGTGGCCGGGAAGGTGCCGTTAAGTCTTGGACGCCCATTGCACTCGTTATCGATTAACTTCTACGTAACGGGCGTCATTCATACTTTGCTAAAACAACTTATGCACATCAAGTAATCAAATGAACGCCCCATCTCGAGTTTGAAATTTAGTGTCACTGCTCGTTTCAGTATTTGTTTGAGTACGAGTTAGTTGCTAGGACGGTGTATTTGAAGAGAACACAGATAATTTCATTAAGAACAGGGAAGGATTTACGTGACCATGAAAATATGAGGTCAGCAGCGTTGTACAAGGGACACGTTCACGTACACTGACACACATGAAGCACGCTGTAGCAGGCTACCAGACACTTATAGAAAGCGAAGCTGATGAAAATTCGGAGTACTAGGTATTCTCTTGTGGGAGAGCTTAAAGCCGTCCCTTGGGCCTCACACGCGATGGGGCCGTGTTTGCAAAAATTGTGTTTATAGAAATTTGTTCTCAGAAAGAGTGGACAACAGTAGTATTCCAACAGAACATCTCGACAGAACAAGACATCCATATACGCAGAAAAATTTGTTAGAAAATGATATGCCCACATATGTACATATGCACAATGCATGGTAAATGAAGCAAAAATAAGACCTAATATGTGTAAGTTGCGCATTTACATGGCATTTCGCTGGTATACTTAAAAAACATCAACCTACCGAAACCACGCTTCATGCGTCTTCACAAACGAACACAAAAGGTGAGAACCAGCATCGAATAAATTCCTCCTCACCGAGAAACAGGAGCTCATCTGACAAAACACATAGCAGCTCTGAGTACAGTCACTCCAAGAACAGGAAGAGAGTGTGATGGCGACGGCCTGGTGCAAACCCCTCACAGCGATTGCGCCAAAGAAAGTAAGCACCAGACAATGAGAAGGCAGGCTAGCCGCCCCGTGAACAACGCTCAGAAGAAACGAAATTATTTACTTCAAGGCCACGAAATCCAACATGAACGGCGCTCCAGAATACCGAGCAACGACGCATTGCCTCAAACATGATGATTTGTTTCACGTAGGGAGCAGTTCGGGCATGTTGATGATTGGACCATTCTTCACCTTTCGATGCGGTCAAGGGTAGTAAGCATATCCCACCCCAGCCTCCACATTAAGTCCCGGAGGTGGCCAGGCAGAAATGATGCGCTCCAAGACACACGGATAGAGGGAGTGCGGTGGGCCGGAGAAACTAACGAGAGCAAAAAGGCTGCTGTTGTGTCAATGATAGGAGTGTTCAACAGATCTACCTGGGGACAAGTCGATTTGAAATGGCTAAAACAATGCAACTGCTGCTACATAAAATGAAACAAGGGTTCCTGAATGTGGATCCTGTTAAGATGTATACGGGGCAATAAATACCGAATGCTAGTGCCTAGAATATAATATTTGAGAGTTCGCCTTGAGGATTCCTCTCCTTATTTGAGGCGTAGGCGCAACAGGAAGCTCAGAGCCCGTAACCGGCAGCGTGTGGACACCAAAAGGAAAGCAAAGCCTCTCTGTGAACGCAGCAGTCCTAACGCCGCGCGACTGACCAACTCAACGGCACAAGACCGAAAGAAAGAACACAAAGCAGACTGTCATAATCTCACGATGCGTGGAGGCGGGTGCTCCACGTGATACGTTCATAATGGCACCAATTGTGACTGCAGAAGAAATTTTTCGAAAAAAAAGTGACTGGCATTTTACAGCACTCTACACACCACTATATATGGGAGAGCGCTAACCTCTGCCTGTCGCAAGAGACCAATACGAGGTGCGTTTACAAAAAATTGTGAGCAATTTATAGTACAACGTACTCTACTATAGAGAGCATAGGCTGTCTCGTAGGCCTCAATCTGTTTGGAAAAAGTTGTTAACAATTTACAGTATATATGTATTTAGAAAGAGTGTTTAACGATTTCGAGTACTTCGTACTCAACTATGAGAGAGCAGTGTGCCGGCCAAGGTTCCTTGTGGCGTTGCATAAGTGGTTGCCAGACTGGAAGGATGGTTGTTGCCAGATTGCCGCTAAATTTGTCTGAAAAGTTTTCTTCTGTAGTTGTGGCTTCTATGTAAGAGTTCGGTGCTATCCGCGGTGCATTTCTGGGTTAAAAATTTTTCTCCTGTAGTTGTGGCTTCTTTATAAGAATTGGTGCTATTCGCAGTGCATTTCTTGGCCGAAAATTTTTCTCCTGTATTTGTGGCTTCTTTATAAGAATTTGGTGCTATCCGCGGTGCATTTCTTGGCCGAAAATTTTTCTCCTGTAGTTGTGGCTTCTCCGTAAGAGTTTGGTGATATCCGCGGTGCATTTCTTGGCTGAAAATTTCTCCGCAGGTGCTCGCGTGGCGTTAGGGCCGTTGCCCATCCACTCTTTCTGTGCAGATGCTTGCGCCACGCCGGCGCCGTGACCCACCCCCTCTTTCCCCGCTGATGCTGCATCACGTAGGCGCCCTGTCAACGTTAGAGCGCTCTATCCCCCTTTCACCTCATCACCCTTATAAAATGTCATAACGTTAGCCATGCAAGCTACACTGTTACCAGTCCAGAAAGCGTCTCGTCATGGCCACGCCACAGTTAGACCGCAGCATTGTCGAAATCGCTGACAATGCTGAGTCCCCCTGTAAGCGACGGTGGCTCGTCGGCCGGGTCCCATTTACAGGTACGCGCAAGTCGCGCCTAATTCGCTCCATCTGCTTCGATGCGTCCCCCGTCGTAGCGCGCGGTCGATGCGACACGATCAGCTGAGAGAGAAAAAAAAAAGAAAAGTAAGGGGGCAGGCTGGCGGCGCATCACCTCCTGCGACTCTATTCAGTTTTCCCCGTCATCCCTAATACTGAGACGCGATATCTTAATCGCACAGCTGCGCACACAGCAAGAGAACGCGCCTAGACTTCTGCTAGGCGCGGTTCATTCCGTAAATAAAACGAATTCTGTAATGCGCCGTTCATTCCGTTAATTAAAACGGCCTCTTAATTGCGCAGCAGCGCCGCGCTCGACTTCTGCTAGGCGCGGTTCATTCCGTAAATAAAACGAATTCTGTAATGCGCGGTTCGTTCCGTTATTTAAAACGGCCTCTTAATTGCGCAGCAGCGCCGCGCTCGACTTCTGCTAGGCGCGGTTCATTCCGTAAATAAAACGAATTCTGTAATGCGCCGTTCATTCCGTTAATTAAAACGACCTCTTAATTGCGCAGCAGCGCCGCGCTCGACTTCTGCTAGGCGCGGTTCATTCCATAAATAAAACGAATTCTGTAATGCGCAGTTCATTCCGTTAATTAAAACGACCTCTTAATTGCGCAGCAGCGCCGCGCTCGACTTCTGCTAGGCGCGGTTCATTCCGTAAATAAAACGAATTTTGTAATGCGCGGTTCGTTCCGTTATTTAAAACGGCCTCTTAGTTGCGCAGCAGCGCCGCGCTCGACTTCTGCTAGGCGCGGTTCATTCCGTAAATAAAACGAATTCTGTAATGCGCGGTTCGTTCCGTTATTAAAACGGCCTCTTAATTGCGCAGCAGCGCCGCGCTCGACTTCTGCTAGGCGCGGTTCATTCCGTAAATAAAACGAATTTTGTAATGCGCGGTTCATTCCGTTAATTAAAACGACCTCTTAATTGCGCAGCAGCGCCGCGCTCGAGCACCAGACAATGAGAAGGCAGGCTAGCCGCCCCGTGAACAACGCTCAGAAGAAACGAAATTATTTACTTCAAGGCCACGAAATCCAACATGAACGGCGCTCCAGAATACCGAGCAACGACGCATTGCCTCAAAACATGATGATTTGTTTCACGTAGGGAGCAGTTCGGGCATGTTGATGATTGGACCATTCTTCACCTTTCGATGCGGTCAAGGGTAGTAAGCATATCCCACCCCAGCCTCCACATTAAGTCCCGGAGGTGGCCAGGCAGAAATGATGCGCTCCAAGACACACGGATAGAGGGAGTGCGGTGGGGCCGGAGAAACTAACGAGAGCAAAAAGGCTGCTGTTGTGTCAATGATAGGAGTGTTCAACAGATCTACCTGGGGACAAGTCGATTTGAAATGGCTAAAACAATGCAACTGCTGCTACATAAAATGAAACAAGGTTCCTGAATGTGGATCTGTTAAGATGTATACGGGGCAATAAATACCGAATGCTAGTGCCTAGAATATAATATTTGAGAGTTCGCCTTGAGGATTCCTCTCCTTATTTGAGGCGTAGGCGCAACAGGAAGCTCAGAGCCCGTAACCGGCAGCGTGTGGACACCAAAAAAGCAAAGCCTCTCTGTGAACGCAGCAGTCCTAACGCCGCGCGACTGACCAACTCAACGGCACAAGACCGAAAGAAAGAACACAAAGCAGACTGTCATAATCTCACGATGCGTGGAGGCGGGTGCTCCACGTGATACGTTCATAATGGCACCAATTGTGACTGCAGAAGAAATTTTTCGAAAAAAAAGTGACTGGCATTTTACAGCACTCTACACACCACTATATATGGGAGAGCGCTAACCTCTGCCTGTCGCAAGAGACCAATACGAGGTGCGTTTACAAAAAATTGTGAGCAATTTATAGTACAACGTACTCTACTATAGGAGAGCATAGGCTGTCTCGTAGGCCTCAATCTGTTTGGAAAAAGTTGTTAACAATTTACAGTATATATGTATTTAGAAAGAGTGTTTAACGATTTCGAGTACTTCGTACTCAACTATGAGAGAGCAGTGTGCCGGCCAAGGTTCCTTGTGGCGTTGCATAAGTGGTTGCCAGACTGGAAGGATGGTTGTTGCCAGATTGCCGCTAAATTTGTCTGAAAAGTTTTCTTCTGTAGTTGTGGCTTCTATGTAAGTTCGGTGCTATCCGCGGTGCATTTCTGGGTTAAAAATTTTCTCCTGTAGTTGTGGCTTCTTTATAAGAATTTGGTGCTATTCGCAGTGCATTTCTTGGCCGAAAATTTTTCTCCTGTAGTTGTGGCTTCTTTATAAGAATTGGTGCTATCCGCGTGCATTTCTTGGCCGAAAATTTTTCTCCTGTAGTTGTGGCTTCTCCGTAAGAGTTTGGTGATATCCGCGGTGCATTTCTTGGCTGAAATTTCTCCGCAGGTGCTCGCGTGGCGTTAGGGCCGTTGCCCATCCACTCTTTCTGTGCAGATGCTTGCGCCACGCCGGCGCCGTGACCCACCCCCTCTTTCCCCGCTGATGCTGCATCACGTAGGCGCCCTGTCAACGTTAGAGCGCTCTATCCCCCTTTCACCTCATCACCCTTATAAAATGTCATAACGTTAGCCATGCAAGCTACACTGTTACCAGTCCAGAAAGCGTCTCGTCATGGCCACGCCACAGTTAGACCGCAGCATTGTCGAAATCGCTGACAATGCTGAGTCCCCTGTAAGCGACGGTGGCTCGTCGGCCGGGTCCCATTTACAGGTACGCGCAAGTCGCGCCTAATTCGCTCCATCTGCTTCGATGCGTCCCCCGTCGTAGCGCGCGGTCGATGCGACACGATCAGCTGAGAGAGAAAAAAAAAAGAAAAGTAAGGGGGCAGGCTGGCGGCGCATCACCTCCTGCGACTCTATTCAGTTTTCCCCGTCATCCCTAATACTGAGACGCGATATCTTAATCGCACAGCTGCGCACACAGCAAGAGAACGCGCCTAGACTTCTGCTAGGCGCGGTTCATTCCGTAATAAAACGAATTCTGTATTGCGCGGTTCATTCCGTTAATTAAAACGACCTCTTAATTGCGCAGCAGCGCCGCGCTCGACTTCTGCTAGGCGCGGTTCATTCCGTAAATAAAACGAATTCTGTATTGCGCGGTTCATTCCGTTAATTAAAACGACCTCTTAATTGCGCAGCAGCGCCGCGCTCGACTTCTGCTAGGCGCGGTTCATTCCATAAATAAAACGAATTCTGTAATGCGCAGTTCATTCCGTTATTAAAACGACCTCTTAATTGCGCAGCAGCGCCGCGCTCGACTTCTGCTAGGCGCGGTTCATTCCGTAAATAAAACGAATTTTGTAATGCGCGGTTCGTTCCGTTATTTAAAACGGCCTCTTAGTTGCGCAGCAGCGCCGCGCTCGACTTCTGCTAGGCGCGGTTCATTCCGTAAATAAAACGAATTCTGTAATGCGCGGTTCATTCCGTTAATTAAAACGACCTCTTAATTGCGCAGCAGCGCCGCGCTCGACTTCTGCTAGGCGCGGTTCATTCCGTAAATAAAACGAATTCTGTAATGCGCGGTTCATTCCGTTAATTAAAACGACCTCTTAGTTGCGCAGCAGTGCCGCGCTCGACTTCTGCTAGGCGTGGTTCATTCCGTAAATAAAACGAATTCTGTAATGCGCGGTTCATTCCGTTAATTAAAACGACCTCTTAATTGCGCAGCAGCGCCGCGCTCGACTTCTGCTAGGCGCTGTTCATTCAGTAAACAAACCAATTCTGTAATGCGCGGTTCATTCCGTTAATTAAAACGACCTCTTAATTGCGCAGCAGCGCTGCGCTCGACTTCTGCTAGGCGCGGTTCATTCCATAAATAAAACGAAGTCTGTAATGCGCCGTTCATTCCGTTAATTAGAACGACCTCTTAATTGCGCAGCAGAGCCGCGCTCGACTTCTGCTAGGCTTGGTTCATTCCGTAAATAAAACGAATTCTGTAATGCGCCGTTCATTCCATTAATTAGAACGACCTCTTAATTGCACAGCAGCGCCGCGCTCGACTTCAGCTAGGCGCGGTTCATTCCGTAAATAAAACGAATTCTGTAATGCGCGGTTCGTTCCGTTATTTAAAACGGCCTCTTAATTGCGCAGCAGCGCCGCGCTCGACTTCTGCTAGGCTTGGTTCATTCCGTAAATAAAACGAATTCTGTAATGCGCCGTTCATTCCATTAATTAGAACGACCTCTTAATTGCACAGCAGCGCCGCGCTCGACTTCAGCTAGGCGCGGTTCATTCCGTAAATAAAACGAATTCTGTAATGCGCGGTTCGTTCCGTTATTTAAAACGGCCTCTTAATTGCGCAGCAGCGCCGCGCTCGACTTCTGCTAGGCTCGGTTCATTTCGTTAATTAAAACGGCCAGCGTCGCTCATGCACTCGCGAAATGCACCGCGGATAGCACTAAACTCTTACGGAGAAGCCACAACTACAAAAACAATTTTCAGCCAAATTTAGCAGCAGTCTGGCAACAACCACCCCAAAGTCTGGCAACAGACCTATGCAACGCCAAAAGGAACCCTGCCGTGTGCCGTCCCTTGCTAAAGCCAAGGCATTACGCCCAGAGGCGGATTTTATGTATTTAGAGAAATTTATTCTGACAGACAGTGAACATCAATTACAATCCAACAGAACATTGCGACAGAACACTTCATGCGAAAACACCAGTGGGTAAGGGAACAGATAAATAAGACAGAGCACTGCATATGTCAGAAGAAACAAGCCCACCAAGAAACCATGCCTGTAAAATCGTTTATTTTGATTTTAATTGTCGTCCTTCTTATCATATTCATAAAATTCTCTGCTTTAATCACCTTGAAGCATTGCCCAATCAGAAACTTTATATCATTAGAAAAGTTAGAAGAGGTGCATTGAAAATACGAGAAGACTGCTGGTGTTTTATAAGCTAAAACCACATAAGAATGGAACGTGCACCGAAGAGGGCGACTGTGGATATACTTAGGCACTTAGGCCAGCTGACGCTCTTTAAGGTGCGCGCATAATAATAACACGGTTGTCGTTTTACTTCGACGCAACAGAAATGCAGCTGACGGGGCCGGTAGTCCAACCCACGACTTTTAACGTAGTACGTAGACAGACCCCTGTTAGTCTACCTTGGTTATTCAAAGGAATATAAGCTGTCCAGCCTCATGCAAGATATATCCCCAATGTCTAAACCATGACCTCCTCCTATAAACTTACAACCTGCTCACCGGCGCCACCCTTATGGAGGCATGCGGGCCCAAATATTGGCGCGTAGGGACCGGAGATACCGCCAGGTGCCGCCACGACTTACCCTCTTAGCAGACGACGCACTGCCGTCGTGGTGCACTTGTGTGTGCGCGTTTCTGCCATTTTTTTTTGTTTATAACTCGCCGAACGAGCAATCCAAAATTTAACAAATTGATGCAACATTATAGCCTTGAGAAGCACCGTGGCGGTTTGCTCCAGGATGTTCATTACAGGATATCAATCTGCGTGAGCGATTTTGTGTCCCCGTTTAAGCGAACGCAAACGCGAGCAATATGCGACATAGCAGCCGCTTGTTTTGCGCAGTGCGCCCCACCTAACCACTGTCTATAGAAGGTGCAGAAATAAATCATCCGTGGACAAGACTTCGATCTTGTAACGAGTTGAAAAGCGAAATCGGAGTTTCTGCGATGCAAATAAAGACGCATACCGTACTACCAACGCATGGGATATCGCCCTCCATATCGCTTTTCAATGATACTGCTCACGGAGGGAAAGGGAAACTTATTGTGCATTGAACTTGTACGTACACAAACGAAACATCGAAAACAAGTAAAGGCAGGGTATAAATCTTACAAATGAGCACCAAAATCTAGTTGATCACTGAGTATCTATTTTACAAGTCGAAGGAAAATTAAAATGAATCAAGTGTGTTTACAAAAAGTGGGTAACGAATTAGAGTACTATAGGTACTCTACTATGGGAGAGCGCTAGGCCGTCCCGCTGTCAAAGTAGAAGAATCAAGTTAACGGGCAGCGGGAGTCGTTGTACTATTGTCTGGCGAGCGTCGAACTATCGATTGAAATGCATGATAAAACCTGCGGATTACCACAATGTTGTTACAGCAATTTCTCGCCCCTATACAGCTGTTCGTTGCGGTTATGGCCACTGTTCGAGTGCCGCTGGCACTTCTGTGTGTGTCTCACCGGTGACGCCAGGGATCTTTTAATCACTGAAGCAGCAAAGTATAGCACGTTCCAAAACAACAGCCTTTTTCACGCTCCATTTCCGTAAAGGGAATAATGTTTTCTAGAAACGCGAGTATCAGTCTAAAATATGCGTTCTAACTGGATAAATCACGTTCGTTGAACTGCCCCTGTTCTATTCCACGAAATTTTAGCATTGACTCACACCGATAATACACTATTCCTGATGCAAACCTGTCGAGATATGTTCTCCAACCACTTCTGTGGAATCTGAGTGACGGGAAACTCGTGAAACAATATCCCAGTGGACCGCGGGCCGCTAGACTTGCAGAAGGAAATGCAGCCGTGCACCATCGTGTGAATGGTGTTGTACCTGTCGCACCCTAACGCTGCCGAGTACTGAACAAATATCCTTACAAGCGGTAACCTTTAAATGGCAGAAAAACGAGTCAACGCACGCACGCACCACGCAGGAAAGCGCTTTGGCGGCTGCAGTGATGAGGGTTAGTTGTGGCACCATGGCGTGCTGCGGCACTTTCGAGAACTAAAAAAAAACTATACAAGCAATAGCAAACCTAGCGACATGGGGAGCGGTGGCATAAGCTGGTTGTAAATTATTGGAGAAAGTCATGGTCTGAACACTGCCGATTATATATTTTAGCTTCCAATGTTTTCAGGTAAATACGCTTGTAGACTGAAGCCAACTGACGTGTAACCATGACCACGGAGTTCCAAGCATAACAGAAGAGTCGTAAATCGGGCATTTTGGTACTGATTATGCTTGGATTATGCTGTAACTGCTGAAAAAAAAAAAAACGAATGGGAACACAACACAAGAGAAAAACACAAACTGTTTCGACCTGTTTGTGCTTACCTCTTCTTTTTTGTTACCATCCGTTTCTCTCTTTTTTTTTGTATTTCAACCATGGTCCAAGCATAACAACTGCTGAGCTTTATTACAGCCTCAGCTCGTATCCGCAACTGGTCTGATGGCATCCCTGTCGCATTTACCGCGTCGACTGACCGAGAGCGTCCACTGCTGCAATTGCACGAGCATGCAAACTGCACTGCCTCCCTCTTCGTCGGGAAGTTCTACCTGTCCTTGAGTTTTCCCCGCCATGAACGCGTCTGAAGTGATTAGCCGAGAATGACAGAACGCATTTGCCCGAGAAAAGGATTGCCGATGAATAGCAGATTCTTCCATCAGGGCAAGGCAGGCAAATGACTAACTTGTAGATGTATTTGTTGTTCAACCTCTTTATAGGAAAACAGGCCCCGGCTGCCAAAAGGCAGCCGCGGAAGGACAAATGGGAGGACCCTTAAGCTTCGCATTTAAAAGTTGAACGCTATAGCGAAATACAGCCCCCAGTGCGCCCTTCAACTGCTAAGTGCATACTTATTATTATGTTTTGTAACACACACACACACACACACACACACACACACACACACACACACACACACGCACATACACGCAGGTGCTCTTAAGCGCGATTTATCTATATGAATGGTGCAGGTTTTCAATCTATTTATAAATGCACTTTTATAACAACTTCATGAAAATATTGTACAGTGATATGGTCACATGGTCCTGTTATATCAACTGCGCTTAGGCGTCACACTTGTATTCGTAAATGGTCCCATTCTGCCTCCCGTCTTGCGTTACTTTTCTTGCAATTCTTCGACTTGTTCTTCTGAAGATCTCTTCCGGACAACCGCAACAAGCATCACCTTATGGTCGGTCAAATGGTAGCTGCAGTGCTTCACTTCTTTAATGGTGTCATGACAATGAAAAGCTGAATCTATGCAAGTGTTGTGGTTTGTTGAAATGACATTTTCTTGAAGGAGCATAAAGAGGGTCACAATGCCTCACAGACGGCAGCACATTATCTAGCGTTTGCCGTTTGCTTAATCAACGCCTCTGTAAAGGCGATAGTTATAGCGCGAGAACAAAACGACGATACAAAGACAAGAAGGACACGAGCGCTATAAAAAGGAGGGTTACGAGGAGGGAATGATGAAGAGAAACACACGAAAAAGAGCCCGAATAACTAGAAATGTAACTTAGAAGTGTGGTAGCTTGGCCAAGTTGGTATGGCATGATGACAGTTATAGCGCGAGAAAAAAACGACGATACAAAGACAAGAAGGACACGAAGATCACGAGCGCTATAAAAAGGAGGGTTACGAGGAGTGAATGATGAAGAGAAACACACGAAAAAGAGCCAGAATAACTAGAAATGTAACTTAGAAGTGTGGCTGCTTGGCCTAATCGGTATGGCATGACGACAGTTAGAGCGCGAGAACAAAACGACGACACAGAGACAAGAAGGACACGAAGGACAAGAGTGCTTCTTCTTGTCTCTGTGTCGCCGTTTTGTTCTCGCGCTATAACTATCGTCATGCCATACCAACTAGCCCAAGCTGCCACGCCTCTGGAAAGGCATGATATGTTTTCCGCTAGACGGACATAGTTGTCCATTTTTAGAGCTGTTTGAAAGTTCCTGCGAGTTTAAGTGGCGATGGCTGCACTATCTCAGCCTTTTTTCTGACGTAGTTAGATGGCCTCGAAAATGCGCCTAAAAATCGCCGAATGGGCTCGTTTTCGTCGCGACACTTCTCGAAGAAAGTGTGCTGTAGGAACTCCTTCAAATACATAGCTTTTATGTAGTGTTTTTTCCCGAAGCAGCTGCAAGTAACATTGTGGCTTTGGGGTAGGACAATTGCTTCCCACGCGAACGGTTCGGGTTCGATCTTCAATGGGACTACAAATTTTAATCTTTATTTTATTTGCTTTTTTCTCAATTTTCGTTCATCGACGATTTCTTGCTCCCAACCAACGGTGCCGACGCTGACGGCGGAATTTCTACGACACAAGCTCTCGAACACTATCGCGCTAAAATCTCGAAGTGACAGCCTGGGAGGCACAAGCGAAACGCCCGTATAGAGATCATACACCTCCGAAAAAAAATTAAAAAATAATAAAATAATAAAAATAAATAATCAAAAGGCTGCGAAAAAATAAAACACATAGACAGCACGACCATTGCACTTCATAAGCATTTACGTAACCTCCATGGTGTCCAAAGCATTCGACTGCTGAAACGCAGGTCGGGGGATCAAATCCCGGCCGCGGCAGACACATTTCCAATCGAGGGGAAATTCATTGAGGCTTGTGTGCTTAAACTTAGGCGCCAATTAAAAAACCTCAAGTGCTGGAACGTTTTTGAGCCTTTGACTGCGGCGTCTTACATATTCACATGGCGGTTTACGGGTGTTAAGCCCTAACAATTATTGTCATTATAAGCGTTCACGTAAGCGAACGTAGATACAAATTTTTTTCCATTATCTTCACATACGAAGGTAGCATGATGGGCCTCAGATTATGTTTAATTGTATTTTACTGATCGTATTGTACCCACGTAATAGAACAAAAAGGCATCCAATTAGCTACAATTCAGTTCAAAGACGTGATAATATAGCCGACACATGCGCAGACAGATCAGACTCCTCGTGTCATGCGAACATGCACTACGCAGCACGTAGAACACTAATCAATACATGGTGCTTTTTCGAGACGTGCAGTTAGACATTCTAAGAGCACTGCCCATATTATGCTGAAGCTTCTAAGCAGGAGCTCGTCGTTTTTACCGACCGACAAATAAATAAATAAATAAATCCGTAAACACCATGGGAGACCGAAACCGATATGCTTCCAAGACAAATCACTTCGTTCTTCTCTTCCTTCGTTCAAACGTTGTCGCTTCAGCGTAGCCATATTATTTAACTTTAAAAGTTATACACTGCTTCGGCTGCCCACATGTCATTTCACTTGACGTGGTTTATGAGCTACTGTTTTTGCCACGCGTACCAAAAACAACCAGCAAGGTCTTCAGTCAACACGGGATCACTAACAGTATACCTTAAAAAATGATTGATATCAATGCAAATTTTGTTCAAACCGCTTTTGAGTAACTACATGCAAGTCATCATATTGATCAGCCTCAGTACGCTAGCTGCAGGGCAAATGCGTTTCCATGTTTCGCCAATCAACCTGGTCCTATGCACTCTGCAGCCATGTTATTGCAAGCGCATGTGCCTGCCGAATTTTTCGCCTTCTCCTCGTGCGCTTGCCCTCTCGCGCGTTACAATCTTTTACTCTTGATGATCAAGTTATCTACGAAATAGATATGATGCCGTTTTTCAAGGGCATGTTGTGGACGCTCAAAGTTATGTGGCCGAGCTGTGTCCAGGAAAAGAGTACTAGGCGATCATACAGGCTATGTACAAGCACTAGAACAGGTTCTGCGGTCTACTAGCCAGTCTGAACAAAATTGGAACGCCGTGGTTTGCGTGTGCAACAACAACAACAACAACAACAACAACAACAACAACAACAACAACAACAACAACAACAACAACAACAACAACAACAACAACAACAACAACAACAACAACAACAACAACAACAACAACAACAACAACAACAACAATAATATTATTAATAATAATAATAATAATAATAATAAAGGTGATACTGAATTCCTGGTTAAGTCGACACACCATAGTTGCCTATGACAGACGCTGTAGTGGAAGTCTGAGAAAATTTCGGCCACCTGTGTTTTTTAGCGTACGCCCAAATCCACTCAGCAAGTCCTAGAGGGTGATCTTCTTGTGCTTCACCGGAATTGGAGATGCATTTGCCGCCCGCGTACGGTATTCGAACGTGCAACCTCGTTCGGATCAAAAGCGAAGCACCGTAGCTACCAGACTAAGATTATGGGTTTGTACATGTGTGCGTGTTTCTTTGCTCATTTGTATTTTTGTGTCTCTCTCTGCTTTCTTAACAATTTCCAAATCTCTTTCCCTGTGCAATGTAGCATACCGGTACTGGTGTCTTGTACACCTCCCTTTCCTCGCCTCTTCTATCAGGGTGGCGGTGAAAACTTTTCTCAAGGAACCTCATCTAAGCATATTACTGGATCTAGAATAAAAAAAGAGCGAGCAGCCACTGGTCATTTTAAAGCTCGAACATCACGGAACGTCTCTCTGGATACAGTATGGTCCGCAGGAACGCGACGCGACCATTTAAGAATTACCGCCACTACAAAATGGGACTAGCCACACTGTCAGGTGCTACCACTAAACTCCCCCCAATCAAGTTTCTTTCGTGTCTGATGCACTGTAAGGGTGTCGCGGCAAAGAAGCGGACGAGGCGTGCGGATAGCCATGAGACAGTAGAATTGGGCGTGTTGGTATAACATGATAAAGAGTGCTTACCAGCGCAAGCGACTCTCTATCGTGTTATACCAACACGCCCAATCCTACTGTCTCTTCAGTTTCATTTCTAATACAACGGGCCCTTTTCAGACTTTTTCGCTCCAGCCTCATGTTCTCGTTCAGCACTCTGTCTCCTCTCTTTCCTGTCCCCTCCTGTCCTGCTTGCGCTGGTAAGCACTCTTTAGGATAGCCATGCTAAGCCGACAACAAACCAGAAAGCAAATGAGCCAAATCTAAGATGCCTTGTCTCCCCGCTGACCAATCCGTAGTTTTGGCGCCACCGATGGATCGTTAATGAAAGCCAGTTGGCACATCGGGGTGGCAACCTAATGTGAAGCAATATGGCACCTCCTCGTGAAAGACCCGCTGAGATGGGTGTAGCTTGAAGGCTACTCGCTCCAGTAGCTACAGAGGTAATTAGAAACAGAATTTGCGAATCAACAAAGCGTGATGGAGGGTTCATTTTCTGTGTGAGACACAGCCAAACGAAACCGACCGGCAGCGAAGTTAAGGAACGCATGGAGGACACAACAACCAGTCGTCGCACAATGCGAATAGCGTAATGAGTGGGTGCAACCCATTACAAAAGCTTGTTCTTGTTCCCCTACTAACTGTGGCGCATACCCACGTCAGCCATAATTCCTCATCGTTGTCAGCCACTGAATGAACAATAGGCACAAAATTCTTTGTAAGTGCTTAGCGCATACCACGCTTCTCGGAAGAATGACAAAAAATAACATAACGAATGCGGCCTACTACCCAAAAATGATCCTTAGTGCCCTAGTGGGTATCAAGCAAGTGTGCTTGCAGTAGTTACCCTATGAGTGTTCAGAAAAGCATCTGAAAGGCCGCTCTTCGAGCTTACGTGGTTACTTTGCTGTGCCTTTCGCCCAGGCATGTCGTTTCTATGACATCAGTAGAAATGAATTACTGGGTATTAAAGACACTGTATAACTCAAGCTTCCCCTTTCAGATAGTGCGTCCCATGCTCCACCGATTGAGCTACCGCAGCATAAGTATTGATTAAAGGCAATGGGAAACAAACGGCTGCTGTACCTCGTTTCATACGGCATAAACATTACCAAAACCACAAAACAATAAATAGATAGATAGATAGATAGATAGATAGATAGATAGATAGACAGACAGAGAGACAGACAGACAGACAGACAGACAGACAGACAGACAGACAGACAGACAGACAGACAGATAGATAGATAGATAGATAGATAGATAGATAGATAGATAGATAGATAGATAGATAGATATCAGCCACCTTGAGTCAGAAGCGAGAGAGATGCTCATGTTTTGAGTGCAAATGACAAACTACCCGAACCCGGCCGCCAGAAGAGCGGTAAGTATATTGTCTCAGCGCAATGATGGCAATAGTTCAAGCAGCGCCATCTTTAGGTCACATACTTTAGTTGAAAATGCCCCTCCCCCCTCCACCCACCACCCTTATTTCTGGTGCACTGTCAAAGGTGCTGTTTTTCCTTTTTTCGGTGGTAGTATAGGTGCTCCGTGTGTACTCAGCAGCGAGATATGTGGGACGCTGGCCAGAAATAATAATAATAATAATAATAATAATAATAATAATAATAATAATAATAATAATAATAATAACAGTGGCGAGGTGTGAAAGCAAATAACAAAGATTTATATCTCGGGTTCTACGTCCGAAACGAGTGGTATGATTGAGAGACGCCATAGAGGAGGGTTCCGGAAATTTCAACGAGGTGGTGTTTGTTCTTCAACAACGAACGACATTGCAGACAACGTTACTAGATTACCTCAGTTTGCAAACTCCGCCAGGATGCGGCGGCGAAACGCGGCCCCCTTCGTTTCCCGCTCTCTAGGTGGCGCTTCCGACGCCATTTGACCTGTCGCCGCATCGTAACGGAGCCTTCGCGCAATGTTAAACGGAATTTACGCGGTTAATTTTGTGTAATGGGAGTTATTTCCCGAGAGGGTGAGCGAAGGTTATTACGAGTGGGCAAGTAAATCACCAGTTGAGCCGCTAAGGCGATGCCACACGGCAGAGACGTGAGCGCGATGCCCGAATCTTGCGGGACTTCTGTTCATACAGCTCTTTTGCATTCCTGTTCTTTAAAATTCGATTGCCTATGTAAAAAAAAAAACCATTGACAGTGGGCCACAGCATTAAGTCTAAATGCTAGAGGGCTATGCACTTCGATTCAGGTGCACGTTAGAGAAACCCCAGGTGGTTAAAATTTCCAAAGCCATCCTGCTCTTCAGGTTCTCTGGACGTTTCACAAGTGATCTTTAGCAGCTTTTCCTCTATAAATTTTCAGCGGGAGGCTTGAAAAAAATGTCTCTTTTCGGCTGCGTATTTCGTCGAATCGTACCCACTTCGGCAACCAGTCACAAAGCAGCGAGGCATGTTTTCTCACATTCAAGAACCGTCACATGACACATGTGAGCTGTGTAGCTCACAGGGAAAGCGATGACTGAGTTGAAGACATTAAAAAACACCCGGCACCATGCAGATCACGCCAATGCTGACAGCGTCGGTGCCACGCCGGGCACCACGTTGATCGCTACCGTAGTAAGTTGCAGCCAGAGCACACACTACGCGAGTTACGTCGAAATAAATCTTGCTGGGACTCAGTGACAGCGATGACTACGAAGCACACTTGAAAGCAACAAAGCAGCACCCGGCATAAGAACACAACTGCGGTAACTCCGCCGGCGTGGGTCCGGGCACCGCCGAGAGGGGGCGCGCTTGCGGCTTTTTGACCGGTACAGGGAAGGGTGACACTCGCGGCGCCGCAGTTTGCAAACTGAAAAAAGTATCTAGTAACGTTGATTGCAGAGTGCACGGTCCACTACAATTTTGCCTCCATCAAAATGCGACTGTACGTGAATAAACTGCGTGACATCTGGTGGAGGTGTGTGGAATCCCGTACAAACCTGGAACTTCGCTCCCATACGCTTCCCCCTCTACGTGACACAAACATGGCCACCGAGACGCCTCTCCAGGTGGGACCTTCGACCGTCCATGACACTTGCGGTGCCGTGTATCCTCAACGAGACCCTCCTATCTTCACGGGCTCCACTGAGTCGGACGTCGAAGATTGGTTGGTGAGCTACGACAAAGTCGGCGCAAGTAACAAATGGGACGACCCAAGTAAGCTGGGCTACGTCACATTCTACCTTGCGGACAGCGCGCAACTGTGGTTTAATAACCACGCAGCTGACATTACTACGTGGTCTGCATTCAAGACTGCTATTACGGACGTCTTTGAACGACCTGCGGCACGCAAGCTTCAAGCCGAGCACCGTTTACGTCACAGTGCGCAGCAACCAGGCGAGACCTACACGGGCTACATTGAAGATGTTTTGCATCTATGCAACCGCATCAACTCTACCATGCCTGAGGAAGAAAAGATCAGGCACATACTGAAAGGCATTGACGACGGCGTTTTTCAGATGTTGCTCGCGAGAAATCCCCCCACAATTGCTGTCCTCGTTTCCCTCTGTCAAAGCTTCGATGAAGTGCGTAGGCAGCGCGCAATTGCTCGTCAAGCCCTCACGACGCCAGACACGCTCGCAAGCTTGCACCTAGCTGCCCATCCTACCGATCAGCAGCCGCTGCTTTCGACAATCAACGACTTCGTCCGCGAAGAAGTAGCGCGCCAGCTGTCACTGCTGCCACTGACACATGAGCCCACGCAAGCTTTGGTACCGGTTCTCCAACACGTCATTCAGACCCAAGTCGCTGAGGCCCTACCGCCGATGCATCAGCAACCACCAGTCACTACGCCTCTCACGTACGCCGCCGTTGCTGCTCGGCCTACGCAACAGCGTATGCCATATGCTCAACCTGCCACGCCACCCTATGTCGTGCCTACAACCCCCATTGCTGCGCCGTATCCCTACGCGAGATCTTCAGCTTCATTTTACCGTCGCTCAGATGCTTGGAGGACGCCGGATATTAGGCCCATTTGTTTCGCCTGTGGTATTGCTGGACTCGTCGCCCGCCACTGTCGCCGAGATCTCCCTCCAGTCGACACCGTGGGCAGGCCAATGGCATAGTCGTCTAGGACGCCATCAAAGTACACCACTGACGGTCCTCGACCCTACGCAAACCATCGGTCACCAACGCCCCGACGACGCTCCCTGTCACCTATGCGTCGCCGACCTGCTACGGAAGAGGGAAAGTGATCGCTGCAGCTCCGGAGGCAACAGCTGCATACAATTCGAACTGCTTAAGGCCTCCATCTTTCTCGCCGCAAAACGTTATTGACGTCAGTGTTGAGGGGACCGCCGCACAAGCGCTTATCGACACAGGGGCCGCCGTTTTCATAATCTGTGAGACCTTATGCCGCAAGTTGAAAAAGGTGATGACGCCTCTTTCGGGCCTGATGCTCCACACGGCCAACTCGCAGTGCATAGAACCTACAGCTGCGTGCACTGCATGTGTCATTATCCAAGGTGAACTTTATGCCATTGAGTTTTTTTGTGCTGGCATCATGCTCTCACGAAGTCATTCTTGGATGGGACTTTCTTTCGCGTCATCGGGCCATCATAGATTGCTCACGTGCAGAAGTTGCCCTTACACCGCTGCCGACCTCTTGTTTAGTGGATTCTCTTTCTGAAGCTTACAAACTTGTCGTTGTTGCAGACACGGAAATAGCACTGAGAACATCCACCCTTGTAGCCCTGACCTGTACGGCCGCTCCTGCCGGAACTGTTTTGTTCACTCCGTCTGACGTATTTACCCGTCGCCGTAGCCTACACCTGCCCTTTCCCGTACTCACCGTGGAATCCGGTGCTACCGCCATGCTCGTCGCGAACTCGCTATCGTCGCCAGTTACCTTACTTCGCGGAGAATGTTTGGGTAACATACAAGACGTTGACCTCTTGCGCCCTCTAGAGTTCGCCGAACACCCACCTCACCTCCAGCTCAATGCTATGACGCCACCTGTGGCCACACTGCCCGCGCCAAACTCATTCCAGCCCTCTGTTGCCGCTGTGCTATCGACGACACAAAGAAGGGAACTCTTGTCTCTTCTTCGAGAGTTCCGTTCTGCCTTCGATTGCGCTCAACCATCTTTGGGTCACACAGCGAACATCACGCACCACATTGACACCGGTACTCATGATCCCTTACGCCAACGACCATATCAAGTTTCATCGGAAGAGCGCCGTATTATCAACGAACAAGTCATCCAGCCATCACAAAGCCCTTGGTCGTCCCCTGTTGTACTCGTGCGCAAAAAGGATGGGTCTATCCGATTCTCTGTCGACTATCGCCGGCTCAATAAGATAACTGGGAAGGATGTGTACCCGTTGCCACGCATCGACGATGCTCTCGATTGCTTGCAAGGAGCAGAATATTTCTCCTCTTTAGATTTACGCTCAGGATATTGGCAAGTTCCAATGGCTGATCCTGACTGATCGAAGACTGCATTTGTAACACCTGATGGGCTGTATGAGTTTAACGTCATGCCGTTTGGACTCTGCAACGCCCCAGCTACCTTCGAACGGATGATGTACACCATCCTTCGTGGCTACAAGTGGAACACATGCCTTTGCTACCTAGACGACATCGTCGTTTCTTCTCGTGACTTTTCGACTCACCTTGTTCGTCTTCGTGCTATTCTCACGTGTCTCACCTCTGCTGGCCTTCAACTTAACATCAAGAAGTGCCTTTTTGCCGCACGTCAGCTCACTACACTGGGTCACATCGTCTGCAAAGAGGGTGTTCTCCCGGATCCGGCGAAACTCCGCGCCGTGGCCGACTATCCGAAGCCCAATTCTATCAAGACGCTTCGAAGTTTTATCGGCCTGTGCTCATACTTTCGTCGATTTGTGCGCAACTTCTCTTCCATCATCGCGCCTCTTACCAACCTGTTGACAACTTCCAAAGGCATTTCTGCTTGGTCAAAAGAGTGCGACGAATCCTTCACCACGCTTCGGCGGTTATTATTATCACCTCGAAGATTACGTCATTTTGACCCCGATGCGCGTACGGAGGTCCACACCGACGCCAGTAGTGTCGACCTTGGTGCTGTATTGGCTCAACGAAAACCAGGGTACCAAGAATACGTGGTCGCTTACGCGAGTCGAACCCTCAAGAAAGCCGAGTGTAATTATTCCGTCACGGAGAAAGAGTGCCTCGCAATTGTCTGGGCTTTGACGATGTTCCGCCCACACCTTTATGGCCGCCCTTTCGAAGTCGTCACGGACCACCATGCTCTATGCTGGCTATCATCGCTCAAAGACCCGTCGGGGCGCCTTGGTCGTTGGGCGCTTCGCCACAGGAATACGACATTCGTGTTGTATACCGATCTGGCCGCAAGCACTCCGACGCTGATGCGCTATCCCGCTCGCCACTACCGGCTGACCCAACCTCCTCGTCCCCTTCTTCAGCTGTGATAACACCAATCGACTTCACAGACATGGCATCGGAACAACGCCAAGATGTGTGGATTTCCCAACTCCTCGCCTTTCTGACTGATCCGTTAGCCCATTTGGTCTCAAGAACTATCCGCCGTCCAGCCACACATTTCGCTATTCGAGACGACGTACTCCATCGGCGGAATTACACGTCTGAAGGTCGAAGGTGGCTGTTAGTGATACCCAACCACATGCGCTCGAAAATCTAGACTGCTTTCCACAACGACCCGGAAAGCTGGCTTGACATTTACGACCGCGTCGCAGCCCTCAATAAGTGGGACCCGGACGACAAGCTGCGTCATGTGTATTTTTACCTGGAAGACGCCGTAGGACTTGGTTCGAGAACCGCGAGTCAACGCTTCGAACC
The DNA here is from genome assembly GCF_013339725.1 of Rhipicephalus microplus. Classification (NCBI taxonomy): domain Eukaryota; kingdom Metazoa; phylum Arthropoda; class Arachnida; order Ixodida; family Ixodidae; genus Rhipicephalus; species Rhipicephalus microplus. The sequence continues at coordinate 89,266,563 of NC_051167.1, forward strand.
TGGGACGACTTCCGCGTTGCTTTCCTGCGCACCTTTGCAAGCGTCGTGCGGAAGAAAAGAGCCGCATCACTGCTTGAAACTCGGGTGCAGCTCCCCAACGAAAACGTAACGATCTTCACGGAGGAGATGACGCGACTTTTCCGCCACGCCGACGCCGACATGTCTGAGGACAAGAAGGTTCGCCTGCTTATGCGAGGAGTGAAGCAGGAGCTCTTCGCCGGACTGATCAGAACCCCGCCAAAGACGGTACAAGAGTTCCTCTCCGAGGCTACCACCATCGAGAAGACTCTTGAAATGCGGACCAGCCAATACGATCGGCGCATGTCGCCAGACGTCGCAGAAGTCCGAGGACTCTGCCCCGACGACCTGCGCGAGACCATACGCGCTATTGTTCGTGAAGAACTGCGCCGCATGTTGCCATCGTCTCAGCCCCAAGTCGCCTCTCTCGAAGACGTAGTCCGCGAGGAACTACAGCGCTCACTGAGCGTTCCTGAACGGCCACAGCCCAAACCGGAGGCGATGACCTACGCCGCTACTGCACGACGACCTGTCGCCGCTCCTCGCCAACACCAGGACCCAACGTCTCCGCAGTTTGTCGCCAGCCACCGCCGCCACCCCCGACGCCTTCCCGCTCGCCAGTAATCCAGCGCTCGCCGAGGAAAACTGACGTTTGGCGCACCCGAACCACCGCCCACTATGCTACCACTGCGGCGAAGCCGGGCACACCTACCGCTACTGCCAGTACCGTGAGATGGGACTGCGTGGCTTCGACGTGAACGCGCCGCGTCCGCGCCCAGGTGAGCGACCTCGCGACATCGCCGACTACATCGCCGGATCGCAGTGGCAACAACGACGACCATCCCGTTCACCTTCGCCTGGCCGCTACGTCTCCCCGGATCGCCGCCAGTACACCGGCCCTAACCGGGGCCGATCCCCAAGCCCCTACCCGGGAAACTAAAGGCAGCAACCGATGGAGGTGCGGTTGCTGCACGACGCAATGCCGAAGATCCTCCTCCGCCGCCGCCGCCGCTGCCGATGACGACGACCACGACGCACGAACTTTCCCGACGTAGTCGCAGTACGCGCCTGAGCAGAGTCTTTACGACAAAGCCTCGCCGCCGACGCGACATAGCAGCACCGGACCAAGCCGACGCAGCCGTGATCCGACGCCCCGACCTAACCGGAACGCCAGACGACGAACCACCGACCTCGACGTGATCATCGACGGCCACAGCGTCACCGCCCTAGTCGATACCGGCGCCGACTACTCTATCATCAGTGGTCTCTTCGCCGCTAAGCTCAAGAAGGTAAAGACTGCATGGGAAGGACCGGATATCCGAACAGCAGGGGGCCACCTTATAACACCGACTGGAACCTGCACGGCAAGAGTCACGATTCACAGCCAGACGTATTCTGTGAATTTTGTGGTCCTGCAGCAATGCTCGCGAGACGTCATTTTAGGCATGGATTTCCTGGACCAGCAAGGCGCAGTAATCGACCTAAGATCCAGGTCAATCACGCTGTCCACGGATAATGCAACGGCGTCAGACTGCAACGTCGCTCACAATGCCTTGAATGTGACAGAAGAGCAGGTAACCATCCCGCCACTGTCGAGCGTCATCATTTCCGTCGGCACCAAAGCGTCTACCAACTTACAAGGTGTCATCGAAGGCGACCAGCACCTGCTCCTAAACCGTCAGATGTGCGTCGCAAGAGGCATAGCCAAGCTTCATAACGGCGAAGCCAAGGTAATGGTGACGAACTTCAGCAACGAATATAGGCACTTAAATAGGGGCACGACGGTAGCACATCTAAGCGAATTTGTGGAAGCGAGCAATGCCTTCGCCCTCACTGATTCTCAGGGAGCCGCAACGTCGACAGCAGTGTCCGCGCCCGCCTTCGACGTCAATCAAAGCCTTTCCAGGCAGCAACAAAAGGAGCTCAAAGCCTTACTCCACCAATACAAGGACTGCTTCTCGTCGTCGTCGAGGCTTCGTCAGACCCCTCTCGCGAAACATCGCGTCATAACCGACGAATATGCCCGTCCGCTCCGTCAGAGCCCCTACCGAGTTTCTGCACGGGAACGCGAGGCCATCAAGCAACAAGTCGACGAAATGCTGCGTGACGACATCATTCAGCCGTCTACGAGTCCGTGGGCATCACCCGTGGTGTTGGTGAAGAAGAAGGACGGAACCCTACGTTTTTGCGTCGATTATCGTCGCCTGAACAACATCACGAAGAAAGACGTGTATCCCCTCCCACGGATAGACGATGCTCTGGACAGACTCTACAACGCCAAGTATTTTTCGTCGATGGATCTCAAAACCGGCTACTGGCAAATCGAAGTAGACGAGAGAGACCGAGAGAAGACTGCCTTCATAACACCAGACGGCCTATTCGAGTTTAAGGTCATGCCCTTTGGTCTTTGCTCGGCGCCTGCGACGTTCCAACGGGTTATGGACACAGTACTCGCAGGCTTGAAGTGGCAGACTTGCCTCGTCTACTTGGACGACGTAGTCGTATTTTCTTCCAACTTCGACGAGCACCTCCGGCGCCTTGAAGCTGTTCTTCGGGTAATCAAAGCCTCGGGACTTACCCTGAAGCCAGAAAAGTGCCGCTTCGCCTACGAGGAACTATTGTTCCTTGGCCACGTTATCAGCAAGTCGGGAGTGCTCCCTGATCCACAGAAAACAGCTGCGATCGCCGACTTTCCTGCACCCACCGACAAGAAAGCAGTACGCCGATTTCTTGGCCTCTGCGCTTATTACAGGCGCTTCGTGAAGAACTTTTCGCGGATCGCCGAGCCACTGACGTACCTCACGAAGGCCGACGTCGACTTCAAATGGGAAACGCCGCAAGTCGAGGCATTTCAAGAATTAAAGCGACGCCTGCAAACGCCGCCAATACTGGCGCACTTCGACGAAGAAGCTGACACCGAAATTCACACGGACGCAAGCAGCACAGGGCTCGGCGCCATGATCGTGCAGAAGACCGACGGACTTGAAAGGGTCATCAGTTACGCTAGCCGGTCACTTTCGAAGGCAGAAGCCAATTATTCCACGACAGAAAAGGAATGCCTTGCCATCATCTGGGCTACATCAAAGTTCCGCCCCCACGACAGAAAAGGAATGCCTTGCCATCATCTGGGCTACATCAAAGTTCCGCCCCTACCTGTACGGCAGGCCTTTCAAAGTCGTGAGTGACCACCACGCCTTGTGTTGGCTAGCTAACTTGAAGGATCCATCAGGGCCGCCTCGCACGGTGGAGTCTCAGACTACAAGAATTTGACATCACCGTCGTCTACAAGAGCGGACGAAAGCACTCCGACGCCGACTGCTTGTCCTCGCGCCCCTGTCGATCCGCCGCCCCAGGATGACCAGGACGACGACTCTTTCCTGGGACCCATAAGTACCGACGACTACGCGGAACGCCAACGAGCTGACCCGGAGCTCAGATCCTCATGGACTACCTGCAAGGCAAGACCGCCGACGTGCCGAAAGTATTCCGCCGAGGACTGGCTTCGTTTTTCCTGCGAAACAACGTCCTCCTGAAGAAAAACTCTCGCCGCTCCGCGCCGACCACCTCCTCGTGGTACCTTCAGCGTTACGTCCAAGAGGTTCTGGAAGCATTACACGAATGACCCGACAGCCGGACATCTTGGTGTTTTCCCGCACACTGTCACGAATACAAGAGAAGTACTATTGGCCCTCGCCTCGCTGCCGACGTCGCCCACTACATAAAAACATGCAGAGACTGTCAGCGACGCAAGACGCCGACAACTAGGCCAGCCGGACTTCTGCAACCCGTCGAACCACCTCAACGGCCATTCCAACAAATCGGCATGGACTTACTGGGGCCGTTCCCGACGTCAACTTCTGGCAACAAATGGATTGTCGTAGCGACTGACTACCTCACCCGCTATGCCGAAACAAGGGCCTTGCCCAAGGGCACTGCCGCCGAGGTCGCCATGTTCTTCATTGAGAACATCGTCCTCCGCCACGGAGCCCCCGAGGTCCTCATCACCGACAGAGGTACGGCCTTTACGGCTGACCTAACGCAAGCGATCTTGAGGTACAGTCAGACAAGCCACCGCCGAACCACCGCGTACCACCCACAGACGAATGGCCTCACCGAGCGTCTAAATAAGACCATCGCCGACATGCTGGCCGTGTACGTGGACGTCGAGCACAAGACGTGGGACGCCATACTCCCGTATGTAACCTTCGCGTACAACACGGCCGTGCAGGAAACGACGCAGTTTGCTCCATACAAGCTCGTCTACGGACGGAGCCCAACAACGACGCTTGACGCCATGCTACCGGTCGGCAACCGACGAAGAAGACCTCGACGTCGCCAGCTACCTGGATCGCGCTGAAGAAGCTCGACAGCTAGCCCGCCTGCGTATCAAGAGCCAACAGACGGTCGACAGGCGCCACTACAACCTTCGACGACACCACACCGAATACCAACCAGGTGACCTTGTCTGGGTCTGGACGCCGATACGACGACGGGGATTGTCTGAGAAGCTCCTGCGACGCTACTTTGGACCCTACAAGGTAGTCCGACGTCGTGGTGAACTGGACTATGAGGTCGTGCCCGATGGCTTAACGTCATCCCAACGACGCCGTGCACGACCCGAAGTCGTACACGTGGTGCGACTTAAACCTTATTACGCGCGCTGATTAGCTGTGACGCATTGTTAATGTAATTTATTGCATGTACTCTCTGTTATGTTCTGCCTTTAGCATCGGGACGATGCTTTTTCAGAGGGGGGTTAGTGACACGTGCGGTTCTTTTGGTTTACGAAGGAAGACGCTATCACTTTCTGTTAGCGCAACGCAGGCCGCGTTTATCTTGTATGCCACTCTGGAACGCGTTACGACGCGTGTATAAAAAACTGACACGTGCGGTTCTTTTCGTTTGCGAAGGAAGACGCTATCACTTTCTGTTAAGCGCAACGCAGGCCGCGTTTATCTTGTATGCCACTCTGGAACGCGTTACGACGCGTGTATAAAAAAACTGACACGCGCGGTTCTTTTCGTTTGCGAAGGAAGACGCTATCACTTTCTGTTAAGCGCAACGCAGGCCGCGTTTATCTTGTATGCCACTTTGGAACGCGTTACGACGCGTGTATAAAAAGCCGGGCGCAGTGCGCCACTGGGGGTCTTTTTTTTTTCCGTCGGCCGACGACTGTTCACGCCGCTGTTGCTGTGAGTTGTGTTTGGCCCTGTTTTGCTGGGCACAAGTTCGCCCAATAAACAGTTCGCCTGACACCGCCCTGACTCCTGCGTGCTTCCTCTCAAGTGCTGCGTGTATCACAACCTCGTGACAATATAATGGTCACCTACTTTTTTGCTTAACCACGCAAGTCTGTAATGAATAATTTGGTGCTCGCATTGCGATGTAGTCTATACAGGAAGGCACAATTCTGGTCTGTGTGCGTTCTTCGCGTGTTGGAGATTTTATGGTGGAAGGTAAGCCGTACTTTGCTAAAACTGAAAGGTAATCAGATACATTGACTGTGGTATAGTTCAATGTATTGATGCTTAGATCTTCTACCACGCAAATTTGATCCACCGTTGCTTGGCCGTCTAGAACTTCATCTTGCTCGCTCAAGAATCGTGAGGCACTATTTTTAGGAGGACGATAAATGGCTAGCAGAAGTAAGTCCGCGTTTGCTAGCGTGATTTTCACTGGAAGGCATTCAGCATGGCTAAAGGTGATGTTCACTGATGTGGTGGAATATTTCGTGCAAACAGATAGCGCTATGCCACCACCTGGTTGGTTTGCCCTTGATATAAAATAGGCCCTGTAATCATTCAAGACAAACATATTTGTGCCATCCACTGACACATTTGATTCGACTAAAACAAACACGTCCACGCAATCATTGAGCGATTCCGCTACCATTTAAATTCATCCCAGTACTTTCGAAGGCTTCTAATATTTACGCTAATCACTGTAAAGTCATGTTCTAGGTTGATGCAAAAACTATTTTTAAACTCAGGGAAATTCGATGTGGTATAAAGGTTTCTTGCCATGGAGTTTATGAGATTTTAGCAATGTCCAGAAAGTTGTTCATCGGATCAGAGACGCATCTTCGTCTTTCTTCACAAAAATATTGCCTCCTTTCACCCATGAAAATTTGTAGCTTTTTTCTCGTGCTGCCGTTCTCGCTCGCCAGAACAAATTACGGTTGAGCCTTGTCAGGTTATTATTGAAAAACAGCTTCGGACACTGCCCGTTTTGGTGCAAATGTTTTAGTCTCTCCCTAGAATCAAACCATCGTTCTCTTGCAGCCACCGACGAAAAGCGCACAAGTACCGTCGGGTTGGACTTGTGTTTGCTTGGCAAGCGATGAACGACCTCGATATCAGAGCTAACAAAGTCTGATAGTTCGAGTTTGCTGATTATGTGCGACAAGACTGCTCTCAGGTTTTCGTTATGTACGACTGGTAGTCCTTCAATTTCCTTGTTGGCCTTTCTGCTATATTGCTCACTTTCATTTAGATGCTGTAGAAGTTGCTGAATCATTTTGCTTGTGTTTTCAGTTCACTTTTAAGGTCAGCAATTTGAGGCTCATGCGCAGCTTTCCCTCTTTGCTGGCTGATAGCTGCTGCAAGACCAAATCGCATTGCTTTGACATGAAAGAAACTGTTTATTCCAGGTCCTTCACTGACATAGTTACTCTCGTAAATTCGGCTTTTAGGAGAAGCAGTGAGTCAACTTTGCCGTGTAGGGTCAACAAAGAAGCAAGGCTATCTTTAATAGCAGCCAACCCTGATGCCATCTCAGGTTCTTCTGAGGAATCTTCTGTTGTAGTCATACCCACTGCCTGTGAAAACGCCCCAACCCCACACGTTGTTTAGCTGTATGACAAGTTCTGCATACCAATGAATCACCTATTATTATTATTATTATTATTATTATTATTATTATAACAGTGGCGAGGTGTGAAAGCAAATAACAAATAATTATATCTCGGGTTCTACGTCCAAAAACAGTGGTAAGATTGAGAGACGCCATAGAGCAGAGAGAGAGAGAGATAAAGATGCAAGGAAAGGCAAGGAGGTTAACCAGACGCACATCCGGTTTCCTACCCTGCACTGGGAAAGGAGTAAAGGGGAAAAAGTGGTTGCAGAGAGATGAGAAGGTACCCACAATCACCAGCATACTCAGGGTGCACACACAGTCTAAAGGCGGTCGCTCAGGTTTGTTGACTTTAGGTAAAGTAGCAGTGTTTTAGTTGCTTTTTGCGCAACTGAGGCAGATGCCCAAGGTCCTAGTATCTTCTGCACACAAAATGGTCCGGGGTCAAGTTGATTCAAAACCATCCTGAGCTGGCATCGCTGTGTGTCGTAGCAAGCGCAGGGTTCCGGAAAATTCAACCATGTGGTGTTCTTCAACAACGAACGACATTGCATTGTGCACGGTCCACTACAATTAGGCCTCCATCAAAATGCGACTGCCACGACCGGGATCAAACCTTCGGGTTAGAAGGCGAGCCTCCCAGCCGCTGTGGCGGACGGGGTGGGAAGCAGCATCAGCCCTTCAAAGAGCAGCAACTCCCTAAGGGGGCGAACGCATCGAGGCACACTACGCCGGACACCACAAGAGCCGCAGCTATACCATATACAACTTCCACGTATGCACATAGCGCCCAAGAGCTACAAAATTTTCACGAGAGCACAAGAGATAGAGAGAGAGTGAGAATTTATTTAGAGAAAGGAAGAAAGGTCAGCCTGAGCTATAGTTTGCTTTGGCCTGCTACTCTACACTGGGGAAGGGTGACTGCGGAGCAAAAGAGTGATGAATAACAATGGTAAAGTAGAGAGATGATATGTTCTTAGTAGGCTGGGTAATTCTACAGACGTGAATCCAGTCCAGTGGCTTCTAAGAAAGGGATGACGGCTTGTGTAAACACATGTGTGCTGCTGGCGTCAGGCCAAGGACCTAACACAACCTCATCGGTTAATGGTCGACTAATATATCGGCCAATCGAAGATATCAGTTGCTGACGCTCGCTTGCATATGCTGGACAGTCGCAAAATATATGGTCGAGCGTTTCTGGCAACCGACAGTGACCACAATTGGGACCTGTGTCATAACAGCCAATCAAGTGGGTGTAACGTCTCGTGTAAGCCACACCGAGGCGAATGCGGTGGATAGTGCATGAGATGGTTCGCTTTAACTTGTGAGGCATACAGAACTTCATTTCCGGGTCTGCACAAGAGATGAATCCCAAAAAAGCGTAGGTTCGCAGAAGCTGCGCCTCGGCAACTATTTGAGGAAGAAATGGTACGTTTAACATCTCCGTTTTTTATTTGTGTTTTTTATCTACGATATCGGTAAAGGTCACCCTACTTGTTCCTTAACCTCGCCGCATTACTATTGCTTGCGCTTCACAAAGAGATTAAAAAAATGAGAAGAGCTGTTTCTGCACAGAAGTCTAAGAAGTAAACACGGAGGTTTGGAAGTAAATAAAATGTTGCCCATTTCATTTGTTTATGTGTTCAAGCGTGCATAACTGGAATGCGCAATGGTACAACTGTGCCTGATCTTTTTTTCCCCAGTTTTATGAAGATTAGGAAAAACTGTCCTGGTATAGTAGTATACATAGTTTTTTTATTCCCTACCTTATTTTTTTTTTGTTCCAGACGAATTATTTCGGAAAACGCAGCCGTACTTGTGCCCCAGTTTCTTATTTTTTTTTAACATAACAAACTAGTAGCACATAAAGAGGTTTGTCTATTGATGCGGAGAAACTAATCAGCGTCCATTCGGTATTTTTATTATCCATGCTTTTCTTGTGGGAAGTCCCACGGGCTTGCCCAAACTTTATTTAGTAGATGCTGATGTGTAGACAAGAAGAAAATAAATAGCTTTCCCGCTTTTGTTCTTTTTGTTTCATCAAACAAGCGAGAGATGCTTCAACGTAACGAGATGTTATTCTTTTGCCTACCGCTTTTTTTATATAGGCGGAAAGCGTGGAGTGGGAAGTTGGAAGGTGTGCAGCACTTCAAGTCGGTGTTTACGTACACGTTTCAACAAGATCTTCACTCCGCTACAAAAAACAACCGCTGTTGCATTTCCCAGGAGAGAATACGGAGAGCGAGTTTTTTTGTGTGCGTGTTCAGCTGCGGAGTTTAAAGAGGAACATTATGTTATTTCTATAAATTTCCGCACTCTTGCTCAAGTTTTGAAGGAAAAAGAGTAGATCCAGCTGAAGGGATCACGAAGTAAAATGACAGAAGAGACACTCCAATATTTCTCCAAACCTATTTATATTTGGTTGCTTCTGAGCCAGAAAGAAACACATTTTATGTTACTGAACATACGAACAGCGCAACCTATAGAAGCAGTTACAGCGTAACTACCTAAGCGAAAAAACAGGGATTTGCTTCCATAGTTACGCTCTAATTACATCTAGGTTGCGTTGTTTGTACATTTAGTTATGTCCTACAGCTGCCTAAGTTTTCCACGCTTTGTGTATGTTAACGTTTGGCTCCTTCTGAGGTACTCTTCGTGTAGATGCGCTAGTATTTCAGCCTCTTGCCTACTGGCAACCGCTGTAAGAGTACTTCACCTAAACCCATAGTGTATGCTGTACCGTTAAAAGCGCGCGATTGTAATGATTTGACACTATTGTTGCGAAAAGAACTACCAACCAAACGAAAACACGCGTGTAAATAGGTTTGCAGAAATTCGCACCAGTAAGTGATGCATACGCATCGAGGAGATAATATATTGGGATGACAGCTGGCGGACTTTTTTAACGTTTGAATTTTAAGCATCGCGCGAAAGTAACGATTCGATGACTGTAGCATTGCCCTCATTTTCCTTTGTGCTAAGTCTCTCGCACTGGCTTTTCGTATAAAAGAGTGAAAAATTTTACTTGCTCAAGGACTTTCAATTAAGTTATTTGTCCTGTTCGCATGTGCACAGCTAGCTACTTTATATTTCATGCGTTGAAGCCATGGTATCGTCCTCCTTGATGATTAATTCACAGTAGCTATACAATAGGTAATCTATATCAGTTGCAATCAAAATAAAGCTGTTCGTTACTTTCAGCATAGCAAAATTCATTGTAAAAATGGTCCGTAGATTATAGCATAGCAATGCTTTGTTTCTTTTCTACTTGTTTCAGGAATGTGGGAGCTTGAGAATTGTCCAAGCAACCTTTTAAATATGTGCTCATACGTGTTTGTATGTCTGTATGCCACGTATGTGTACCACGCCCAACTAAAATTTTCAGAGAGGAACACTAAATCCTAGACCTCAGCCTGCCTACCACCCTCCTGCCCCGTATACGTCCCAGTACACCATAAACGATTACACTTAAGAAGCCATTTGAATGTGACCAACGTAAGTAGTTTACTGAACCTCATAATTCCATGTATTCATCGAATGGTAAGTCGATATGCGCAAACACTTTTTGTTCGAAGTAAGGAAAGGTGTCTTGTTTTGTTTTTTGAAAGGTGTCTGGAAATTTACCTCGAGAAGCAGAGTAATTTATCGGAAGCAGAACTCTGCGAGCTCATAAGACTTTCCCCCGATGCATAACGCCAATCCAACACTTATGCTTTTGTCTGGAGCATAAAAAAGCGCCATCTCCAAGTTATCCTGCTGTGTTACAAAGGATCACATCCTATCAGAAATATTCAGAACTCCAAACTAAAATTGTTATCATGTGTGTGTCACAAAAGAAGAAAAAGAGTATGGGCATACTTTCAGACTGGATAGTTTACGTAACCATAGCGCATTTTTTCATGGTCTCTGGCTATTTCGTTTTTATTGTTGTTGTCTCGGCCTTAGAAATATAGTCCACTTTCTTAACCCAATTCGTCTTGATATTCCTGCGTTATTTTGTTTGTTGGTCTTCAAACTTCAGGTATTGTTACCAGAAGAAGCAGATAATAGGCACTGACAGGCACATTTGTCTTAAGAAATTTTTCAGCGCAAAAGTTGCTCCCAAAGGCATGCCGAGGCCCTAGCAACAAGGCACTTCATAGTGCATTCTACTCAAGGGGCCGTTCTGAATGCATCTTTTTTATTTGTTAGCATGAGGGACATAAAAAATGTACGCAATTCAATAGAAGCACGACAGTCTCCTATTCTAATGAAAGTAGTTTTGTTTTCATTTCTTGTGAAATGAAATGCTAAGAGCACGTTATGTACTTTGCGAGGAATTGCTCAGAGAGAAAGCTTTCCGAAAGGCTTCTTACGCATTTCTGAATAATGTGCAAAGATAGAAAAAAACTTAGATGTGTGACATACTAATCGGGACGCTGAGTAGTTTTGTTTGTTTTTTATTTCACTTGTGCAATAAAATTTCAAGAAAACGAAAATGTTGTTTAACAGGACCTATGCAAAAAAAGAGGTGGTTAATCTCTGAAGAATAAGTAAAAGAAAAAGTGACGGCAAATGGCTGAATGGGAAGTTTCACTAAGCTTCCCAGGATTTTCTGGAGCAGGTTAGTTAGGCGGCTGTTTGATGTCTTTTCTTCGCAATCACTTAAAAGTTCAATGAAACTTAGCAGCTTGTTATTTATAGATTGCTCTAAGAAAAGGCGGTGGTTTTACATTCAAGACGACTGTCTACGACCTTTTCTGCGAGGTGAGGTACTTTCCAGAAAACCATCAAAACTATTCTGCAATTGGTGGTTGAGGAATAAATACGATGAGAGTGTTTTTGACGTGGTCCTAACTTTTTCGAGAACGATGGTCATCCCACGTAAACACCTTTTTTTATTTTTTACTTCATAAATGTGTTAGCCCAGCGTGTCGAATTTTAAAGTATTGCTCTTATCTGAAAGCTTCCGGCAATCTGGCAGAGGTGACGTCACTTCGCTTGGCCTTGTATGTGACATGTTGCATTTGCTCTCTTCCGGCAACTGTCGTTCTCAGGGCGCGCTAGACGGCAGACCCAAACATTTTTATAGATATTGTTACGTGTAGGCACACGGGAAACTAGGCGTTTGAAGATGTATTTACACAGCGCCAACTGCGCAAGCCAAGATGGTAAACAAGAGCTGTGTCCTACACCAAAATCACTTCGTCTTCCTCGGTGCCGATCTAACCACTTTAGTGGGACATTGTCTCATAACATAACCCCCGGGTGCTGAAGCACCGTCTCGGTGCTTTCTATGATGTTGCCGAGTGGTAAAGCTTAAGACGAGCTACATGAACAATGTCTGTAGACAGTGAATGGGAGGAGGAGGAAGACTCGAGCGGGAGCTATCTCGTAGATCACATCTGTCACGTGGCGCAATACGCGGTAGGGTCTCAAGTAGCAGGAAAGCAGTTTTTCAGAAAGTCCAATGCGCCTAGTTGGAGTCCACAATAGCACAAAAGAACCCGGAAGTAAAGGAAACTTGGCGATGATGGAAGTTGTAACGCGGCCGGTGCTGATCTTGTGATGCTAAAAGGCGCTGACGCGCAAGTTCTCACGCTTCGCGAGCTCTGGTGATATCATCGCGGGCGTATTTGGTCATCGAGTCAACGGCTGTCGGAAAGATGGTGTCAAACGATAAATTTAAATCACGGTGCAAGCACGAGATCGAAAGGTGAAAAACCAGCTACATCGTGGCGTGAGGAATTATAGGCAAACGTAACGAAGCGCAATGCAACGCCCCAGTCCTGATGGTCGGACGATACGTACATAGCGATGATATCAGTTAAAGTCTGGTTGAATCGTTCAGTCAGTCCGTTAGTTTGCGGGTGGTAGGCTGTCGTAAAATTATGTTTTGTCTCGCAGGAGTGAAGCAGGTCGTCGATAACTCGGCATAAGAAAAAGCACCTACGATCTCTGAGGAGTTGGCGTCGGGCGCCATGATGAAGTATGACGTCGTGCAGGAGAAAATCGACATCGTTCATGGCACAGCTGGTCGGTAGAGCCCGTGCAATGGCGTACCGGGTTGTTTGATCCGTCGCAACTGCTATCCACTTATTTCCAGTAGTGGACGCAGGGAAAGGGCCTAGGAGGTCAAGACCAAGTCGAAAGAAAGGTTCAAAGGTAACGTCAAGTGGTTGAAGGAAGCCGGCAGGTTTCATAGAAGGTATTTTTCGGCGTTGACACTGGTCGCATAAAGTGGCATAGCTGCGGACTGAGCGATAAGGACTAGGCCAGTAATGTCGACGCTGCACACGGTCATACGTCCGAGACCGGCAGTGGAGGCGTCGTGGAGCTGGCCGATCACGCTCGCACGTAAGTGGAAGGGTACCACAAGGAGCAGTTCGTGTCCAACAGGGTGGACGTTGTAACGGTACAATGTGCCATCCTTGAGCACGAACAATCGAGTAGACGGATCGGGTGTCGCAGAATGAAGCTTCTCGATGATGTTACGTAAGACAGAATCTCGGCGCTGTTCCTTGCGCATGTTGCTTAAAACGGAAAGAGACAGCACACATGGTGCTTCATCGAACGCCTCAGGTGGGTCCTCCGGATTCCGAGATAAGCAGTCAGCGTGATGGCGTAAACGTCCAGATCTTTAGGACACCGAGTAGTTATACTCTTACAGTCGTAGTGCCCATCGACCAAGGCGCCCAGTGGGGTCCTTCAAGGATGCGAGCCAGCAAAGTGCGTGGTGATCGGTTGTGACGGTTAAATATTTACCCTGTAAATAGGGCCGAAATTTCGCTACCGCCCAAACGAGAGCCGGGCATTCTCTTTCCGTGATTGAGTAGTTTCTTTTCACTTGCGAGAGGAGACGGCTGGCATAGGCTATAACGCGGGCGCATCCGCTTTTATGCTAGACCAAAACAGCACCGTTTCAATGGCCACTGGCATCGGTGTGGACTTTATAGGGGCGGCAACGTCAAATTGGGTCATAACAGGTGGTTCTATTAGCAACTTCTCATTGGAATATGTTACCTGAGGAGACGGTCAACTCTGTGTCATTATAGGTGTTTCCTCAGCGTATTTGTAATATAAGTTTTGGTTAAAGTGTCGTTTCAAAATTGGAAGACATTATTATTGTGTTCTTTTAGCGTATGCATACCGTATCGTATGCCTACACGCAATTGTGTAAGCATATTTCCGCCCCCCTTATGTGTGTTGTACATTTCAAAGGTATATCAAGCAACACTGATGTATTGTCAAGTTGTATGTCGAATTTCTGTCAATGTATTTCTTTGTTTTCACTCCTGCATGGGCCCGAAAAGAGCCTTCAGTATCTGTAAATAAAAAATAAAAAAATGTAATAAGTGTAGAGAACGCAATAGTCTGCCAGAACCTCATCTGAATGAGACATCTTGTCTATGTAAGTTTGTGAGAGGACGGGCTACTTCCGCAAAGTTGTTCACAAAACGTCGAAAGTACGAGCACAGACCGAGAAAGCTGCAGACTTCTTTAGTGCAGGTCGGAACGGGGAAGTTCCGCATGGCTCGCACTTTATCGGGATCCAGGTGTAGATCAGAGGAGTCGACAAGGTGGCCCAACATGGTTAGTTGCTGGCGTCCGAAGTGGTACTTTGACGAGTTCAGTTGGAGACCGGCATTGCGAAAAACAGCCAGTATTGAGGATAGGCGGTTGAGGTGGGTCTCAAATGTCGGAGAAAAGACGATAACTTAGTTAAGGTAACGTAGACAAATTGACCATTCGAACCCACGCAAAAGAGAGTTCATCATCCGCTCGAAGGTGGCCGGAGCGTTCCATAACCCGAAAGGCATGAACTTAAACTGGTAAAGACCATCGGGTGTGATAAAAGCGGTCTTTTTGCGGTCCATGTCGTCGGCAGCACTTTGCCAGTACCCTGATCTTAAATCAATAGAAGAAAAATACTTAGCGCCGTGAAGACAATTCAGGGCGTCGTCTATGCGCGGTAGCAAGTAGACGTCTTTTTTAGTGATCTTGTTCAGACGTCGGTAGTCAACACAGAATCACCAAGTGTTGTCCTTCTTTTTGACAAGAACTACAGGGGAAGCACATGGACTACATGATGGCTGAATTATGTTTCTGGCGAGCATTTTGTCGACTTCTGCTTGAATTATGTGAATCTCGGTTGGAGATAAGTGGTATGGCCGTCGATGGACAGGGGAGGCATCACAGGTGTCAATGCGTTACTTTGCAGCAGTGGTTTGACCTCGCAGACGATCACAAAAGTCAAATACGTTCAAGTATGACTCAAGGACGTGAAGTAGCGCGTCAGCTAGATGCGGCAAAAGGTTTGACGGGATCATTTTTTAACGCTAGCAGACGGGCTTGTTTCCGAAAATCGAGCATGCGTGTAGCTGCAGTGTGCAGCAACGTTTGAACACAGAGCTGAGATGACGCATTCGTCAGAGGGAGAGGGAATCAGCATGGGCAGGGCAATTCCACGCGGGAGCACTTCGGGACACAGAGCAAAGTTGAGCCCAGTCGTGCAGGTGCGGTTGGCACGTAACTGAATAACAGTGTGTGTGGTAAGGTAACACTGTGAGTCAAGAGAATGGAGGTGATGGGCGCAAGCCCATAGTCGCCATCGGATTCCGGTGGTGAGGGCGTTACGGTGATGCAGGTCACAGTTTGCGGTGTCAAACGGACGTGTTCAGCAGAGCACATACGAGCTTGGGCTGGAATGGGCGGATCGATCGGACACGGTAGGTCAAGTTGCACAGTACCAGCTTAACAGTCGATGAGCGCAGAATGAGTGGAGAAAAAGTCAAGACCGAGGATCACATCATTGGTGGAGTGAGAGCGAACAGTGAAGAGAACTGAAGTTTGACGGCCGGCGATACTAACGCGTGCAGTGCAGACGCCAATATCAGAAGCCATACTGCCATCAGCAACACGAACGCTGCTTGAAGGGGCTGGAGTAAAGACTTTCTTTAAGCGGTCACGAATGTGCAGGCTCATCACAGAAATAAGGGCGCCAGTGTCTATCAAGGCTTTAACAAATATACCGTCCACTTCAACGTCGATCCGGTTCTGATTGGTTGGGAGCGTCAACAGAGGAATAGGAGAGCAAGTCGTATCAGCAGCATCCCCTCCCGGAGCTGCAGCCGTTAGTTTTTCGAAGAAAACCGCTGGGCAGAGGATGGGGATGGGGAACGAGGTGGTGGTGAAGACCGGGAAAATCTACATCGAGGTGAAGGTGAGCGACTGTACTGGGCAGTGGTCGTAGTGGTGGGGTCGTAATTAGCAGAGCCATCACGCCGTGGTGGTTCCTGGTCATAGAGATGGGCTGGTGAGTTGAGGTTGGCGAAGTTTGAGTTTGCCCGATACGGTGAGGTCCACGTGCTTCGGCAATGACGGGAAATATGTCCCACTCGTTCACATAGAAAGCGAATCTGCCTGTCGTCTGGCGTCCTCCACGCATTTGGGTCACGGTTACGTGTAGCAGAGCGGCGATAATGCTGTTAGTGGTTCGAGGTAGATGAACTGACAGCGTCGGGACGGTGCACAGAACAGGCCGTGTGAATAACCGTGTTGGCTAGTTTTTAGCGAACAATGGCCTGTATTAGCGATATGGTCGGCTGAGAATCACTCGATGCTAGTGCTCTCAAGGGTGCGGGTGATATGACCTCGATTTCGCGGCGTACGATTGTCGTGATTTGACCGGAGTGTGAATTGGGCCGGGTCGCTATACGGAGATTCTATACGAGCGAGATGACACGTGGCAAGCGGCAAGCTACGGAGAGTGTGACGTCACGGGCGCGCACGGTGAGGGAAGGCGTGGCCTATAGGCACTGACCCGGTGCAGAGGGATAGCATTACTCAGGTTATAGTCAAAGACCTGCTTCGCATCTAAAGAGATGGGTCGTATATCTCCAGAATATTCTTCTAAATGTACATGGTTCTTCACCAATTCTTTTGTGTGTCTGTACCACGGATACGACAATCTACTCTACTGTACACAATTCAGCATTTGAGCATCCAAATCCGCCGAGCACCATGATGCTCCAGATTTCCTGTGAGCAAATAATGTTATTTTTTTGTGTGTGATTAAGCGTTATGAAGAACTTCGCTCACCACAGACTAAGCAACCACCGACACCGGGCCTGGCTGCTGAAAACCGCAAAACTTTCGACAATCACGTGAGCGCTAAAACTGGACCACTGGTGATCAGACGGCCATCGGACCCCCAGCTTTGGCTCACCCACATGGACAGCGAGTTCACCGCGAGTAACCTCACAGAAGAAAAATTCAATCTCTCCGTATCACTATTATCCTCCGAGATTGTCATCGAGTGTCGCTACTTTATTTTGCACCTAGGGTGCCTTGATTTGCATTTTGCCTGCTTTAGGGTGTGCACATCTACAAAGTCAGCAGCGGCCCAGTTGCCATATTTCAGCCTATGGTTACTTGCCGGCGTCTCACCGCTCTACGGCACCTACGCCATGCTAAAAGGTGCGGGATGCGAGGAAAACATTGCGTCGCGACAACATTAGAGAGTTTGAGAATACCGTTTGCAAGCGCTGTGGGCGTTGCGGGCGTAGCGGGCGCCATATGTGTTTTAGAATAGCGTTTGCTCTGCTGCGATCCGCAACGCACGATCGCAGCGACACCGTAGCCTCGAAACCAGCGCTCGCAGGCCACATGCGGACCGCCATTACCACACGCAATTTCGGATTTTTTGCGTGTGGTCCGCGAACGCGAACGCCGACTTGCGTTACGACGCATGCGCAGTCGCAGCGACCGCACCGCAAAGGCTCGCGGTCCGCTATTCTAAAGCTCCCTATTATTCTTTTCGAAGAAGGGTAACGCCTTCAATGAGGGCGCACGCATCGGCAACGAACCCTGTCGACACCCTTACGAGCGAGCTGTTCAAGACGACCGTGCCGACTGCAGCAACTTTTTTAGTCCGAATGTTGCTGAACGAAGTTCTGGTTATCCTTCTTAATTTTTTAAAATAAAACTCAGCAGCTGGATTATGAACATAGCATCATGGCGATATTCAATCAATTAACACTTTTGTCATATACATGGCTATACGATAGATACGATGGAGGAAACTGGTTCCAATGCTGAGTCTCAAACAGAAGATCCCTACTCTAGAATCTGTGTGCTGGTGGCTCTAACATCACTGGCGGTCCGCCGACATCTTGGCTCCGTAGACCGTTGGGACATATTCACATCGGAGATATCCCTCGGGACGGCTTTATGGTCTCCCATAGTAGAGTACTATGTACTCTAAATCGTTACACTTTTTCTAAACACAATATTGAGTAGGGGTGAAGCGGCTACAACCATGGGTCTGTGCAAGAATGTCTCTTGTGACTGATTTGTAACCACCTAGTTGTATAACTCACTTGGCAGGTGACGCTACTGTTAGTGATAACCGCAGACATATCAAAGCACGGAAGGGCGAACGGACGTATGGATGGCTGGGCACACATACAGCGTTCGTCCGTACATCTATTCATGCCACTGATGATGTTTGATGTTTTGTGGCGCAAGGGCATTTCACGACCAAAGAGCGCCAGTTCATCTTACTAAAAATATGGACAATGATTGTGATAAGCGGCTGTATAAGGGCCATAAAATTCCTCGCGGTAAGGCGGGTAAGAACATACAAGTAATAAAATCATGACCATGCCGTAAAAGGTGTGTGTGGTGTGAATAGATGACAAAAGTTGGTGATAATAAAAGACGATGGTGGATATGTATAGCATTAGCACGAGTGCCTCACTCGTTCATACCCTTGCGTCCAAGGGCCATGAGGCAAGTGCTTTCTTGTGTAGCCACCGCAGCAAAAACCTCTCTGGAGAGGTTGTGCGACGGAATGCCCGGGTATATGATTTGAAAACTATGAATTTCTTTTAAAAACGCTAACAATAATTTATGACTAAAAAGCGGTTCCCTACCGACGAACATTGCAGGGTGTAAAGGTACATGTTGTCGGTAGGGTAATGAAAAATGTTGTTTTCTTAGAGTTTCTAAGTGTTTGCACTGAATTAACATGTGAAGGACCGTTAATGCTTCACCACATCTGTCACAGAATGGTGGATCGTCACCAGACAAAAGATAAGTGTGTGTCGTGTATGAGTGTCTTATCCTGAGTCTCGTTAGTATTACCTCTGTATGACGCGATTTCGATACGGGCAACCAATGACCAAGGTGTGGCTTAATAATCTGTAGTTTGTTTTGTGTGTGTGTATCCCACTTGCTTTGCCAGTATACCCTGAGGTTTCGTTTGAGAGACGGCTTAAGATCAAGGGTCGGGATTGATATGGGTGTAGGGGCAGTGCTTTTGTGGACGGATGCAGCGAGCTGATCCGCCCTCACGTTGCCTTGAATCTCACGGTGCCCTGGCACCCAGCACACTACAACATGGTGTTTGAGTGTGTAGAGTGTGCACAAAATGGAGTAAAGTGAGACAAGGACTGGGTTTTTGTGTTTTTTAAGAGTGTGCAGAGCCGTTACCACACTGAGGGAGTCCGTATAAATTACTGCTTCTTGTATTTGTAATTGCTTTATGTGTTTAGCCGCCACAAGTATCGCATAAGCTTTCGCTGTGAAGATACTTGTGCCTGGATGTAGAGGGCCAGCATCCGAAAAGGATGGGCCGACAGAAGCGTAGGACACAGAGGAGTTAGACTTGGAGGCATCTGTAAAGAACTCAGGACGTGTGTATTTGTGTTGAAGTTCCAGAAAGTATGTTCGGATATGGGCAATAGGCGCATGTTTTGTAACTTCTAGAAAAGACACATCGCAGCCTATAGTCTGCCATTGCCACGGTGGCGGGTATGCTACAGGAGCCATTAAACTGTGTTCAAGTGAGACTCCAGTTTCCTCAGCTAGACTCTTCAGGCGAACTGAGAAGGGCTGCCTCAGCGAAGGCCTGTTTTGAAACAAAATTGAGCTCGACAAATCATTAATAGTAGAGTATGAGGGGTGCTTCTTGTCTGCTTTCACCTTAAGGAAATAAACAAAGGACATATAAGTTCTCTGCAGATGAAGCGACCACTCATTTGACTCAACATAAAGGCTTTCTACGGGGCTGGTGCGAAAAGCACCCGTAGAAAGGCGGATGCCCAAATGGTGCACGGGGTCCAGCATCTTCAAAGCACTTTGAGTCGCAGACTGATAAACAACGGCCCCATAATCTAAGCGGGTGCGAATGAGGCTTCTATATAGGTTCATGAGACATTGCCTGTCACTATTCCACGTAGTACGTGACAACACTTTTAAAACATTCATGGCTTTTAAACATTTTGTTTTTAGATACTTGATGTGCGGTACGAAGGTGAACTTGTTGTCCAAGATTAATCCGAAGAATTTATGCTCCGTATTAACAGACAGACGTTGACCGTTCAGTTCAATGTTGGGTTCTGAGTGCATGCCTCTCTTTCGGGAGAACAAGACACACGTGATTTTTTGCGGGTTCAGTCGGAATCCGTTTTCCTCTGCCCATTTGAAGACCTTGTTTAAACCTAACTGAACCTGCCACTCACACATTGCCAGATTGCAAGATCTAAAGCCAAGCTGGACGTCATCGACATATGTACAATAAAACATATTGCGAGGAATGGACAAGCGCAAGGAATTCATTTTCATGAGAAAAAGTGTGTAGCTAAGTACACCACCTTGTGGCACGCCGGTTTCCTGGACAAATAATTGGGATAGAACCGTGCCCACTCGGACACGGAATGTCCGGTTTGACAGGTAATTTTCGATTATGTGAAACATTCTTCCGCGCACGCCAAGGTGAGACAGGTCTCTTAGAATTCCAAAACGGCATGTTGTATCATAAGTCTTTTTGATATCGAGGAGTGCCGAGAGAAAATATTGTTTATGGACGAAGGCGTCCTTGATCTGTGCCTCGATACGAACAAGGTGGTCTGTGGTGGATCTACTTTCTCGAAACCCGCACTGAAAAGGGTCGAGCAAATTGTTTCAAGGATATGTACAAGTCGGCAGTTTATCATTTTTTCGAATACTTTGCACAAGCAGCTTGTAAGTGCAATAGGCCTATAACTCGAAGGTAAAGAAGGGTCCTTGCCCTCTTTTCAAATGGGAATAATAATAGCCTCTTTCCAGGAGGTAGGGATAGTGCCAGAAAACCAGATAGCATTGTACAAACAAACCAAGGCTTTTCGTGTTTCGATTGGTAGGTTTTCTAACATTTCATACACAACACGGTCAGAACCTGGGGCAGAAGTACTGCAGGAGTTTAGAGACGTTCGCAGCTCAGCTAGACTGAAAGCTTGGTTATATGCCTCGTATCTAGTGCATTTGTGTTCGAGTTTCTGCTTTTCTATTCTTGTTCTGTATTTTTGGAAAGTGTAAGTATAGTGGGATGAGCTGGACACCTGTTCGAAGTGTACACTGAGGAAGTTTGCCTGATCTTCCAAGGTTATGCATGCAATTCCCTGATTCCCAATGCGCATGCAATTCCTTGATTGTTTACGAGTGGAAGTGTGTGTACTTGTTTTCCTGCTATCCTACCGACCATTTTCCAGACTTTAGCCTCCTGTGTGTATGAATTGATCCCTGACAAAAACTTCTGCCAGCTTTCTCTTCTGGCCTACCGACGCGTTCTCCTGCCTTGAGACTTTATTTTCTTGAAGGTGTCAAGACTTTCGGCTGTCGAGGAGTTCCGAAGCAGTCTCCAAGCTCTGTTTTGCTGTTTGCGCGTGTTTCGGCATTGAGAGTTCCACCATGGCACACGCCGTCTTCCAGGGTGTCCATTTGTTTGTGGGATGCATTTTGTTGCAGCATCAATCAAAAACGTTGTGAAGTAGTTCACAGCAACATCAATGTTCAAAGTACATATGTCATTCTAACCTAGACGAGCGATGGTATAAAACTGTTCCCAGTCGGCTCTACTTATGAGCCACTTGGGAACATGTGGTGGGCACTCAGTTACTGTAGTTGTGCTCAAAACTACGGGAAAGTGGTCACTTCCGTACAGATTACTGACAACTTTCCACTGGAGTAGAGGCACAAGAGATGGAGATACTATGCTTAGGTCTATGGAGGAGTAGGTGTTATTAGCGAGATTATAATAGGTTGCTTCTTTTCAATTTAGGAGACACGCGCTCGACGAGAGGAGGAGCTGTTCGATCAGCCGACCTCGCGCGTCATACCGAGAGTCACCCCATAGCCTGCTATGCGCATTAAAGTCTCCAAGGAGAACATACGGCTCCGCAAGTTCCTCAATTAAAAAGTGTAAATCACGTTTTTGTAGCTGATAGCTAGGAGGAATGTAAATCGTGCAGATTGTGATCAGTTTATCAAAAAGAACTGCTCGAGCAGCCACTGCCTCAAGGGATGTTTGGAGTTGTAAGTGTGTGCATGCAATTCTTTGATTCACTATGATGGCAACACCTCCGGATGATGTCATGGCATCAGCACGGTCCTTTCGGAAAATAACGTATTTACGAAGAAAAATTGTGTGTTTTGAATTAAGGTGTGTTTCTTGCACACACAGCACTTTTGGAGAGTGTTCGTGCAAGAGTTCTTGGATGTCGTCAAGGTTTCTGAGAAGGCCCTTGACGTTTCATTGTATAATTTGAGTGTTCATGGTGAATGTAAAATGGTGCTGTGTGTACGAAAAGCGAGTGACTGTTTAGACATGGGGTTTGAGTTCACTTAACAGGGCCGTCACCAGGCCCTGTTATCTGCTTTTTTGTTTTCTTGGCACGCTCGAAGGAGCCACGCCGCTCTTTCGGCACCAAGGGTACCGACGTATTCATTGCCTCCTCGGAGGCACTGGATGCCCGCACGTGCGGGCTGTTCGAATTTCGGGCCTCGCCTCGTGAGGTGAGGCCTTGAGACCCGAGGACTCTGGAGTCTCCGGTCTCTGTTTGGGAGTAGGCGGTGCAGCCTGGGGTACAGCCGCCTTGGGGGCAGGTGCCACAACCACCGGCTCGGTATGCACGGGCCGAAGGAGTGGCGAGGGCTGGTGCGGCGGCGCCCCCTGACGCGCCGCATCAGCGTATGTAGGTTCATAGAATGACTCTTCGCCGTGCTTCCTTAATTGTAATGTTCTCCTTGACCTTCAACGTAATTATTTCTTTTTCTTTTTTCCAGTATGTGCAGGAGCGTGAATATGCGGCATGGCTCCTTCGCAGTTTACACAGTGTGGCGGTTGTTTGCAGTTCTCAGACACGTGGCCTAGGAGTCCACATTGTGCACAAGTCTGGCGACCACGAAAGGTTTTAGAGCCATGGCCATACCTCTGGCATTGGAAGCAACGACGAGGGTTTGGTATGTACGGCCTGATAGATGTCTTCGTGTACCCTGTTTGAATAGATTCCGGTAGTTTACTGGATGCAAACGTGAGTAATAAGTGTTTTGTCAGCATTTCCTTATTATCTCTTCTGATCATGATTCTCTGTACATTAGTGACATTTTGGCTCTTCCACCCCTCCAAAAGTTCAGTCTCAGTCAAGTCAAGTAAGTCCATGTCAGATACCACTCCGCGAGTTGTGTTCATTGATCTATGTGGTGTTATGGTTATTGGTATGCCACCAAAATCTGAAAGACGGTCTAGCTTTCCAAATTGTTCTTTGTCACGGATTTCGAGGAGGTCTCCACTAGCCATTTTGGTTACCTTGTTTCCTGTGCCAAGAGTTTCGGTAAGACATCTAGAAACTAGGAAAGGAGAGACGGTCCTGGCTTGCTTTTCATTTTTTTCACAGTGGATAACATGAAAGTGAGGATATGTTTGTTTTGGCTGGTTGAAAAAATATATATCATCGTTGCGTACCCGCTTTAAGCCGGTACGATCAGACAGTAGGGGGAGTGCTCTACGCATGCCTGTTTTATTTTTCTTCAGCAGCGTTGGCGGCCACACACCACGGAGCCCAACGAGGGTACGCTACAAGTTTGCGGATGCTGAAATCTGCAGACGCCAGCCGTACAACGCCACTATAACCCAATGCGCGAAGACCAAGGTAGGCTATTTGCACAGGGTTAACCCTAGCCGCCTGGAAGTTTGGAAGTAAACGGAAGAGAGTAGAAGACAGGACAGATAAATAGTGCTGCGTGCATAGCTGCATTTAGCGGCGAGATAGCGACGACAACGAAGAACGCGGATTCGCTCGAGAGGCGCAGCGCAGCAGAGTGAAGAAGAGGACAATCTTAGCGGCCTTCTCTGAGAGCGTCTCTACAAGTCCTACTGTCCGTGTTTTTAAATAAACCCCCCTGTCATTTATAACCCGCGACACTGGTGGAGGTGCTGGGTACTACCACCCCATGATCAGCACCCCTGTGAGAAGCCCCGAGTCCAGCCCTACGAGACAGCCACGCGTGGAGACGCCTGTGCACCGCTCAAGCCGTCGCCTTCAAGGTCTTGAACCAGAATTTGGCCTTTTAAAAGGAGCAACACTTCCGACAACCACCCCTACTCAAGAAATGGCAAGGAGTCCTGCACAGGTGACGGTCCAGAATATGCGCATTCCTGAACCATTTCATGGCCGGCCGAACGAAGATGCACAAGACTGGCTTGAGCAGTTCGAACGGGTAGCTAAATCGAACTACTGGAGTCTCG
The DNA here is from genome assembly GCF_013339725.1 of Rhipicephalus microplus. NCBI lineage: Eukaryota > Metazoa > Arthropoda > Arachnida > Ixodida > Ixodidae > Rhipicephalus > Rhipicephalus microplus. The sequence goes on from NC_051167.1 coordinate 89,290,981, forward strand.
ATGGAAAGCTCTTCCACGTATACTTCGCCCTTGAAGACGGCGCGAAGACATGGTTTATAAACCGGGAGGCAACATTGACGACATGGGAGGAGTTTTGTCGTCGGTTTCTTGACACCTTCGGTAACGCGGACCGACGCGAAAACGCACAACGCCTTCTTGAAGGACGCACCCAACAGCTGCATGAAAGCGTCGCCATGTTTGCTGAGGATATGGTGCGCCTGTGCCACCGCGCGGACCCCAACATGCCCGAGGCTCGAAAGCTAACCCATCTCATGAGGGGCGTCAAAGAGCAGCTATTTGTTGGTCTTGTGCGCAATCCACCGACAACAGTGGACGAGTTCACCAGGGAGGCCACCGCAATAGAGCGTGCGCTACAGCAACGGTACCGACAGTCTGATCGCCCGGCCACCGGCGCAGCTGCAGGCGCCGCCGCACTTACCGCAAACGACGAGTTTGCTCTACGCCACCTGATTAGACAGATCGTGCGTGAGGAGTAAGAGATAAAGACGAAGATGTAGGGAGAGAGAGATAGGAAAAGGCGACTGCCGATTTCCCCTGGGTGGGTCAGCCCAGGGGTGCCGTCTACGTGAAGCCGGGGCCAAAGGGGTGTGTTGCCTCTGCCGGGGGGCCTAAAAGGTCCAATCACCAAGCGTCGGCTCAACCCCCAGGATCCCCTTTTTCCCGGATACGGCAAAGCCACGCACGGCTAGGCGTGGGAGAGAGTAGAAATTCCCCCGTTAGCTTGGGTCCGTGGTGTCGCTACACACCAAACGCCTACTTGCGCAGGCGCCCCTGCGGGATCCATGCCACTGTCTCTCCGTCCGTCAGCCTGTCCGCCTTCTGTCTGTCTGTCTGCTTGCCTGTCGATCTGTCTGTCGCTCATATAAACGCCACCTGCTGAGTAAGTCATACAACTAGGCTTTAGGAGCTTCGCCACTAAAAGCGGAGGTGGCACGCTGATGAGGCTTCCTACGAGGTTCTCATGAGATGCGCCATCAATCGAATTATGTAAAAGTTCGCCCGCGATGCTGGGCATAGGACCACAACTTTTGGGCACATGGTGCGTTCAGTTTCGGTTTCTCCAGCATTGCAGTCTTGAAATTCGATTATGTATCGATGAAAATACACGCGATATTTTCCTTGTTTAAAAAGTAGGCTCGCCCTGATTTGGGGGGTGAAACAACTTCACCACTCATCAAATGCTCAAAAATTGATAATAAAAGAGTAATAATAATTTTTGTTAATTTTAATGACTGAGTGACCGAATTAGTAGAAAAAGTCTTTCCGTATCAGCCTCAAACTTTCTGGCTAAGACAACAAGCACCTAACTATAAATTTTTCAAGAAAAAATGTATATTGATTATTAAAGACACCCTGTGCACGGCCCCATTTTCAGTATTTAGGTCAGAGGAAACAAGACCTATGCTTGTTTTTTTTTATCACCAATGGTTACGCGGCTCTTTGTCATCACTGCCTTCACACGTCTCAAGTTTAGGGCAAATTACAAACGTGCACATAACAAGAGGCAGCAGCTACAACAACGTCCCTCATTACTCATCAAAAATGGAACTATATAAAAAAGCGCAAAGTTATATGCCTTAAATATGCACTACAGAAAGTTTCGCCGACATGTCGAAAGACCCGCCGCTCTTCAGCCATGTCTAGGTGCTTTAGAAGCCTTGACTATCGGAATATCTACCGACGAACATGAACTGTGTACCTAATGCAGTTCATATATTCAGAGAAGTGAAGGACTCTTCATTATTCATGAGTCTAATTTTCTACGCGGATCTATCTAACAGAGTTTTTCTAAAGCCTAACTAAACGAGGCAAGTATGCCCGCTCAAAAGAAGGCCGCTTTCGTCAGCTTAAGCGCGCCGTTTCGTAAATTTGTCGTGAGCGCACTTCTGCCTCGCCCGTTATACGACTACGTGTCAACTATCCGTCGCGAACTCCTTCGCCCTAAACAAAATTGGACACCGTATCCACGCCTATGAAATCCACACTTCTCGATCTTAGTGGCCCAGCTATTGTATTCATTACAATTTACTTATTGCAATATTGCACATAAATGAAGGTTATGAGAAATGAAATTGCGTAATATCGTCACAGACATACACGCACTCGCACACACACAGATGCGCACGCACGTGTTGTGTGCATATCAAAAACATGGTAAACGTGCGAATAATTACAAGCACGCTCGTGTGTGTCTGCGTGTGTGTCACACTTTTTAAGTGCTATCGTACTCCGCGTTGAACTTACGACATAGTTACAAATAAACCTTTGTCTTTGCTTTTACCATAGTACGTTCTATTACGTGACCAAAAATGTTAAGTAGCGCTCACCTCCCTTGTACCCTTTATTTATTTATTTATTTATTTATTTTTCTTGCTCTAAGCGGCTATAGTTTTACGACCAGCAAGGCAGTAAGAACTCACTAGTTCATCGGCAGATGCTACGAGAAGAACCTCATTTCCCCCGTGCACAGCAGTTTTGCGCCCGGTCGACGAAATACTACGACGGTCTGTTATTCAGAAATTGCACTTGGTGCACTGGTGCTACGTCTAAGTCTCGTGTAGATTCTTTCCACCAGGCCAACTTAGTGGCGCAATCGCTGCTACCCACATCGTTATTCACTCGATTCTCTTCCCGGCATCTCCAGTTTGCATCTGCGTGATTAGGCTTTCTGAGACTGCGTATCGTAGTTTGAGCATTATTTTATAAATTGCCTCAAAACACAAGACCTATCGCGCCAAAGGTTTGTGCATTATCAGATGATCGCATCATGTAACCGCAAGCGATGGGAAACTTGAAAGCCACAGGCAAACCAATAAAAATCCATAGTGCTCTTGATAAGGCTGACACTAATGCGAATGTGGCAAGACAAGACCTTTGTAGTATGGCGTAAATTAAATGCTTAAAAAAAACGATCAGCCGACAATAAGAAAACAGCCACTTGAACTGGTTGGTGGCGCTCACCCTTTTTTAAATGCGAAGCATTTCTTAGTGAACCTCGGCGACTTTGAGCGTATCTATCTATTTATCTATCTATCTATCTATCTATCTATCTATCTATCTATCTATCTATCTATCTATCTATCTATCTATCTATCTATCTATCTATCTATCTATCTATCTATCTATCTATCTATCTATCTATCTATCTATCTATCTATCTATCTATCTATCTATCTATCTATCTATCTATCTATCTATCTATCTATCTATCTATCTGTCTATCTATCTATCTATCTATCTATCTATCTATCTATCTAGACGCCTAAGACTTTTGGCGATCCTGGCCGTTCAGATAATGGTAAAGATGCCAAACTTAGTATGATATAACATGAATGTATGACGAACATAACTGACTAGTGATAACATGAAAATCATATGTATGTCATAAATATCATGGTTTGCATACAATGGACTTGCTGCCCTTGCGTTGGTTTTATTCACATGATATTAAGTTTAGATGTGTCGTTTACCTTCATCATCTATTTACGTCACGTGATACTAAATTTAGTATATGTAGGGCTAGCGAAGCGGCCACGAGCATGCTATGAGCCTCGTATGTTGTCATTTTCTTAAACGACACGCTTGTCAGGATTATCACGTTGGCACCAGTCATATATTTCGTCATCCATTCACGTCACTCAATACCAAATTTGGTATATGTGGAGCTAGCAAAATGGCCGTGAGCGCATCATAAAGTGCCAAATATACTACAATATAGCGTTGACGCGCGCGCACGCTGGGCACAGTGACGCTACGTTAGCAAAAGAGCGAGCATTCTATTGTGTGAGGCCAGGCGCGACCGACGCGACCAGCGTCCTTTAGGACGATCCGACGGCAACCGGCGCGAAATTCACGCCGATGCGTTACCCAGAGAACACCGCGCCTCCCTCTTTTCATGACGGAGGGACGCCCGACGCGCTGGCACGCACATGCGTGAAAGCAACGCAGCGAAGCGCGCGCCTTCGAGTATATGACAGGACCGGTGCCTGGCGTGGCGACGCTGGCGTGACGCGACAAAATGGCCGCCAGCGAGCACGCGCACCGCGTCACGTCGAAATATATTGGCGCTTTGACTGTGGCTTGACTGTGGCATGTTCTCACGTGACACCCATCTCATGATTATCATGTTTGCGCTAGTCGCATGCCTTCGTCATCTATTGACGTTATGTAATGCCCAATTTGGCACATGTGAAACTAGCGAAATGGCCGTGAGTGCATCATAAGTGTGGCATGTAGTCACGTTGTTACATGCCACGCATCCCATGTTTATCATGTTCACACCATTCACATATCTTCGTCATCTCTTCACGTCCCGTAATACTAAATTTGGTATAAGTGGAGCTAGTGAAACGGCCGCCAGTGCATCATGAGCATGGCATGTAGTCATGTTGTTACATGGCACGCATCTAATGATTAAAATCTTCGCACCACTTACATACCTTCGTCAATCGTTCACGTACTGTGATACCAAATTTGGAATCATATGACGCTAGCGAAACGGCCGCGAGCACATCTTGAGCGTGGCATGTAGTCATTTTGTTACATGATATGTATGTCGTGATTTTTATGTTAGGGTCTGTCTCTTGTGTTCACCATGCAAACATGTCAGACTATACCATTTTTGCAATCAGGCCATGTGAATGAAACAGCCGCAAGAGCTGCAGGACCATGAAATGCAAATTATGACATTCATGACATCCATGTCACGATTTTAATGTTTCTTCATACAATCATGTTATGCCCTACCAAGTTCGGTACCGTTACCATTATCGAAACGGCCAGGAGAGCTAAAAGTCGTAGACGGGCAGATAGAAAGATGAATAATAGATAGATAAGTACGCTCAAATTCGCCGAGGATTGCATTGCAAAATGATTCGCATTTAAAAGGCCGCTCGCATGCACAGCAGTTCGGCTTGTTCGGGCACGTCATGTGCACGTGACCTATTGGTCGGATGCCTGAGGGGGTAAGGAAGAGATTTGGCTGGTCACCCGCCTATTGCCATTTCAGAGAAGGAGAAATTATAGGAAGGTAAAGGGCTTCACTGATCTTACGGTTTTATTTATTCGTCCGCTAATAAATGCAAAGCATTTTTAGCGATCTTCGACGAATTTAGCGTATCTATCTATCTATCTATCTATCTATCTATCTATCTATCTATCTATCTATCTATCTATCTATCTATCTATCTATCTATCTATCTATCTATCTATCTATCTATCTATCTATCTATCTATCTATCTATCTATCTATCTATCTATTTAGCCACCGATGACTTTTAGGTCTCCTGGCCGTTTTGAGAATGGTATCAATACTAAACTTGGAATGGCATAACATGACTGTATAAAAAACACATTTGACTATTCATAACATGAAAATCACATGTATGTCATGAATGCCATGATTTACATTTCATAGTCCTGCAGCTCTTGTGGTGGTTTCGTTTACATGGTACGTTGCAAAACTGGTATGGATTGACACTGATTGCATGCGAACACAAGCGACCGACCCTAACTTGAATATCATGACATGTGTTTCATGCAACAACATGACTACTTGACGCTAACGAAACGGCCACGCTCAAGATACGCTCGTGGCCGTTTCGTTAGCGTCACATATACCAAAGTTGGTATTACGGTTCGTGAACGAATGACGAAGGCATGTGACTGATGCAAACATGATAATCATGAGATGCGTCTCATTCAATAACATGACTACATGCCACGCTCATGATGCACTTGAGGCCGTTCGCTAGTTTCACTTATACCAAGTTTCGTATTACGGTACGAGAATCGATGACGAAGGTATAATACTGGTGCAAATATGATAAACAAGAGATGCGTGTCATGTAACAGCATGACTATATGCTATGCTCATGATTAACTCAGAGCCGTTTCGCTAGCTTTACATTTACCAAACTCGGTATTACGCGATGCGAAAGGAAGACATAGGTAAATGACACATCTAAACTTGATAATAACGACATACTTGTCATGTAACAACATGACAACATGCCACACTCAGGATGCTCTCGCGGCCGTTTCGCTAGCTTCACAAGTGTCAAATTCGGTATTACGTGACGTCAATGGATGACGAATGTATGTGACTGGTGCAAACATGATAATCATGAGAACATCACTATAGTGATGGCATGTATACATGCCACAGTCAAGGCACCAATACATTTCGACGTCACGTTGTGCGCGGGCTCGCCGGCGTTCATTTTGTCGCGTCACGCCGGCGTTGCCTCGTCAGGCACCGGTCCTGCAATATACTCGCTGGCGCGCGCTGCGTTGCGTTGCTTTGATGCATGCGCGTTTCAGCACGTCTAGCGTCCCTCCGTCACGAAACGAGGGAGACGCAGTGTTCTCTAAGTAACGCATCGGTAGCATCGAAGTGCAGCATGTCGCATTTCGTGCCGGTTGCCGTCGTGCCGTGCCGACGGACTCTGGTCGCGCCGGTCGCGGCTGGCTTCAGACTAGAGAGTGCTCGCGTTTTGCTAGCATAGCGGCGCTATGCCCAACGTTTGCGCTCGTTAACGCTACATTGGATTATATGGGGCCCTTCATGATGCGCTCGCAGCCGTTTTACCTAGCTCCACGTAAACCAAATTTGGTGTTACATGACGTTTATGGATGACGATAATATATGACTGATACAAACTTTATAATCCTGACAGGCGTGACATGTGAGAACATGACAACATAACACGCTCCTAATGTGCTGACGGTCATTTCGATAGCTCCACATGTACTAAATTTGGTATCACGTGACATGAATAAATGACGAAGCTGAACGACACATCCGAACAGGATAATCATGACACGGAAGTCATGTACGGCATCATTTACCTCCACCTCGTAACTTTGTGCTGATTTTAAAGTGACATATCCACCTTTCTTCTTCGTGTTTAGCATATCATCAAATATCACTGTACGTGGGATCTGCCAATTTTTATCTGGTGGGGCTTACTTAGACATCATGTGGATTTGATGTGTTATTTTAAAGGCAACTCTTAATATAAATAAGATATAGTTGTTTGCAAATAAGCAATCCACAGAGACTACTAGTATCGGTGACTATCTCCAATAATATTTACCTTGAGTTCAAGTCTTACAAAGGAAAACTAGTAGCACAAGGTAGCACTTCGAGCAATATCTCACCCGAAAAGGTTGCCATTTAAACTCGTTGGACGTCCGAGAAAAACGTTCCTAGGGGGGGGGGAGGAGTTTGTCGCAGTGTTCCACGTCCCTGATATATCAATGTGTATGGCGCTTTTTGCGCCTCTTTTAGGTGATGAGGTGTTTCAACCCCTCCCGAGTCTCCCCCCCCCCAGTCATGCGCACATTCAAGATTGCACGAGACCCACGGGCCGCGTGCAGCCCACGCACTTTCACTAGCAAGCACCCTGGCAAGCAAATAACTGCCTTTGTGCTACCTGGACGAAGACGAAGGGATTTTTTACGGAACACACCTTGCTCGTCTTTGTGCTTTTCTGGATTTTTCGCCGCAGTTGTGGGGTCTATCGCCCCATATATCGTGGTGATAGATGTTTAACCTGACGGGGCACCGTCCGAATCCGGTTCGACCACGGGGACTGCTTCGAGGAAGCGAGGAAACGCGTCTAGTGAGAGTGAGGACACTGAGCTGTACTCCTCATCAAGCGACGAGTCCTCAGATGACGGTTTCCAACCCATCCTCTACCGCAAGGCTAAACGACGGATCGTCAATGCATCTTCGGCATCAAGCACGACCACCGTGAAAACTGCCCCTCAGCGACGGCCTCACTCTATCCTGTTTGTGCCGCTGAAGGCTACCGACAGTCTACGCGGGCTGAACAGGCAAGCGCTCTCTGTGTATCTTGAGAATATTCCGCTGAAGGCTACGACAGTCTACGCGGGCTGGAGCAGGCAAGCGCTCTCTGTGTATCTTGAGAATAGCAGCCAAATCAGATCAAAGAGTACGCCTAAACGCAAGAAGGAACATCTTAGCAATCGATGTGCTGAACCCACGTGCGCTAAACGCACTCAGAAAGTAACGCCAACTGGGTACATCAATGTCAAGTGTATAAATACCAGCTGATAGCACCACTTCAACAGAGTCATTTATGACCTCGCCACTGAATTCTAAACTCGAATCTCTCAGTGCTAATAAACGTGGCAAATGAATATACGTCATTGTGAATGTCAGCCGCCTTGGTAACACACTTGTGTGAGAATTACGTTCAAAGGGGACTGTCCTCCCCTCCCAGTAAGGTTGGCCACTTTCGTCACCAATGTCCGACCATTTATTCCAAAACCTGTGCGATGTCATAAGTGCCAAAAGATCGGCCATGTGCAGGGAGCGTGCAGGAACTCCGAAGTGTGCTCCCGGTGCTCAGAGCCACACACCGAGGACAAATGCAGCGCAACCATACTAAAGTGCTTTAATTGTCAAGGTGCCCACAGTGCATCTTCCAAAGACTGTCCACGCATAAAGAAGGAGTTTACTATTCTTAGACAAATGGTGCGAAACAGCTCTACCCACAAAGAGGCCACGGAAAAATTCCGCCGAAGACGACGACGTCACCATCGAAGATCTTCGCGAAGAACACAGTCAACTACAAGAAGTAAGTCAACGCATCTGGGAACGGCGTCCACTGCAGGGTACACCGCGGCCAACGCAGACGATGGAAGAGAGAAAACAAGTAGATCTCTCTCTACTGAAGAGTGGCCGCCACTTACGCGCACGCAACTTGTGGAAGAACCGCATCAGAAGCCGCATTCATCAGAGCAAGCTGCGACAACAGAGGAGCAGCGGAACTTGGATAAGCAAGTGATTGCTCTTCTACGACCCATACTTAATGCCATTCGCACGGTGTTAAACAACATGCGCACAACGTCAGCCAGAAGTGCACTTCAAGTACTGGACGCTCTGAGTCCAGTACGGGCGGCTCTTGAGTAGATAATGGCCCACCAGCCACTGTCTTTCAGGGAAGAGGTCTAAAAAGCAACAATCTTTCAGTGGAATGCACGGGGACTGAAATCACACATTGCAGATTTCCGTCGGTTCGTTTCCACCAATATGTTTCCCATCATCGTCATCTGCGAGCCAAATTTATCGAGCGCTATCAGACTCTCCGGATACGAATCATTTATGTCGGCTTGTTATAGTGGAAACAGCAAGGTCCTGCTGTTCATTCGACGTGACCTTGACCTACATTCTTCTGTCCGTACCACCTGACAACGATAACCAATATATATGATCAACAGTGAAGAAAAAGGGTCTTATTGTCACTGTTGTTGGTGCATACCTGTCGCCATCAAGTACATTTGACCACAGAAGACTAGGACACATCATATCATCCACTCCTGGCCCATAGGTGATCATCGGAGACTTCAACACCCACCATACGCTATGGGGGAGCCCGAACATCAGCGCAAAGGGTAGAAGTCTGATAACGTTTGCTTCAGACAAGAAGCTGTGCTTGTTAAATGATGGCAGCCCAACATTTTTACGTGGCCCTGGATACAGCAGTTGCCTTGACTTCGCTTTTGTTTCTCGAGGTCTCGTCAGATGTGCCGGATGGTTTGCCGGTCATAGAAACACATGGGAGCGACCACATTCCTACATATGTCAAGATCAGAGGATTATCACCTTGCAAGGTACGCGAAACTATCCAAAGAGTGGACTGGACCAAGTTTGAATCTCTCATGGAAGAACGCTGTCAAGAGAACGCCTCATTCGACTTAGAAGAGGTGATCAAGTCCACAGTGCAAGACACAGTGTGCACCCTCACATGCTCTTCGAGAGTAACCGAATTTGATGTGGAATTAGAACGACTTCGGGCTCCGATAGCGTGCGGAAGGAAGGCACTGACGCATGAAAGCAATCGACGATTTACGAATCGCTAGACGTCTTCAGAAGAAGATACAACGACGCATAGACAAGCTAGAGTCACAACGTTGGGCAGCTTTCTGCGTGTCGTTAGATCCTCGCAAGCCTTTATCACACTTGTGGAGGACAATAAAAGGGCTCCAGACAGCTCCCATTCAGCGGTCTCCATTCAAGGCTCTAGCCCTCTCTCAACAGAGATCAGAGGTCGACGTGGCAGAAGAGTTCTGGCCAACTTATCTGGTCAACTCGCAGATCCTAACATCTCCACGCTCTCACGTGGTGGCACGACATCACACGATCCACGATCACCACATGGACCAATTTTTTCTATTCATGAGCTTAAAGCAGCACCGGCTTTGTGTAGACGGACATCAGCACCCGGACCCGATGGAATATCATACAGAGCGCTGTGTCACCTTGGTAACTGCGCGAGGAGTGCCCTCCTCGAGATATACAACGATTCGTGGAGAGAGGGCACCCTCCCAGTTAACTGGAAGACCAGCCGTTTGGTTTCATTACTGAAGCCTGGCAAGCAACCATTGGTGCTCACATCATACCGGCCGATTGCACTGGCTAGTTGCTTGGGCAAAGTGATGGAGAGGATGGTACTTGGACGGCTAGAATGGTTCCTGGAGCATCACAACATCTACCCGGACGCTATGACGGCATTTCGCCGTGGCCGGTCATCAATTGATAGCGTCATAGACCTGGTCAGCTACGTGCAACACGAAAAAGGCCGTAAGCGTCTCTGCGCTTCTTTATTTCTTGATGTTAAAGGGGCGTACGATAACGTCACACATGAAGCAGTCCTCACCGCTCTCAAGGAGGTAGGAGTGGGTGGTCGGATGTTTCAGTGGCTACGCAGCTATCTCTCTGAGCGATCCTTTTTCGTGAGAACCAAGGATGGTGACACTTCGCTACATTACAGCCACCGTGGTGTTCCCCAGGGTGGCATACTTAGCCCTGTACTATTAAACCTGACGCTAATAGCTCTCAATGAGCATCTGCCAAGTACTGTCAGATTGTCAATGTACGCCGACGACATCTGCGTTTGGACGTCTGCAGTAACACGTCTACAGCTGCGAGCACGAATTCAGAGAGCTGCCACTCAAGTTGCTATTTACCTCCGTCAACGAGGTCTGGAAATTTCTTCTGAGAAATGTGCACTTGTGGCATTTACATGCAAACCAATGCAGAACTACAGCGTTCTGAGAAACAGCGAAAGAATACGTCACCTCCGATCATACAAGTTCCTAGGTGTTATAATTGACAGAGACCTCTCCTGGAGCTCACATGTATCATACATGAAAAGGCAATTGACAGGCATCTGTCATTTGTTCAAGTTTTTCGCTGGAAAGAACTGGGGATGTCCACAACTGCTATGTTGCGACTATACAGGATTCTTTTGCTTGGATTCCTTCGGTACAGCCTACCTGTGTTAACCATAGCAAGTAAAACAAGCATACGAATGCTTCAAAGTGTCCAGGCTCAAGCACTCCGGATATGTTTAGGCTTGCCCCAAAGTGCGTCAACAGGGGCAACTATCGCCATCACAAGGGACAACCTTATCAAGACCCACAATAGTGTGGAAGTGCTGAGGACACATATACGACACCTTGCTCGAACTCCTCGACATCACCTAGCCTCTATACCAGTGGTCCGACCATGCACATCTTACTGCAAAGCAGTGACCGCACATGGTGAGTCGATCCCAACTTCGTTCTCTCCTGCCGCTAGACCTGTGACTCCGCCATGGTGCCTCGCTCAACCAATGATTAATATTAACATACCTGGCGTCCAGAAAAAGGCAATTTGTCGTCACCGGCTCTTAAACAGCTCACACTACTTCTCTTGTATGAGAAATACCAAGACTCCACACATATATACACTGACGGATCGGTTCAGCCGGACAGCTCTACAGGAGCAGTAGTGATACCAAGGTTGGCCACGAAAATTAAATTCAAGACATCTCACGCAACAACATCAACGGCCGCAAAATTGGCAGCACTTCGTGCCGCGTTGCAATTTGTAGTTGATCAACCTCCACGCAAGTGGACTATTTTCTTCGACTCGAAGGCGGCACTGCAGTCTCTACTATCAGCCTTACGCCGTGGACCACATGAGCAGCTGGTACTAGAGATAGCAGAGGTTATACACCACCTGACTGAGAAAGGGCACCAAATTACATTTCAGTGGTTGCCCAGTCACTGCGGAATCATCGGCAATGAACGGGCCGATCAAGCTGCCCACTCAGCCCACACAGAAGCTCATAAACTACGACTACCACTTTCCAGGACAGATGCTGCACGAAGCTCCGCAGGCTTGCTCGCCAGCAATCCACATCACAATGGAATCAGCCACACTTCAAGCATGCCCGACTGTACTCGCTTGACCCTACGCTAAGTCTTCAAGTCCCGTCGAGGCTTTGCCGAGCAGACCAGACTCTGTTATGTAGGCTGGGGTTGGGCGTTGCGTTTACCAACGCCTACGCTTTCCGCCTTGGGATGGCCGACACCGCAGCCTGTGGCCACTGTGGCAAAGAGGAAATAATCCAACATATTCTTTGTGACTGCCTAGCGTATAGTAAACAACGACTATGTCTTCGCAAGGAACTCAACAAATTAGATGATCAACCTCTGTCGGAGCAGGTAATTCTGCAGTATCGATAGGATGCGACTTCACAGAAAAGGCCCTGAAAGCACTACTGCACTTTTTGCGATCGACCGGCCTTACTGAACGGTTGTAGCTAGGACGCCCTTCCTGAGTGTGTTTTCGTTTTCTTATGAGTGCGCGTGCGTTTTTTCTTCTTCTCTATCTACCCCCTCCTTTGCCCCTAATTTTCCGCCCCCAGCGCTGGGTAGCAAACCAGATGCCAATATATGGCTAACCTCCCGGCCTTTCCTTTCTCACTCTCTCTCTCTCTTGTGCTACCTTTTTTTATTAATAAGTACTTGACCGGCGTTCAACTCTCCTAAGTGGTATTCGCAATATTTTCTCGTCTATTGCAATTATTATCGCGTCATCCGGGTGTGCTACACATACGTGAGTGGCCTCAAGACATCTCTATATTTTTTTCTTGAGGCACATCATGAAACATAACCGAGGAACATAACGCCTGGGTGCCAATTTGAGAAGCTGCATCCAGATACCGATTTTCGAAATCAGTATTGACATTTCTTTAACCCTGATTTCAAATGCCCTTTCGAAGTGACCCACATATGAGGTTTGGAAAAAAAAACTTGTGTCGATATGGCAACTTTACCAGACAAAACAACAGATAATATCGTCAGCGCGTCCTTCAAGCTCTCGTGAGACGTAGTACCAGTGCGTTGCGCAAGCTCCACAGCATGTCAGCTCTCCCCTCCCTGCGCTCCGACCTGTTTCCCTCTAGCGTCCCCATGCAGGATTAAATTTCGTGTCTGCGATCAGCCGGCTGTGGTGAGCTTGAAATGCCTTTCATATTGGATCGAACAGGGGACGCTGTCACCAACCTGTACCAAGCTGCATCTTAAATCCAAACTACTGCGCAATTTAACCGCCATTGGGGTCTGGACGTTACTGTGCTCGAGAGCTCACCCGAAAGTCACGGGACTGAATCGCGCCTGCGGCGGCTGCTCTTCGACAGAGGCGCAATGCTTTCGGAATTATGTGCGGGTTTAAAAACGCCAGATGGTCAATATTTTCGGAGTTCTACAATTCGGAGCTTGTCTAGGTCATGTCGCTGTTTTAAGACGTAAACCACAAAAGTATTATATTGCGTATTTTTTGGTGGCTTTTATAGGAAACAATACAGGTGCTTGTTTAATAAATGCGAAGCATTTATAGGTGAACCAAAGGCTCCATGACTGTTTCCTGCTATCTATCTATCCATCTATCTATCCATCTATCCATCTATCCATCTATCCATCCATCTATCCATCTATCCATCTATCCATCTATCCATCCATCCATCCATCCATCCATCCATCCATCCATCCATCCATCCATCCATCCATCCATCCATCCATCCATCCATCTGTCTATCTATCTATCTATCCGTCTATCTATCCATATGTCTGTCTGTCTGTCTATCCGTCTATCCATCGATCCATCTATCTATCTATCCGTCTATCTATCCATATGTCTGTCTGTCTGTCTATCCGTCTATCCATCGATCCATCTATCCGTCTATCTATCCATATGTCTGTCTGTCTGTCTATCCGTCTATCCATCGATCCATCTATCCGTCTATCTATCCATATGTCTGTCTGTCTGTCTATCCGTCTATCCATCGATCCATCTATCCGTCTATCTATCCATATGTCTGTCTGTCTGTCTATCCGTCTATCCGTCTATCCGTCTATCCATCTATCCATCTATCCATCTATCCATCCATCCGTCCATCCATCCGTCCGTCCGTCCGTCCGTCCGTCCGTCCGTCCATCTATCTATCTATCTATCTTATCTATCTATCTATCTATCTATCTATCTATCTATCTATCTATCTATCTATCTATCTATCTATCTATCTATCTATCTATCTATCTATCTATCTATCTATCTATCTATCTATCTATCTATCTATCTATCTATCTATCTATCTATCTATCTATCTATCTATCTATCTATCTATCTATCTATCTATCTATCTATCTATCTATCTATCTATCTATCTATCTATCTATCTATCTATCTATCTATCTATCTATCCCTCCATCCACCAATGTCTGGATGCTCTCGTAATTGTCGTGTTTACTTAAAATGCGTCAGAATTGGCATCATGAGTGCGGTGAAAAGTTCATGAGTAAATAGCGTGAGACCGTGAGTCACAAAACATTTACTTCAGACACCTGTAGCTCACATCCACACTTCTTGAGCCATGACGTATGCCACAATGAGTGTTCTCATGGAGCCACCAGTGAATTATTAGTGTATATAAACCCAATAATGGCGATAACAGAGTTTCAAGAACATTTACGCGATGCAACTTGTGTAGCACAAAATACTCGGGCAGGCATGGTTAGTGATGCCGGTGAGAGAAAAATTCGAAGAACGAAATGATTCAAAAAATTGGTTAGATCCGGATTTGAAACCAAGAATTCCACATGGTGGTCATGTGCTCTACCGCATAGCTGCATGAATGCTTGAAACTGTTTATGAAGAAGTCAATACAAACGCGCGAGATTGTCACAACGTGAATGGCAGTCGTAGTGCCTGATATCAGCTTTGATAACAATGTAGCAAACATTAAATTTCAACTTCTATGCCTCGGCAAGCAATGATCATCTATTGTTGTTCCGGAAGAAATACGGTGAAAACTGCTTTTTATGATATGCGCATGACTGCGCAGCAAAGTGAAGTTTATTTTTGTAGAATTTACATCTGTGCGCAAATGCATTTACTGCAGTTTTGTCACCCCATAGGACCCTAAGGGGGCTAGTGTAGTCGACGTGCCTTATGAACCTAATCTCCATCCCACAGCCATAGAAGAGAGGAGCTAAGCGCACATCCCACTCCATTCCTCTAAGTTGTTGCTGTTTCAGATATGTGATCCCCTCAAAGATTTATAGCTTTCAGCGAGTGCTCCATACCCGCCCTTCCTTCAATGAAATTCCTCGCAATAGGCCTGCCACAACATATCTACAACTACTCATATTGAACAAAGAAGTTGGTGGTCCAGCTAGCAATACTTGACTTAAAGCAACAAAGAAATTTGGTATAGGTAGATACTCACCTACTGCTCCGCATGGCATTGACTTCCATAATAAGCAGCATCCGCTGATCTTTTTTTTTGGTTCCTTGCTTTAACTTTACCACGTGGTCATTGCTGATTTCGGAAACCTCAAGCCTTTTTCGATTTCCACGAGCGAACATCATAGTAGGCTATGTCAGTGAAAAGTGTCGCCAGATGTTCATTTTACACGCATTTACAGAACACAGGCAATGCTTCATGCAGAAAAGTATAATACAAAAAATTCACTCACATACCAAGAGGCCCGCCCTTTTCTAGCCCCGTCTCAGTGCATGAGAAACTTTGGCGAGAGCAATGTTTCTGAGCACGCGCGAACCATATACTTAGTGCACATCATATATCTACAAAATGGAAGGACTCCGCATTATTCAAGTGTATGTTTGCTTATTAGGATCCATCTCATGAAGTTTTCCTGAAGCCTAATTCAATTAGGCAAGCATTCACGCTGAAAACGAGGCCGCTTTGATTGAGGCGGTGCCAATATTTTGCAGGGTAGTCGTGATTGCTCTTCTGTCTCCCTCGCTATGTGTCTACGTCTCTAGTCTCCATGACGAGATGCGCCGTTCGAAAGAAATATCCTCTGTAAAAGCAGTGCCTGTAAACTTGAGTGGAACAGAAATTGAAGAAGTAAAAAAAAAAACTCAGTAATTTGAACGAATAAAATAAATGAAGGCCAAGTTCAATATAATTGCTCGGTAGAGCTGGTGATCCTTAAGTTCGGTGCGCACGCACGCGCACCCACATACACGACCGAGCATACCCATGCAGTGTGCGTCATGAAAATCATCCCAAACGTGTGAATAATCACAGGCGCGGTCCTGTCTGTCCGTGTGTCTGTCGTACTTTTTAATGTGCCGTGGTATTTCACCTTGAAGTTACAACGGAGTTACCATGATACAAATATACAAAAAGTTGTATTTTACTTTCGGGGTCATGACCTTTTCAGATGGTACGTTTTTAAAGATGAAAGCTCATGATATGTAGCGCTCACCTCGTATTCCACCCGGTGGAGAAGCCAGAGGGTAGAACAGCGGACCCGTTCCCGCCCACCCTCTGGAAGTGTTTATCAGCTTACAAAGAAAAAAATTACCATTTTAATGAAGTGTTCCCTCTCACCAAAGCAAAAAAGGTGCCCCCTAAAAGAAGTAACGAAATTTCTGCCAACGCCCCTGCTTCTGCTCCCTGTTTTGTTGTTTCACCCCAAGGGGACGTTGTTTTGTGGTATGAAAGAGTAACAACCGACTGCTTCAGCAGCAGACACTAATGAAATCAACCACAGCTTTAAAGCGCATGGCAGTTTTTTTTAAACTGCCTGTCATTCAAAATAAGAACCTGGTGCCCGATGTTAAGTTGAAATTAAGTCTAAATTCTCTCCAAACGCCGAGTTAAGCGCGCTAACTCTGCTTCTCCACATCGTTAGTTACTCTAATAAGGTTCCAACTTCTTGTTTGGAGAGTAAGCGCTGCTATGTTACATTCTCTTGGCGAGCCTGTCTTCGACTGCATATCGTTGTTTGTGGAATTTTTTCTGAAGTACGTCGAAACACGAAATTTGTGACGTTAAGGGTTTGTGTCATGGTCGCTTATAACACCACGTAAACGCTGGAAATGGTAACCACAAAAGTCACGCACAAACAAAAAAGGAACGAGTGGCACTCGTAAAGCGTTGACGGTACTTACAGAAGCGGCCACGGCAATGAAAGAAATTTAGTTTCGTAGTGTGGTACACCATTAAAGATATGAACAACTGTCAGCCTACCCAACAAGGCCGCTGCTGGGAGCATCAAAGGGCACATGCTATAAGGTGCGACATTATAATGACACAACGTATTCAATATAGACTTGATAATCACTCTTTGTCAGAAGCCATGGTTTTAGGACACTGGCGGAGTCCGCCTGTCGGGCAGAAGGCAATGAAAACGTTGTTGAGTCCCTCCCAGATATCAGGTCTCATAGACACAGTTTAAGCAGTGTTGTACTCTCTTTGAAGTTTATTGCTCTCTTTTTTTTACCATCCATTTCTATATCTCCCCTGCACAGAGTAGAAAGCTGGTCTAAGGACTGACCAACGTAGACGTGTTGCGGCTTGTTTACTTTTCCTCTTCCGTCTTACAACTTGCATTAGGAGTCTAGATTTTGAACTACTAATAATTTATCTATGATTGAACGCATATTTCGAAAGAAAAGGACGGTTTGTACAGGAATATATTATATTTGCTTCATCATCATCATCATCATCAGCCTGACTACGTCCACTGCAGGACACAGGCCTCTCCCATGTTCCGCCAGTTAACCCGGTCCTGTGCTTGCTGCTGCCAATTTATACCCGCAAACTTCTTAATCTCATCTGCCCACCTAACCTTCTGTCTCCCCCTAACCCGCTTCCCTTCTCTGGGAATCCAGTCAGTTACCCTTAATGACCAGCGGTTATCCTGTCTACGCGCTACATGCCCTGCCCATGTCCATTTCTTCTTCTTGAGTTCAGCTATGATATTCTTAACCCCCATTTGTTCCCTAATCCACTCTGCTCTCTTCTTGTCTCTTACGGTTACACCTACCATTTTTCTTTCCATTGCTCGCTGCGTTGTCCTCAATTTAAGCTGAACCCTCTTTGTAAGTCTCCAGGTTTCTGCTCCGTAGCTAAGTACCGGCAAGATACAGCTGTTATATACCTTCCTCTTGAGGGATAGTGGCAATCTACCTGTCATAATTTGAGAGTGCTTGCCAAATGTGCTCCACCCCATTCTTATTCTTCTAGTTACTTCAACCTCGTGGTTCGGCTCTGCGGTTATTACCTACCCAAAGTAGACATAGTCTTTTACAACTTCAAGTGCACTATTACCTTTCTCGAAGCGCTGCTCCTTGCCGAGGTTGTTGTACATAACTTTCGTTTTCTGCAGATTAATTTTAAAACCCACCTTTCTGCTCTCCTTGTCTAACTCCGTAATCATGAGTTGCGATTCGTCCCCCGAGTTACTCAGCAATGCAAAGTCATCGGCGAAGCGCAGGTTACTAAGGTATTCTCCATCGACTCTTATCCCTAACTGTTCCCATTCTAGGCTTCTGAAAACCTCCTGTAAGCACGCGGTAAATAGCATTGGGGAAATTGTATTCCCTGCCTTACACCCTTCTTGATTGGTATTCTGTTGCTTTCTTTATGAAGCACTATGGTAGCAGTTGATCCCCTGTAGATTTCTTCCAGAATGTTTATATATACTTCATCTACGCCCTGATTCCGCAGTGTTTGCATGACGGCTGATATTTCTATTGAATCAAACGCCTTCTCGTAATCTATGAAGGCTATGTATAGTGGTTGGTTATACTCTGAGCATTTCTTTATTACTTGATTGATAGTATGAATGTGGTCAATTGTTGAGTAGCCTGTTCAAAATCCGGCTTGTTCCTTTGGTTGATTGAATTCTAATGTTTTCTTTACTCTGTTGGCAATTACCTTTGTAAATAGCTTGTATACTACAGAGAGCAAGCTGATCGGCCTGTAATTCTTCAAGTCCTTGTCATCTCCTTTCTTATGTATTAAGATGATGTTAGCGTTCTTCCAAGACTCTGGTACTCTTCCCGTCAGGAGACACCTCGTAAACAGGGTGGCTAGTTTTTCTAACACAATCTGTCCTCCATCTTTCAGCAGATCTGATGTTACCTGATCCTCACCAGCAGCTTTGCCCCTTTGCATGCTCTCCAAAGCTTTTCTGACTTCTTCTATGATTACTGGTGGGGTGTAATCTGGGTTACTGCTAGATCTTATAGTATTAATGGTCGTGGTTGTCTCGGCTACTGTACTAGATCTCTGTAAAACTCCTCCGCTATTTTAACTATCCTATCCATATTGGTAGTTATTTTGCCTTCTTTGTCCCTTAGTGCATACATCCGACTTTTGCCTATCCCAAGTTTCCTCTTCAATGCTTTGACACTTCCTCCGTTTTTCAGAGCGTGTTGAATTCTATCCATGTTATACCTTCTTACATCGCATACCTTACGTCTATTAATCAACTTCGAAAGCTCTTCCAGTTCTATTTTGTCTGTTGTACTTGACACTTTCATGATTTGACGCTTCTTAATTAGGTTCTTCGTTTCCTGGGAAAGCTGCCAGTGTCCTGTCTAACTACCCTGCCTCCTAACTTCCACTGCACACTCCGTAATGATACTCGTCAGATTATCATTCATTGTATCTACGCTAAGGTCGGTTTCCTCACTAAGAGCCGAGTACCTGTTCTGCAGCGACACTCTGAATTCCTGTACTTTCTCTCTCAGTGCTAGCTGATTGATTGGCTTCTTGCGTATCAGTTTCTGTCGTTCCTTCTTCAAGTCTAGGCGAATTCGAGACCGTACCATTCTATGGTCACTGCATCGTACCTTGCCAATCACTTCCACATCCTGCACGATTCCAGGGTGTGCACTCATTATAAAGTCTATTTCGTTCTTATTTTCGCCATTAGGGCTCCTCCATGTCCACTTGCGGTTTTCTCGTTTTCGGTAGAAGGTATTCAAAATCCGTAAATTATTGCGTTCTGCGAATTCTACTAGTAGCTCTCCTCTGGCGTTTCTAGTACCGATGCCATAATCTCCTACTGCCTGGTCTCCAGCCTGCTTCTTCCCTACCTTTGCATTAAAGTCGCCCATCCCTATAGTATACTGTGTTTTTACCTTACTCATTGCCGATTCCACGTCTTCATAGAAGCTTTCAACTGAAGCGTCATCATGGCTGGATGTAGACGCGTAAGCCTGTACTACCTTCATCTTGTATATTTTATTCAGTTTAATTACAATACCTACCACCCTTTCATTAATGCTATAGTATTCCTCTATGTTGCCGGCTATGTTTCTGTGAATTAGGAACCCCACTCCCAGTTCTCTTCTGTCTGCCAAGCCCCTGTAGCAAAGGACGTGCCCATTCTGTAGCACCGTATAGGCCTCATCTGTTCTCCTAACCTCACTGAGCCCTATTATATCCCATTTAATACCCTCTAGCTCCTCGAATAGTACAGCTAGACTTCCCTCACTAGATAAGGTTCTAGCGTTAAACGTTGCCAAGTTCAGGTTCCAATGGCGGCCTGTCCGGATCCAGAGATTCTTAGCACCCTCTGCTGCGTTGCAGATCTGACCGCCGCCGTGGTCAGTTGCTTCACAGCTACTTTGCTTGCAAGATTTGCTTGCAAGATCATAAAAAAAGCAATCTTATTGAAGAACGCCCGGCTCAAACGTGGATCCTCTGTATGGAATCGTGTTTTTATAGACCGCAAAGTGAGCGCAGCGTAGGGGCTCGATCAATAATTGGGGAACCTACTTGACTCAATGGCCCAACATGCATACGTAGGCCTCTAATTAGTCTTTATATGTCTAACTTCCGCGAAAATAGCACGGTGAGGCCAGCGTACTCTTACGTCTTGCTCTTACCGCGTTGAGGATTGTTGACACTAAATTACTTTGCAGATCTACGAAGCTGACGTTACACGTTCAAAAAATTTCACTTTTCCGTTTCACTATGAGTTATTACATATATGCGCCTGCTCCACCTTGAAAGATTGTGTTATAGAAAGATTCCTTATTTTGGAGCCCATTTTACCTGAAATTGGAATGGCGTGTTTAGAAGTTTATTTCTTTAGAAAATTTATTTGTCGTAAATGTCCGATTCTCAGAAATTTCTGAAACCATCGAATTCAATGCTGTTTTATTTTTACATGCCTATTCTTCTGATAAAAAAGTTCGAATTAGGTTTATTATACTGACAACAGCGCAAGAAGGGACAATGGATAGGAAGAAAACACGGACATTGGCCGAGTTCCTAGTTCCTTGTAGCAATGTTTTCCGTATAATGAACTACCAAATCGCCCAAAACTTTGTTTCGTTGTGGATTCAAGTGATCAGCTTAAAGTGCTTAGAATAGAAGCAAGAGTAGCACTAACAAAGAAAACAGAAGCCACGTAGTAAAAACCTCAATTTGATTGCTTCTTGGTTCTTTCAGAAAATGACAGGGTACGGGAGGATGAAAGCAGGTGTGAATCAACAAAAGGAATGGAGGCAGACAGTTCACGAGGGAAAAGCCAACAATAAGTCATAGTGTTTGAAAAGAAGAACGCAAAATCTTCAATAAATGTAATTTTGTCACTCCTGTAAAGTGTGTTTTGCCTGTCAGGCTTTTAGTACGTAGAAGAAGCCAACTTGAACCACAAATGATTGCTGGTAGGATGGTTTAAGAATCGCTTCATGAGCTGTGGTTCTACTGGATTATACAATACTTTCAAAGCTGAATTGCGAAAATCAAACACGTTCGCACCAGTTAAACAATACAAGTAGAACGCCTGCAAAAAAAAAGCAGGTTGCACAGAAGCGGCCAAAATGCGATAGAAGAAATAAGAATGTCACACGCAGAACGAGAAGCCGCTGAACACTTGCAGCACGCCGCTTAAGCACAAAGAAAGACGTTTCGAAAAGGACGAAAAGCTATACCCAGGAGAAGCATTACCTAATAACTGCCACAGTTATTGCGTTTCTGTGTTTCAGCAACACGCTGCAGCTGTCAACGATGCGGGACCAGATGCTCCAAGATATTACTTTGTTTTGAATTGCAGCGCGTCAACTGGCCCCTCTGCGTATCCTTCGACGTGGTGGCGTCTGACGCAAGGCATGTTCCCGATGTTCATTTTCTTTTTCCAGTTCACGAGTGGGTACAGAAAGCGGACAATCTTTTGTTCGCTTGTCGAGGGCAGTTTTCGAACTGAAAGAAAGATAGGACCACTGCGTAATATAAAACACGCGGAAGCTTCTCCAATATCTGCCTAATGTCAGTGGTGAATCATATATATAAATAGAGAGTTTGAGAATGCGGTCTCCAAGTATCTTGCGAACCCAAGATGTTTTCGACTTGCCAGGGTGCATACGCAGAACGCGAGCCAATCTGAAGCTCTTGCCATCGTGTTGGCTCAAAGCCCGAAAATCGAAAACCAGAATGGGTCCCCAAAATCCCAAATATGTGTTGCGTCAACTCGTGACTTGGACCGACATACACAATTTGTAATAGCAGAAAGATTTCATTCATTACATTTTATTTTTCCTCCTACTTCTACTACAGCTTGTATTCTTTCTTTTCGATTGTATGACCTTAACGTCTAATATAGTGCCGGTGGGAGGCTTTTTCAGTCTGTTGTTGAACAACAAAAATTTGCAATGTGAGCGGCAACAAAAAAAAACGTCCGCATCTTGCCACGGGGGGAACGGGACTCGAGTAAGTTCGTCTCGCAGAGTGGGGAGGGAAGGGGTATCGCGTGAATGTTGCGTAATTGAGTATGGTTTGGGATTACTTAATTGTTATTTATTTTCACTATTCCTCTTTGATAAATGAAGGAGAAGCGTTTCCTTCAACGAGTGGTGGAACGCTGATGTTGGATTGTCCTCCACTTCTGGTTTAAGGTACTGTTGTTTCCATCGCATCTACTAGAGTTAGGTAAAGCGCAAAGTCAAACGAAAGCCAAGAAGCCCCTGAATCAATTCCGATCGCGAGATCCAGTGCCTACATATACGGGGTGGTCGACGCTGGCGCTGCCTGCGTCGGCCTTGTGAGGCGAGAAAGGGGGAAGGGAGTGACAGTTGGCACGAGACGCGAGCATCCGCAGGGGAATTGTGGACGGCACCGCCGACGCCGGATCCACGGCATGGTGCGAGTAATAAATGCTCCGCGTTTGAAAATTACGCCTTCTTCCCAAAGGGAACCATGGGCTGATGCCGAGCATCGTGGATGTTAACTTGGTTCTTCAACACGTGACGCGTGGTAAAGAACCAAGTTAACATCGTAATAACACGCAAGGTTTACCGCGATGGTAACATCAGGAACCGGTAAACACCGCTGTGAAAAATGCCATTGAAACTCCCCGCTATGCTCCGCGTCACTCTATGGGCCCCTTCGGGGAGATGGTGCACCTTTTTTTCTTTTTACTTATAAATGAATATATATATATATATATATATATATATATATATATATATATATATATATATATACTGCTGGTTATTCTTTCAGCCACTTTTATTTCTTCTTATTTACATTCCTTGGCATTACTGTCTGTCTGTTAGATCTCAATATTTTTATGTCAAAACACGAAAAAACGAAGGTATACACTTCTTTCCCTTTGTATAAATATATATATATATATATATATATATATATATATATATATATATATATATATATATATATATGACGCCATAATGAACGGGAGACGTGGCCTGGCTCATACGCCATGTTCATTCCGTTCTCTGACTTCTTCCTTCTCTGCCTCTACCAACCATCGCTTCATCCATCACACGATTCCCCCTCCCCCCGAAAGATGGCACTGGTTACAAACTATAACAAATAAAGAAGTGAATGAAGAAAACAATGCCCAAATTCACAGTTTCACGTCCAGACGGAGTTCCACAATCTCACTAAATCTTCAAGGCCGATTGAGCAGTCCGATGAATTTTCTGACAACTCTGGTGGGCGAGGTTGACTGTTGCGTTCTGGCCAACTGAAGCACGCCTTGAACGTAGAAATTACTGATGACACAGCAATTCTTGTGAGCAATGAACAAGGGTAGAAGTCCTTGTAGCATTCGAGGGCCGGATCTCGTAGACACCGAGTTCTCCGTCGTAGACGCTGCTTTCTGTGTCGTGGCTGAGACAGAACGAGTGCTTGCAGCTTGCATGTGCGAGAACCGAAGCTGATGATACGATGCCTGTGTTCCTTCGTTGTACACGTTGTAGCTGCATATCTCTTTGGTAGCCTTCTGCGAATATGGCTTAGGCAATGACTTTGTCTTTGCTTCTTTAATTGCTGTTGTCTCCGATGACCTTTAGGCCACAAGTGTACTCGTGAGGAGGTTTCACTTGATTGTTGTTCTTGTTCGAGTAGCCGTTGTAGTTCCTGGAGTTCATGAAGTTGCCTTTGTTGAAATTGCTCTTGTTGTGAAAGTTCTTCAGATGGGCCTCTTTCAGGAACATCAGTCTGCTTTTCTTTAGATGGTCATGTGATCAGTAGATTGTCGGTTGTCGATACTGTACTGCTGGGCTGGTCTTGCGATGAAATCAGCGTGACAGGCTGATGAGAACGCTCCCAAGATGGTTGTGAGTCATCCTTGATTGTAATTGCTTCTGTCAGTTGACAATGCGCCGGCGTTGGTGGATTCGAAATTCCTGCAGTGCTTTGACTCGCATGTGTGTTGTCACTTGACGATGAGAGCACAACAGACATGACTTCAGGTGGTTCTGATGGCGTATGTTTTTCTTTTTGCAGCGTAGTTAGGCTTACAGTGTCTGTCGAACGACCCTGGTCGCGAACGTCAGGGTGGGGGCTGGTATTGCGAGGATTCACCAGCTCGTCACACGTAAATTCCGTCGCACCTTCGGAACCGTTTGGGCCTTGTGTGTGACACGAAGCATCAAGGGATTTGGGTGGTTTAGTAAAATGTGAAATGTTGTGGTGCAGTAAACACGTTGAAAATGCCGATTTTATTGCTATTGGGAAAGCCGGCTTTAGGGTTTGTCTTTTGGCTAAATAGTCTAGATTCTTTTTGGTATACGGAGGCTTTACCTTGTCTGTTGCGACGTGCAAGTCACCAGTCGGTGTTCTAATGCGTGACGTTTTTTCGGAAGAGTCATATGATGGTACAATGGTGGTATATTTTCTCTGTGGTCTCGTTTGGAAAATAGGCTTACTGCGGGAACACTTCGCGTAACTGTGATGGGCGAGTTGAAAAGCTTTCCGCTGATGAAGTATGGACAGGTCTTCATCGTATTCTTTGAAACGGGTGATCATTTCTTCTTTGATCTTTTGCCAAGACTCGTCGTTGTCGAATATGTGGGTGAGGTAAAACTTAAAGGCCTCACCGGTGACGTAGTCGCTGAAGTTCGTGACCATCTCCTGTTCCGACCAAGATGCAGCGGTTGCGTGGAGCTCGAACAGGTCAAACCAGTCCTGTACAGGTCCATCGTCCGATGCTCCGGTGTACTTAGGGATGGGAAGGTCAGTCGATGATTCGGTCATGGTGCTGGTCACTGTGTGCGGCCAGGAGATGATTCCGTAGTCGATGTATGGTCAGGGCGTCTTGTGGAGAACTGCGTCGATGATGAGACACTGATGAAGTTGCTGGGAGGTCTTCATCCTGTCGACTCGTGTGACGCTATAATGAACGGGAGACGTGGCCTGGCTCATACGCCATGTTTATTCCGTTCTCTGACTTCTTCCTTCTCTGCCTCTACCAACCATCGCTTCATACATTCACACACACACACAGATATATATATATATATATATATATATATATATATATATATATATATATATATATATATGAGATATAACAGACAGTAATGCCAAGGAATGTACAGGGGAAGTTATTAAAACCAATGGAATGTAAATAAGAAGAAAGAAAAGTGGATGAAAAAATTACCAACTGTGAGCAGGAATCGAACCTACGACCTGCGAATTACGCGTTCGATGCTCTAACCACTGAGCTATCACAGCGGCCCTCCCTCCATCCACTTTTTTGGGTTTATCTGTGAATTTAGAAGTAGGAGTGACAGTCAGCGCCATCTATAAGCCAAACGACGAGTGTGAAAACACTCTTATTCGCATGTTTGGCGTCACGTAGCACGTGAACTTATTATGAGCGGGCAGCTGATTAATTGTCCCTCTTATACAACCTAAACACACCAAGTCTGCCAGTACGAGACCGTACTGGCAGACTTGGTGTGGGTCTCGTACTGGCAGACTTGGTGTGTTTAGGTTGTATAAGAGGGACAATTAATCAGCTGCCCGCTCATAATAAGTTCACGTGCTACGTGACGCCAAACATGCGAATAAGAGTGTTTTCACACTCGTCGTTTGGCTTATAGATGGCGCTGACTGTCACTCCTACTTCTAAATTCACAGATAAACCCAAAAAAGTGGATGGAGGGAGGGCCGCTGTGATAGCTCAGTGGTTAGAGCATCGAACGCGTAATTCGAAGGTCGTAGGTTCGATTCCTGCTCACAGTTGGTAATCTTTTCATCCACTTTTCTTTCTTCTTATTTACATTCCATTGGTTTTAATAACTTCCCCTGTACATTCCTTGGCATTACTGTCTGTTATATCTCATTAATATTGTGTTAAAACACGGAAAAACGAGCCCTTAGGTATACACTTCTTTCCCTTATATATATATATATATATATATATATATATATATATATATATATATATATATATATATATATATATATATATACAAAGCTTGTTTTCGGCATGGCCATAGTGTCATACGATTATACGATTGGGACGTTATGTACGTCCTACGATTGAGCTATAAGGTACATAAGCCAACGCGAGATGTTGCATCTGGAGCGTCCAGTGCTGTGGCGGCCTCTGTGAATCGGAAATACCAAGATATTACGGCTTTTGCGATTGAAAAAAAAAATACCATCATGGAGCGTACGTGCCATGCGGCATTCAAGCTGTTCACGTACGCCTAAAGACACAGAAGCAATCAGCTGGCCACAACAGGAAGGTTTTCATGTACTGCGCACAGCTGCCATAAAAAAATGCCCCTATAAGAACTTGAAGAGGAGCTTCATTTTTTTTTTTTCAAACAGAGACCAGCAGAACGTATATAGGTGCACCTACTATTGTGGACTTAGTCCAGATACGCTAAGAAATAATGAAGATTTATTTGGAAGCTCTGGCTTCGCCTGTGACGGTTATGTGCCCTACAGCGAGTAGAGTGAAAAAAATGTAAATATAGTGCGTGTCGAGAAAGTCTGCACATGTACCCTAACATTATGCTCGACGCAGCTCTGAAATGTAATGTTAAGAAATAAACGTGTACCCAAATACACATTGCAGATTGTGTGCACATGTATTAATTAGCTTCGCTATGAAAGGGATATTGTTACTCGGAAATACGCTAAATTAATACGAACGTCTGAGTGAGTTCATTTGTTAACATCTCCATGTAGACGTTCGTTTTGACTCCTTTCTTCGACGTTTGTCTGTGGCGCGCAGCATGTTTATCCGAAAATCGAAAATGTACGCAATTTACTTGCACGCTACATATGAAGCTCCAAAGATCAAGCCCATACTGGAATCGTTTGAATAAATTACCGACAGATGAGTGAAGAACCTGCGCAAGCGTTCTGTTCTCCAGGTCTCTGATATCAGGGCCACCAAAATCGAAAAAAAAATGCTGAGTTGGCATTGCCCTTGTTTAGTGCCTTTATGTAGCCGTACCATGAAGTCTTACTGCTCTTTACGTGAGGCTATCACGATAGCCTTATCAATGGACACATATAAAGATAGAGTTGGCTTAATGCCAATAACGGTCACTTCCGCACGTGTTCCAGGCGGCGCTCTTTTAGATACTCAGAATCCTCTTCTGGTAGATAAAGACCCCCGTCACTCGGAGAAATAATAAGTACATCATCTTTCTTTTGCGAGTTCTGTGTTATCACGGATATGGCCCTCTTTAATGGTACGTGTCAGCTCCCTTTGGAGATCATTATAAGCCTTTTCAGGGCAGCCATGGTAACGCAAAGTCACTGTTTCGCCCCTGTGAAGCAGCGACCGCGATA
The DNA here is from genome assembly GCF_013339725.1 of Rhipicephalus microplus. Classification (NCBI taxonomy): domain Eukaryota; kingdom Metazoa; phylum Arthropoda; class Arachnida; order Ixodida; family Ixodidae; genus Rhipicephalus; species Rhipicephalus microplus. Next base: position 89,319,201 of record NC_051167.1, read on the forward strand.
GCAAGAAATTAGACTATGGCACAAAGAGCGACAAGCGGCTGGATACTTTCAGCAAGCCCCTGCAGCACCAAGAAGAACGCTCGAAAAGAACGCCTAGGTATACACAGGGCAAGAGTGAACGAACAACCGTAATACTTGTTATGTGTTGGTATTTAAGGAACGCACTATATGTGACAAGAATCTAAAAGCCGACGCTGTTTTATTTTTCCTTTCTTTTAAGTGGCGCGCGGAATGACCACTTTGCGTCTCCTGCCATGCAGTGGCGTCTGACGACTAATGGACCTCGTTTTTTTTTTCTACGTTATGGGTGGTACAAAAGAGAGCCACTCCTTTTTCCTCGTCTCAAGGTCAGTGTCCAATTCAAAGAAAATATAAAAGCATTAGTGATTGTAAATACACTAAACGTGTTCTAAGATCTGCGTACTGCGAATGGTGAATGGTGAATATGAATAGCTCATCGTTATATCACCGGCGACAGCATGAGAGTAGCTGTGTTGCTTATCGCAGTGGACTATGCGGCGAAATGCCACTGGTTCAAATCCTCAATATGCTTATTTGAACCCCTTTTCTACTGATTTATTTCTCTTTGCTTTCTTTACACAATATATATATATATATATATATATATATATATATATATATATATATATATATATATATATATATATATATATATTGTCACGCAGTTTATCTAAGTACAGACCTACTGGAAGGCCGAGGAACGCCAGAAGAGCGAGGAACGCCAACAGGCCAAAATACAAAACAAACGCAAGCTCGGGTCGCGCGCGTGCACCAAAGCTGTGGCTTGCCGTTTTATGCTGCTTCGTCGTCGTTCGCACAGTTCCCTACATTGGCCCCCGGTGAATAGCGTAGCCAACCTGGCGACTTAAGGCGTAGTCACTATAGCGGGGTCGTAATACGGCTTGAGGCGACTCACATGCACAATTTCTCGGCCACGACGGCGTAAGTCATGAGACTGTGTCAAAGGCTCAATCTCATAATTGACTGGTGACGTACGGGCGAGAATGCGGTAGGGCCCGTGGTATCGTGCCAGTAATTTCGACGAAAGGCCAGGAGCGCTCGGTGGAATCCAGAGCCAAACGAGAGCACCAGTCGTGAAAGTAGAGAGATGTCGGTCGGTGTCATGCCGTAGCTTCTGGTGGCCTTGGTATTCAGTTGTCAGTGAACGGGCCAGTCGTCTGCAATCTTCTGCGTACCTGGCAACATCAGAAATTGCAGTGTACTCAGAGGAGTCGGGCGTGTATGGGAGGATAGTGTCCAGCGTGCACGATGGTTCACGTCCGTACAACAGAAAGAAAGGGGTGAACCCTGTTGTCGCGTGCGTAGCGGTGTTATACGCATACGTGACGAATGGAAGGACAGTGTCCCAGTTGGTCTGGTCTGAAGCTGTGTACATCGTCAACATATCACCGAGAGTGCGATTAAATCGTTCTGTGAGGCCATTCGTCTGCGGGTGATATGCTGTCGTCATGCGATGAACCATGTTGCACTGAGCGAGCAACGCTTGAATGGCGTCAGACAAGAAAACACGCCCCCGGTCGCTCGAAAGTTCGCGGGGAGCACCATGGCGAAGAACAAAGTTGCGCAGGATGAAAAACGCAACTTTCCTCGCGGTTGCTGCGGGTAGTGCTGCCGTCTCCGCGTAACGCGTGAGGTGGTCCACGCCGACAATTATCCACCTATTTCCAGAAGACGACGTGGGAAGTGGTCCGTATAAGTCAATACCAACGCGGTCAAACGGACGCGCTAGACAAGGCAGAGGCTGAAGTGTACCGGCAGGGCATTGAGGTGGGACTTTACGTCGCTGGCATGCAGTACAAGCACGTACGTACTTGCGGACAAATGTGTACATGCCGCGCCAGTAGTACCGCTGACGTAAACGGTTGTACGTTTTGAGAGCGCCAGCGTGAGCGCTTTGCGGGTCGTTGTGGAAAGCAGTACAGATTTCCGAGCGCATGTGGTTGGGTATCACTAACAGCCATTTCCGACCTTCAGACGTGTAATTCCGCCGATAGAGTAGGTCGTCTCGAATAGCGAAATGTGTGGCTTGACGGCGGATAGTTCTTGAGACCAAATTAGCTAACGGATCAGTCAGAAAGGCGAGGAGTTGGGAAATCCACACATCTTTGCGTTGTTCCGATGCCATGTCTGTGAAGTCGATTGGTGTTATGACAGCTGAAGAAGGTGACGAGGGGGTTGGGTCAGCCGGTAGCGGCGAGCGGAATAGTGCATCAGCGTCGGAGTGCTTGCGGCCGGATCGGTATACAACACGAATGTCGTATTCCTGTAGGCGACGCGCCCAACGACCAAGGCGCCCCGACGGGTCTTTGAGCGATGATAGCCAGCATAGAGCGTGGTGGTCCGTGACGACTTCGAAAGGGCGGCCATAAAGGTATGGGCGGAACTTCGTCAAAGCCCAAACAATTGCGAGGCACTCTTTTTCCGTAACGGAATAATTACACTCGGCTTTCTTGAGGGTTCGACTCGCGTAAGCGACAACGTATTCTTGGTACCGTGGTTTTTGTTGAGCCAATACAGCACCAAGACCGACACCACTGGCGTCGGTGTGGACCTCCGTAGGCGCATCAGGGTCAAAATGACGTAGTATTGGAGGCGATAGCAATAACCGCTGAAGCGCGGTGAAGGATTCGTCGCACTCTTTTGACCAAGCAGAAATGCCTTTGGAAGTTGTCAACAGGTTGGTAAGAGGCGCGACGATGGAAGAGAAGTTGCGCACAAATCGACGAAACTATGAGCACAGGCCGATAAAACTTCGAAGCGTCTTGATGGAATTGGGCTTCGGATAGTCGGCCACGGCGCGGAGTTTCGCCGGATCCGGGAGAACACCCTCTTTGCAGACGACGTAACCCAGTATAGTGAGCTGACGTGCGGCAAAATGGCACTTCTTGGTGTTAAGTTGAAGGCCAGCAGAGGTGAGACACGTGAGAATAGCACGAAGACGAACAAGGTGAGTTGAAAAGTCGCGAGAAAAAACGACGATGTCGTCTAGGTAGCAAAGGCACGTGTTCCACTTGTAGCCGCGAAGGATGGTGTCCATCATCCGTTCAAAGGTAGCTGGGGCGTTGCAGAGTCCAAACGGCATGACGTTAAACTCATACAGCCCATCAAGTGTTACAAATGCAGTCTTCGATCGGTCAGGATCAGCCATTGGAACTTGCCAATATCCTGAGCGTAAATCTAAAGAGGAGAAATATTCTGCCCCTTGCAAGCAATCGAGAGCGTCGTCGATGCGTGGCAACGGGTACACATCCTTCCGAGTTATCTTATTGAGCCGGCGGTAGTCGACACAGAATCGGATAGACCCATCCTTTTTGCGCACAAGTACAACAGGGGACGACCAAGGACTCTGCGATGGCTGGATGACACCATGCTTGAGCATATCGTCGACTTGTTTGTTGATAATACGGCGCTCTTCCGCTGAAACTTGATATGGTCGTTGGCGTAAGGGAGCATGAGTGCCGGTGTCAATGTGGTGCGTGATGTTCGCTGTGCGACCCAAAGATGGTTGAGCGCAATCGAAGGCAGAACGGAACTCTCGAAGAAGGGACAAGAGTTCCCTTCTTTGTGTCGGCGATAGCTCAGCGGCAACAGAGGGCTGAAATGAGTGTGGCGCGGGCAGTGTGGCCACAGGTGACGTCATAGCATTGAGCTGGAGGTGAGGTGCGTGTTCGGCGAACTCTAGAGGGCGCAAGAGGTCAACGTCTTGTATGTTACCCAAACATTCTCCGCGAAGTAAGGTAACTGGCGACGATAGCGAGTTCGCGACGAGCATGGCGGTAGCACCGGATTCCATGGTGAGTACGGCAAAGGGCAGGTGTAGGCTACGGCGGCGGGTAAATACGTCAGACGGGGTGAACAAAACAGTTCCGGCAGGAGCGGCCGTACAGGTCGGGGCTACAAGAATGGATGTTCTCGGTGCTATTTCCGTGTCTGCAACAACGACAAGTTTGTAAGGTTCAGGAAGAGAATCCACCAAACAAGAGGTTGGCAGTGGTGTAAGGGCAACTTCTGCGCGTGAGCAATCTATGACGGCCTGATGACGCGAAAGAAAGTCCCATCCAAAAATGACTTCGTGGGAGCATGATGCCAACACAAAAAATTCAATGGCAAAAAGTTCACCTTGGATAATGACACGTGCAGTGCACACAGCTGTAGGTTCTATGCACTGCGAGTTGGCCGTGTGGAGCATCAGGCCCGAAAGAGGCGTCGTCACCTTTTTCAACTTGCGGCATAAGGTCTCACAGATTATGGAAACGGCGGCCCCTGTGTCGATTAGCGCTTGTGCGGCGGTCCCCTCAACATTGACGTCAATAACGTTTTGCGGCGAGAAAGATGGAGGCCTTAAGCAGTTCGAATTGTATGCAGCTGCTGCCTCTGGAGCTGCAGCGATCAGTTTCCCTCTTCCGTAGCAGGCCGGCGACGCATAGGTGACAGGGAGCGTCGTCGGGGCGATGGTGACCGATGGTTTACGTAGGGTCGAGAACCGTCAGTGGTGTACCTTGATGGCGTCCTAGACGACGACGCCATTGGCCTGCCCACAGTGTCGACTGGAGGGGGATCTCGGCGACAGTGGCGGGCGACGTGTCCAGCGATACCACAGGCGAAACAGATGGGGCTATTATCCGGCGTCCTCCACGCATCTGAGCGACGGTAAAATGGAGCTGAAGATCTCGCGTAGGGATACGGTGCAGCAATTGGGGTTGTAGGCACAACATAGGGTGGCGTGGCAGGTTGAGCATATGGCATACGCTGTTGCGTAGGACGAGCAGCGACGGCGGCGTACGTGAGAGGCGTAGTGACTGGTGGTTGCTGATGCACCGGCGGAAGGGCTTCAGCGACTTGGGTCCGAATGACGTGTTGGAGGTCCGGTGACAAAGCTTGCGTGGGCTCATGTGTCAGTGGCAGCAGTGACAGCTGGCGCGCTACCTCTTCGCGGACGAAGTCCTTGATTGTCGAAAGCAGCGGCTGCTGGTCATTAGGATGGGCAGCTAGGTGCAAGCTTGCGAGCGTGTCTGGCGTCGTGAGGGCTTGACGAGCAATTGCGCGCTGCCTACGCAATTCATCGAAGCTTTGACAGAGGGAAACGAGGACAGCAATTGTGGGGGGATTTCTCGCGAGCAACATCTGAAAGGCGCCGTCGTCAATGCCTTTCAATATGTGGCGGATTTTTTCTTCCTCAGGCATGGTAGAGTTGATGCGGTTGCATAGATGCAACACATCTTCAATGTAGCCCGTGTAGGTCTCACCTGGTTGCTGCGCACGGTGACGTAAACGGTGCTCGGCTTGAAGCTTGCGTGCCGCAGGTCGTCCAAAGACGTCCGTAATAGCCGTCTTGAATGCAGACCACGTAGTAATGTCAGCTGCGTGGTTATTAAACCACAGTTGCGCGGTGTCCGCAAGGTAGAATGTGACGTAGCCCAGCTTACTTGGGTCGTCCCATTTGTTACTTGCGCCGACTTTGTCGTACCTCGCCAACCAATCTTCGACGTCCGACTCAGTGGAGCCCGTGAAGATAGGAGGGTCTCGTTGAGGATACACGGCACCGCAAGTGACATGGACGGTCGAAGGTCCCACCTGGAGAGGCGTCTCGGTGGCCATGTTCGTGTCACGTAGAGGGGGAAGCGTACGGGAGCGAAGTTCCAGGTTTGTACGGGAGTCCACACACCTCCACCAGATGTCACGCAGTTTATTTAAGTATAGACCTACTGGAAGGCCGAGGAACGCCAGATGAGCGAGGAACGCCAACAGGCCAAAATACAAAACAAACGCAAGCTCGGGTCGCGCGCGTGCACCAACGCTGTGGCTTGCCGTTTCATGCTGCTTCGTCGTCGTTCGCATAGTTCCCTACAATATATATATATATATATATATATATATATATATATATATATATATATATATATATATATATATATATATTCTAAGTAAATACCACATGGTCTACATTTCCGGAGCCCTCCACTACGGCGTATCTCATAATTCTATGGTGGTTTTGGGACGTTAAACACCACATATCTATCGAGAAAGAACCGGTATACTTAAAGACAGTCATGTACATGGCAAGTCACCATTCAATATATTTTATGCTAAGGGCGTATAGCTCACGTCACGATGGCTTTGCCAATTAGCTTCCTTAAAGAAGTCGCGAAGAAGCCGACAGAACTGAGAAGCTTACGTGCTTTTCAACTCGAGAGTCGGGAAATATTGCGAGAGTCAATTTGATCTTATTCTTTTTTACGAATAATATCTTGAGTGAGGATGGCATAAGAAAAGCACTTGGAAATGTGTGTTTATCATATATACCACGCTTTTCATTCAAATATCTTCCCTGAGTTTCCTAAGAGCTCCTTACATACTTTTTATCACCTCCGAAAGTACTGTTCATTGTTGCCCTTTTTGCTTTTATTTATCCTAGAGTTTTCTGGCGCTTTATGTGCTATGCTGCTGCATTCAAATATTTCCTCGCTAAATTCCCATTTTTTCTCTATTCTTTGAGCTCGTTTGCGAGTCTTAGCGGACATGTTTAGATTATTGTCTTTTTTCTCTTGGTGTTTCTTTGTCTCAATTGGCCGGTTTCACATTCAATGCTCAGAAGCGACGAAGACGAACAAAATGAGGGCTTTCATCATTTTACTATATATATAAAAATAAATCTAATAACGTTGAAACAGCAGCACTAAAGGCCCTCCATCAGCTGTCGAGGGCAAACTAGGCAAAGTAAGACATAAGTGAAGTACGTTCGAAACTTTTCAAAACAGCCAGCTGCGTTTTGATGACACCTCGCTTACAAGAAAGAAGAAGAAATAGCTTGATGATGTATCTTGTTTAAACTTAGCCAGAGAGAATTTTTTAAGCCTCTTGGTGCATATAAAGAGTCAATTTACTCTAATTCGTTTCACACACCTGGTGAAACACTGTGCAAGCTAGGAGCACTTCTGGCAGTAGCGTTCACATTAAGAAATAGTTGGGGGTGTGTGAATAATTGAGCTTCTATTATGACTCAAATAATGTCTAATCGAACAACTTGATTCGACTTTTGAATAGATAGCGTTGAAATTTCGAAAAATTCGACCAGACAAATATCCACAACGTGACAAAGTCTAATGGTGCAACTTGTTCAGGGCGGGCTCAATAAAACTAACGCTAGTATCATTAAGCAGGTCTTCTTTATTAGTAAGCGCACGCTCATTTGAAAGCAGAACATGACTTTTTTACCCGTGAAAAATAACGACAAAAAACAGACAAATACTGCCAAGTTATTCACAACTTCGCTTCCGAAACAAAAATAACCGCTTCTCGCACAGTTTGGTCGCCGCAAGTGCCATTTAAGTCCCAATTTCGGCTCCCGGAATCCTCTAGGATTGACTTTCACACCTGAACATTTGTTTTCGCTGCGCAGTCAGAAAGGTCACATTCAATCACTTGTTCAGATACTCTCATGATTCAGGCGAGCACTTAACAGGCTGCTGCAAACGGCCGCATAGAAGATGTTTGACCTGGAGTACCATTGACGATGAAGCACAGCATTACTGTTGTCAAATTAGCTGCACACATTGTAAAATGCTGACGATAGAGTCTGAATTGAAGTGTTGTGAAACATCTCGTGTTTCAGCCTAACAATTTGTAGTATTTTGGTGGCATTCATTCACCAGGTTGTGCTCGAAGACATGAAATTTCGTTTGTGTGTTCGTTTAGTATATTCAATAAAATATTTTAGGTTCGCATTCAATTCAATATTAAAAACATTTCTTGCCACATTTCTGCACTATTCTTTTCAAATTTGATTAAATATGAAAATTCTCTATTCACACATTCCCAGGAATATTTTAATGTTTTCACAACTGTGATTGAATATATTATTTAAATTTTCGGCAGAGCCATATTTCAAAATGTTGGTGCCCTGCAAATAAACGAGCCCTATTATACGTCGTCGATTATGCAAAAAGGTTGTTTAGCCGTCTTTTGTCGTCTTACTTTTTTATCTAATTTGCATATCATTGCGGCGCCTCACGCAGAGGCTCATGCGAACATTTAAAATAAAAAAAAAACTAAGAATCAGAAGAGCGGAGTTATACAGTTTGCTTACCAAACTTGTTGCATAGCTTCTGGAGGGTTGCACCTGATGCATGAATATTATTATAGTAGAGCTCATCAAGATCTTGTATCTCTGTACAAGGACAACTACCTTTCTGTGTACTTTTTAGACTGCTCCACAATGTTTTATAGGCCGTTCTATATTGTGTCGTTTCAATCGCTTAAAGCGCGTCGAGCGTAGGACTGACACTTTCTTTTATTGTGACATAGAATCGCCCTAAAGGCATAATATGCTGTGCGTCTACACGTGTATTGTTGTTTATGATGCATGAGGAAACGCACAATGTTAAAACCGACAAATCTGATTCTCACTTATTGTGTTACTGGCCCTATTTTTTTTTTCACGTAGCATTCTCCGAAGCGCAAGACCCGAGTTGCAATGTTAGGAAATTGATAGCAACAATTCTTTCAAAACTTGTGAAAATATCACTTGCCTCAGGCGTTTTGGCAATTTCTCTCAGTTTGAAAGTCGTAGTTTTGGTCAGCTGCAATTTATTATGTGATTTAGCTAAAAATTGAAAAGCACCGAAAGTATAGGGACATTCTGAATAATTGTAGAAGCAAATCCTGCTTCTTTTATTGGGGGAATTGGGGTCTTGTGGCGACGGTATTATCAGCCCTCACTGAAAACTGTGTGAAGAGGTACTTCATGCACAGAAATCAAAGCACACGCACGCACACACACACTCAGACGCACGCACATATATACATGCACGCAAAACAGGCACACATGCTTACGCACACACATAAAAAGAAACATGATTTTTCGAAGTGGCTGTTAATCTCCGACAAAATTTTCTGTCTCTAGCGCTGATTATATCAGCCTAGCAGAGGAGCCGCGAGGCAGCCCAAGGCTAGGGCCGTAGACTTTAAGCAGGCTTGGATACCTGGCTCTGACTAGCACATGGGTCTGCACCCGCCTCGAGCCTGAGGAGGACCCTCGAAATTTCGGCGGACGAATGCGAGAGTTTCTGTCGGCAGCGAATGTCTTGGCTCGAATCCACGTGATTGCCACCTCTGCGTGCTATTTCCATGAGGCATTTCTGGAAGGTGACTTTCGGGTCGGAGCAGAGGTTAGCGACTTTGGTGTCGGAATGAAGCTTGCTCTCTGGAGGCCCCAGTGCATCGACGTTAACGCAGGAATCCTCGAGCACGGTGCTGACAAAGGCGCCGTCGTCATGGTCGATGCAACGCTGGCTGTCCAACGGCGTTGTCTGGATGCTTGGCCGCGACAGAGTGCGCTCTCGGAGCCACCGCTTCAATTCGGTGTGAAACCAGCGTTGAATGATGGCGGCCGCGGCACCTTCTCTTCTCAACTGATCGCTTGCTGTGGTCCAATGGGAAAAAGAATAACAATCAGGAGCCCTTCTTCAGAAGGAAAAACGAAGAGTGAGCGAAGCTTGGCGTGTGCATGTCTGAGCTCAAAGTGTTGCTTGTTGTGCAAGTTGGCACATAAGTAATCATGTGGTAATCTAAAATCAAGTTGGGAGCCGACAGATGGAAACACGTAGCAGAATAATCAGGGTGAAAAGGTGAAGTGCCCTAGGACAGGGTGGCTGACATTTCGATAGGAGGAACTACCCTTGTCGAAGGTGTCTTGTGATCCTTGGCGTGTCAGGCCGAGGATGACAAGGTACTTTTGACAAAGATAGGTCGTCCTATCAGAACGTCAGCCAGCCTGTCTAAGACACTTCCACTGTTCACCCTGATTATCCCGCCAACCATATTGTAAATGTTTTTGTAGCAACTTAGGAATCTTAGAGACACTTGCCCATTTACACTCGCTTCACTCAAAAAGCACAGACCACACACAATGCTTACTATCAGCATTAAGTAGTAAGCGCTGCGTAAGGTTGAGTTTCTTGTGTGGAAGTGAGTGTGAATGTGCGAGTTTCTAATGATTCTGAAGCTGCGATAAATTTACTTACAATATGACGAGTTATAAAGTAGCGCAAAAGCAACCGTTAGTTAGACATATTGCTGTGCATAACTGATGTCGAAGAAATCCGTTAAAACGGTGAGAAAGAAAAATAACGCAGAAGCATTGACAGCGAACACTGACGTAAAAAATACCTGACGTTCAATTCAAAATTAAAAATAAAGAAAATTTTGACGCGCAATAATCTAGCATAAAGCTTTTGCACATTCTCTGTACGAACTTTGAAGCAGACGCTCTTCTTGTTTCTAAATAAACGTCACTTGTTAGTAGTCGCGTTTTGTTCACGGTTTTGCCTCTCAGTTCTTTTTTTTTATGTTGTAGTGGCTTTATTCGAGTTTAGGCTACGGCTGAGCTGCTGATTTTAAATTTCATTTTTTTTATCGCAACACGCAATGATCTCTTCTTACTGTTTTTTTACGCCATGCTGGGAATCAGAAGTTCAATCAAGTTATAAGCAGCACCGCACTTCACTCTCTGCATGCTACGACGAATTGTCCCAGCGTGAAATGAGACGTGGCTTTCACTCAGTTATAGCTGTATGCTCATTGACACAGCATGGTACGAGTGCAGCACCCATCCCACCACCACCTAAACCTGCCTCATGAGAAGCTCCGCTTAGACATCTGTAGGCGACCTTAACGTTCTGTTAAAGTGTATATAACAGCGCTCGGCGAACTGTCTGGTGAACGTCCCTTCACCTGGGTAAAATTTAAAGCTAAAGAAGGCTACTGAAGTTGTTTTGCGTCATCTTGATGCCACATACCCAAAACAAAACGCTGCTTTCTCAAGAAACTCATTCAATAATTTCAAGTGCATTAGATGAGCTGCAACGTGCTTTCCTGCGTTTCTTCTCTGTGTTACACCCCAGAAGCGAAACGCAGTGCCGCCGAAGCGCATCACACAGTGAAGTACAACGCACAGTACTAAGACTTCTAGCACTTCAGTTGCATTGAAACGCCATGTCCTGGTCCATCCACCATTAAGACCACGTTCTTCGGGTCTTGTGCTTAGCGTTGTAGTTGTAGACGACGTTAGCTGGGAAACATGCATAGTAAACGCAGCACACCACTTGCCTTGGGAGTAGATATAGCCCCCTTCATGCCGATAGGCCTGTAAGGTGTGGCGAGCCACCTCGAGTGCGTCGAGACTTGACTTGCAGCCAGTGGTCCGAGCCGGGTATACTGGCGTTGCATCAACTTCTTTCTTTTCGTCTTCTCTGCCGCTTCTAACACAGTACCTGAGAGAAGGGAAAGAAAGTCATGCATTAAGTCAGTGACGCAAGCAATGAAAAAGTTATCCGAAACAGAGGCGAGTTTGTCGCGCCAAAAAATTTGTGTATTCTGTGGGAACGTGTTATCGTGTTTTGTTCACGCAAGTTTGAGCATTTAATTCCTGTTCGGTTGAGACATTTGTAAGAAAGATTACAATGTGCTGTCGCCCAACTTTTTTGGTCGCTCTTGTCTGGGACGTAAAGTACAAAGAAGTTAAAAAAACAGTACCTGGCAGAAGTACTTCTGCTTCAAAACAAGAAAGTGACACGTAAGGAAATAACTGTAACTTAGTGATTTTATATATGACATTATGACTCAGGTATTCAACTAACATACTTCAAAAACTACTAAAAAGTGGCACGAGATTCTCGGAAAAAGCGACCCATTCCTCTGTACCAGCTCACAAACAGAAATCGTCATAGCGTGGTCACCAAATTTGCCCAATAAGAAAATTCGTGTATTTGTGTAACAAACATAAGAATTTCTTAAAGAACTCCTGTACATATCGGCATGCAAGAGATATGCTGTGAGTGTAATGAAAGGCCCGCGTTAATACATCGACAACGCAAGCTCACACATTAGTTGCAAATAGATAACTAGAGATGGCAGACTTTCACACAGATATCTATCACTTGACTGTTGCCAAAGTATGTATGTGTGTATGTATGTATGTATGTATGTATGTATGTATGTATGTATGTATGTATGTATGTATGTATGTATGTATGTATGTATGTATGTATGTATGTATGTATGTATGTATGTATGTATGTATGTATGTATGTATGTATGTATGTATGTATGTATGTATGTATGTATGTATGTATGTATGTATGTATGTATGTATGTATGTATGTATGTATGTAATGTATGTATGTATGTATGTATGTATGTATGTATGTATGTATGTATGTATGTATGTATGCATGTATGTTCATCTGTCTTGAAATGATAATAGCCGTCACATGCATGGTAATTACGCGCTATAGAATCTACAGAACACAAAAAAATTAAAAATTTACACGGACCTTGCCTCCAGTCATTACCCTCAGTAAGACGTACAAACTAGCCCGAGTGCAAGTATACTTGAACGCAAGCTCACTCAATCATGTGTGGTAACAGGCAGGCGTTTGCCACGTAGGAAACGTACGTTGCGAACCCGATCCAGAGCAAGCAAGACAGCAGGAGCAGGCATGCCTTGTCCGTGTCGACATCCCCCATCCACTCTGGCCACTCTACGCGCTGCAATGCTCTCCGCACGGCTCCGTATATGAGCCGCAAGTCTTCAGGTATCAGTCTGTCGACAAATTTCTCGAACCAAAGGCTTTGCATCGCCTCCCACTCGCGTACAGCTTAAAGGGTGAAATAGCGAAAAAAGAAAGTGTTAATGCGGCACTGTTCAGACTTTTCAAAGTTCATGTGCGGTTTTACTGCACCATCTGCAATGCAGTACAGACCGTCCTTTAAAGCTGGGCGGACAAACTTCACCGTGTGAAAATAAACTATGAGTTGAATAACCAATCGCTGGTAGCTTTGAGGCTGTCATGCTTTGTGCGGAAGGGGTTAAATATCTACTGAGGCTACATTAAGGCAACTTAAAAACAATAATTGGTCAGCCTCATATCAAAGCGATCGTTAATAAACAAACATTTCATCAATAAATTTCTACTTTTCGTTCAATAATGTGCATTGTTCATGTACGTATGAATAAGCTGAACTTTATTAACGGTAAGGCTCTCAGAAAGTCATAATTAGAATAATAAAGCTTTAAATACATGATAAAAGTATATCAATAACTATTAATGTTTTGAAGCAGTGAATTAAATGCATGGTATACTTGTTTTATTCCGAAATCGCTTAAAACAACATAAAGGCACGTCATGCAGTGAACTAGTCGAGGAAAGTGCGTTAGAAATGTCAAGCCGTTTTTGTCATAAAGGCGCCGCCCTTGTGTACTGCCCCAAAATATCTGCGGCTCAAAGCATAGCGCGTTTCAGCGTATCATATTTTCAAATTTATTCAGCGAAGGAGGGAAATGTATGCAAACGAAGAACTCTTATACAGCTACTCGTCGAATTTTGACAGCATGGCCTTTAGTATAATGCTCGCGCTGTTCCACTAAGCAAGCGCAATTGCTTCATCTGAATACTTGTATAAAAAGGGGGTGCAGATAAATTGTCGTGGAATTATCTTGAAACCCGGATAGGTTGTCTCCCTTGCAAAATATTTCGGTTAAGAAAAGAGAGAAATCCCGGAATGTGAGGATCATCACGGTAGATGCAAGACGTACTCTTACCGGTAGTAAAACTTATGAATGCTAGATATGCGCGTTCTTAATCATAAAAATTTGTATTATTACAGTATTCAACTTAAAACTTTTACAGCCTCCAAATTTAATGCTCACCCGACTTGTCGTCATCCTCAATGAAAGATGGTGCCACTGGATGGGAGAAACGTTTCCCGCTTCGGAATTGGATCGTAAAGCGAGTTTCACCAGTCGTGCGACTCTGCAAACAATTTTTGTACAGGCTTAATTACCACACTGTACTTTCACCAGCCCCCGTCCTGAGCGAGTGTCTAAAATGGTTGACTTACGTTGTCCTTCTGCTCTACAACGCCCGAGACTTCTCGTTGAGGGTTTCTGTCGAGACCAACGTCCTCGTTGTTCCCTGCCAGCTTGACAGCGCCCACTGTCTCAGGTGGTGGCCTTGTCCTGAGTTCGATCTCTCCTGTGTCCGTTCTTTCCTTGTCGTTGTGGACCTGCTGGACAGCGGCCAAGTCTTCTGATGGTCGACATTCCTCGATGTTCATTGTGAACTTGCCGTCTTTGAGCTGATTGCCCGCTGCCTGGTTCTCGACATCACCCGTGGCTTCCGACCCCGGGCTTGCCTCAAGTCTGCGGTCTTCCGCGTACTTGCTCTCGATGGCGAAGGAGGTCGCTGCAGATGAAATGTGCTTGACCACGGTCACGACGGCCACGTCGACGCGCGGAAGCAGGTCGGGCAGGTGTTGGTCCACCGCAAACCAGCCAACGCCGAAAACACAAAAGCCAAAGACGATGCACCAGACCATTGCGTCAGGTATACCTCAATGGCTACGCTTCTTCTAATCTTGTGCTGGTGTGGCTTATACCCACTACAGGGTATTGACAATGAACCACCTAATATCAATACGTCGTTGTTAGTGCATCCCTGGTGCCGTGCTAGAAAAATGTTTGTTTTGTTTGTTTTCCTGGGATGATGGCTCATACCCACTCAGGGGGATTGGCCAAAAAAGTGTAGTGCAGTTTTTCTGTCATCATTTTAACTAGGTGTTATGAATTGGTAATATAATTACTTCACTCTGCCCTGGGGAGTAATGAATAATAATTTTTTGATTGAAGATCACAAAGATATACGCTTGGTTGCCTGAATATAATCGCAAACGGCCTTGAAAGCATCCCTGTGGCAATGTCCCAAAACTGAGGCACCAAAGCTTAGCGCCGTTTCTGCCGTCGGTGGTGGTGGTGGTGGTGGTGGTGGTGGTGGTGGTGGTGGTGGTGGTGGTGGTGGTGGTGGTGGTGGTGGTGGTGGTGGTGGTGGTGTTGCAGCAGGCGGGGTTAGCCTGGCCTGCATGGCCGGCAATTGTTCCGCCTGAGCATCTCCTGAATTTGGAAAATGTCACCACGTGTCAGACAGCCCAGTGTCTCGCAGGAAGACCAACAAAGTTCGTTGCACGTTCCTCCAAGTTGCCGCGGGTCCTTCAGGAAAGATGATGTCATCAACTGTCCGGTGTCTTTGACAGCCTTTTCGCAAGGTGCGGATCATCGCTGCTCTTTGCACATCAAACTGTGGGCAAAGCCAAATGAAATGTTCAATATCCCCGATGTCCCCACAGAAGGCACAGAACGGGGAAGCGTATCTCTTAGTCTTGAATGACCAGGCCGGGGTGTATGCGGAGCCGGTTCTAATGCGGTACAACAGCGTCGCTTCTTCACGAGAAAGTCCATGAATTACTCATGCTTGGTATGGAAACTTGTAGATCGCGTTGAAATGATTGCGTATCACATTTTTGTTGTTCTGGTAAGTCTTGGGAATTCTTACTTTTGGAAACGATGTACGTGCTTTGCAAGCAAGGGCATCAGCCTTTTCATTGCCCTCAATGCCAACGTGGGATGGGATCCACTGGAACTTTATATTAAAACTCTTGCCATTTAGTTGTTTGATTAGTGCCAGAAATTGCCTGGTGAACTTTTCTTGAGGTAGGCCACGATGCAGTCTTTGTAGCGCCAATTTTTCCGCCGTCAATCTAACGCCTATTTTCAGAAATGGCATAACTAGTAACCTTTTTCGAAGTATAGCGTAGCGGCGACAATACAAAAAATAATGATCTAGGGATTCCATTTCTCCGAAGAATGCGCAGAGGGGTGATGTAGTCTGACGAGCTCTGTGTAGATACAGGTTTAAGGGGGGGACACGACATCGAAATTTAGAAAAATGTGGTTAGCATGTTCTGGTGTAAGAAGAAGGCGACGACGTTTGTGTTCTTGTGTGTGTTTGTTGGTCAATCCACCTGATTGGGTGTGAGCCATCATCCCAGGAAAAGAAACAAACAATATCGTGTGTGTTTTCTCATGGAGGTAATAACAACGACCGAAAAAAATACGCGTTCTGACTGAGCTGATAATATTTTGAGTGTATTAGTGAATTCAGAACAATTTTATTGAGCCTTGATCTCAGGCATACACGCCTGAAGTGTTGTTTGTGCTTGATAAGCTAGAACCGTTAAATAATAAAGTAAATGACATAATTTGAAATGATAGCTCATTGGCCAAAACATATTTATACACTATATTTCCGTGAAATCCTAAAGTTCCCCTTTCCCAATATAACTATACGCTCGTTAGAAGACGGTTTGCTTCAGTTGCCAGTTGTTAATGCAAGTCTTACTGATACATTTGTCTTTGACAAGAAAGCGGTAATGGGTATATTTTCTCCGACGTTGTATCTTGGTAATCCTAACTGCGTCTCCCGGATCATACGCATATATTCAAAACCGAACTTCTAGTAAGTGAATCAGCAGCCACAATTACTGATTCGCTGTCTATAATAACGCATGTAACCATTGAAAAACGAGCCACTGGGCTTATACACGTTTTGGCTGTGAAGAAATGAACGGTCTTTTTGCTCTGGTTCTGGTCAGCTCCTGGCTGTCGGTCTGGTTTCGTTCGCGACAATATCTATATCTTGTACTTCAGCTTCTCTTCCAGAGTCTTCTATCGAGAATGCCTTCAAGTTAATAATCTAAAAAAATTTGGCAGACCCCACGCCACGTACCTTTGAATCGACGGTATGCATCGTATGCAGAGGAGAGGTGACCATGTTGCAAATTTTTTATCGAGCCACACGTAATAAAAGACGCTAAATATTTGTGCAAATGTTGCACGCACAGACATAGGCTGAAAAGTGGTTAATGTTTCTATAAGCAGTTGTTTGCAGCGATGCCAACTGAAACATATGTATTAGCAACATCAGAAGCTGATATGAAGCGCGGATGCTTGCCAAGGTGCTGGCCCTGGATAGTACTAAATAAACCAACTTCAGTGCATGGCACCTAACCACAATAGACGTTAACCTGTTGAGAAGGCTGTATCAAAGGTGTACATATGTAATGATTATAAAATTGGATAGGCAGCTTTGCAAACACTATTGAAGCTTCACGTAGATTAGCGCCTATTAGAAAAGTAGTTCCGACACCTGAAGTAGCTCTGGGGTAAAATGCTTCATTATTACGCAGAATGCTTGGGTTTGATTCCAGCTAGGACCATGACATTTATTCTTTGCATTCGACGGGCTGGTGCTACCGATATCGGGTATTTCTTAACGCTCCTGCGTTAAAATTGCCCATATGTGTTCTCATCGTTCCTGGATAGATACTAAATGTCAATCACCTTTGGCACATACCCGCATACCAGCGATACATACCGAAGTGTTTGCCAACGTACGCGATGGTATTGGGACATTATTCATGTCTTGACCGGCGCGTCATATTGGCCAAACCATCTTACCCTCCCGTGCTAATTATGGTTCACGCCAAGGGGGTGACCACGAGAGCACCCAAACGTACGCGGATAGATAGATAGATAGATAGATAGATAGATAGATAGATAGATAGATAGATAGATAGATAGATAGATAGATAGATAGATAGATAGATAGATAGATAGATAGATAGATAGATAGATAGATAGATAGATAGATAGATAGATAGATAGATAGATAGATACGCTCAAAGTGCCCGAAGTTCGCTAAGAAATGTTTAGAAATTAAGAGCTTGTGTAAAGTACAGCCAGTATGAGCCCTAGGTCACCGTAGCATATTGTGTCTGAACGAGATGGCTCAGGACTGATGCTTTCAAATATACGTCCCAAGATGGTGTTATGAAGTTTAATGTGCCACATATACCTTCGATAACTGAATCTACATTGTGAAAATGTTCCTTATTTTTAAATATGAGAAAACAGTACTACCAGTTGAAAAATATGATCCTTTTTTTCCTTGCTTGGAATGACTAAAAGTGTATCATTGTGAAATCGGAAGTTTGTTTTGCTGAGTGTTGGTTTTGTCTACATCCTCTGAATTTCTATTTATACATATCAGGTCTACCGCCATCTCGACTTTCATTTTACAATAAATTGCCTCAAAACATTGATCTATTTTTAAACACTGGCACTGTGTTCACTCACTGTAAGGGAGACACTTCGAAACTATTAAAAACACTTCAGCGTTGTTAAATGTGTATTGTTCTATCAATGTTTTCATTGATATGTAAACAATTATTCAGATTTTCTATATACCCTACTTGACTGATTAGGTCCCTCGTCTAAATTTTAAGCTTGGTCTCTTCTAATAACGCTGGTCTCATGACCCTGAATATTGGGCAAATACTTGGTAGGAGTAAATATTTAGAGCCGAGCAAATTTGTTTTTAATTTTATTGTGAAACTACACAAAATACATGGGCAGAAGCTATTCAAGATATTGTAACGCACGCATCGAAGGCTTAAAGGGGGAGTTGAATGAGAATGGAGGCACAAAAGACCATGGGGATTGCCGAAGCCGCGTAGTCGTTCTTTTTTTTTTTCAGCTTCCCTCGGTTTACACTTGCAGGTAATTTCTTTGTAGCATTCCTTCTCTCTCAGACAAAGCCCTCCGGGCGAGCCATTCCAGTGTCCTACGCGCGAATGGCTACAAGGGGGCAGCACGCATCACCTCAGGCTTGGGTGAACTGTGGTCACTTGAAGATAGACGCGCTATTTCGTAATTGACAACGCTTGCGCAATCGAGAACAACAAACGGTCCGGTGCAGTCCGCAAGAAGTATTTGGCTTCAGTCACGTTGGTGCACGGTTAGTCCACAGCCATACAAAATTACCGCGAACATAGGTGACGTGTCAACGTTGACTGTGGAAACATTTTTTAGAGTTGCTTTGCGCGGCCAACGCGCGTAGGCGTGCAAGTCACCGAGCCTCTTCTGAGTGACACAACGTCTCAGCGTTAGGTGGGGTGAGTGAGCGTAGATGAGGAAGAAGAGGCTGTAACTGGTCGTTTTGTGTTTCGCAGAGTTGTAAGCGTTAAGTGCGAAGTCGTAACACTTCGTCCCGGTTCTTAGATTCGAAGCAACGTACATTGGACAACATGTTGATAAATGTTCGGTTTCTGCGCAGAGTTAGCTCCATTAGTTTGTGTGTCGGAACTCGCTGGTACACGAGTGAAGTAATTCTTTGACAATAGCGGCAGTAGACTGCTAACCACAGCCACTTAAAGCGAAATTTATTATGAGATCAGAACGTGGGTCAAGCACAGCGTCGTAATTATCCACCACCACCAGTGTCCGTAACCAGTCTCGAAATCAAAAGAAAAATTCCTGTATATAAATAACAGTTCATGACACAATGAGATTCAATTCCGGGTCTGCAGCGTGCAAGCCAAGTATTCTACCACTGAGCCACGCCAGTGCTTTTTTTTTTCTTTAATGAATGAAATTATCACAATGAAAGTACACACAACATATTTCATCAGAAGTCAGGCAAACACACAAAAGCGTCAAGAACGGTAAGCCACTCCGGAACGGGGTAAAAAGTCTCAACAACACTGCGCACTTGAGCAGCTTCTTCTCGGGGGACAAAACACGTCGACCGTGGTGGCTCGGCGTGTCTATCAATCATGCAATTTTAGCATATTGAATAAAGTCCCAACGACATAAACAGGTCATAAGAAGCATTATCAATCCGACTCTGTTTGTATGGAAGGAACCTAACACCATGAGCTGTGATTGGAAGTTATTTTCTTAATGTTCTTTTTAGAATGTCCCAAAAATAAAAAGCGTCACGACAATGAATAAAACAATGCTCTATAGTCTCAGGTTGGTTGCAAAGTGTACAATTCACTGTCCAGGGTACGTATATTAATTTTTCATTCAGCCACGTTTTCACTGGCAGCGTGGAAGTGTGCAGTTTGAAGAAAAATGTTTTCGCTGAAGGAGATATACACATTCTACGTACACAAAATAATACATCGTGACCAGGCAAAAGCGAATATGGCTTTCGATAAACAGGTTCTGGGAAAAGGTTATTCACAAGTGCAGCGGTTAAATTTGTTCTGTCAATAGTATACAAATACTCTAAGGTAAACCTTGCTTTCAAAAAACTGACAGTATCAACAATTTCTTTTAGGAGTTCCCGCAACGACAATTCCTTAGCAACGCTTGTTGTGACATGAATAGAAGGAAGGTGGTAACATAGATGGTTACGAAGAACCGCTGATAGAAATGGGTGGCACAGATCTTTGAGGTAAAAAAAATGTCGCACGAACAAATGCTGTCGCACGAACAAATGATGAACAAAAAACTGTCGCAAGAACAAGAGCGAGGCCACCCACAAGAGCGAGGCCACCCTTTTCAAGCGGAAGAAAAAGATTGTCTCTTCTCATAGGTTCCCAGGAAGAGCTCCAAATAAAGCAGGCAAATATCCTATGAAAGGCTTGAATGTGTACACGAGAGCAGCAACACCTGCAGAATATAAATAAGGCTTGATACAAGGAATATATTGCACGCTTTCGCTCTGGCAAAAATGGAAAGCTCTCATCCGTGCCATGGTGCCACCTTTCGGCGGATGGAAGTTATCGCAGCGGTCCAGTCTGGACCGCTGTTATGATAGTTATCGAGAGGTGCACCAATACCTTGGTGCACCAAGGTATTTCATAGGATTCGCATTCCAATGAATATTTGCGAAGACCAAAGGAGTTTGGGCCCACATGCCTAGCCAGAATCCACTACTTTTATTAAAAATTCTTCTGGCGCCAGCAACTTCACAGAAACGTAAAGTAGCGTTGACTGCTTCTTCAACGCTGGGTTTATCAGTGCAAAATAAGGCAATGTCATCTGCATAAGCTAGAACTTTAACTTCCTAAGCACCATATCAGTAGCCTCTTATGCTAGACTTTAGAAGCACATGTAAACATAATGGTTCCGGACAAATTGCAAAAAGCAAAGGCGAGAGCGGAATCCCTGACGTACAGTTGAATTTAACTCTATTATGTTGGAAAGTGTGCGATTTACAATCAGCCTAGTTGTACACTTCTTATAACAGAAAGAAATACCATTGTACAGTACGTCACCTAACTGCAGTTGTCTTAGGAGTCGGAACAAAAAAGCATGTTGTACCTTAATTAATGCCTTTGCAAGGTCTATTTGAAGGAGGGCTACTTGGTCCATGCTACCATCAATACACTCAAGATCTGAGCGTGCAATATGAATGTTTGTCTGTATAGAGCTTGGGACTCGTTTCTAAACTGGCCTTAGGCAGGCTTGATGTCGGGAAAGGAATTGCGTTATTACGACTAATAAAGTGTTTTAGAACATCAAAAGAACAGCCACACCTCACACATTGCGAATTGCGTGTAACGAGTCGGGTCAGCCTATGCTGCAACCTATTAGAAAACGTGTTCTTTCTCACCTATCAACTTTGGCGCATACCCACTTTTAAGGCCAAATTCTTCATCGTCGTCAACCACAGCATAACAACATTTTTAACAAGCGTGTAGCGGATACCAAGTTCTCCAAAGAATGACAAAGGATAGCACAGTGAATGCTGGCTTAGTACACAAAAATTATGGTTATTTATCGCTGATTGGGCACCTAGCAGTGTTCTTGTAGCAGTTGCCCAAAAAATGTTTACAAGAAGCTCTGAAAGGCCGCTCTTCTAGCTTTCTCTGCGACTGTGCTGCACGTTCCGCACAGGCCTAGTGTTTTTATTTTCTTTTTTTTTAATGGCTCGAGGAGGACCATGGTGGGGAACGATGGAGTGGAGTATAAACTCGGAAATCTCGGCAGCCATGGCGAAGGATAAGGCAACTATTTCGCATTACCGTGCCATGCCGTCAGCACACACTTGTTTTCTCTCGACGAACTTGGGGACGAGCCGATCAGGTCTATGCCAAACTTTAAGAAAAAAAAAGTACTAGGTGGCATTACCGGTTAGCAGAAAACCTACCGGGGCTGAGGTACCTGACTTGTGGCTCTGACATTTAGTACAACTAAGGTCTCAACTGTTTTGCGCATTTGGACAAAGGGAAGTTCAATGAAGGCGCCTTTATTATGCCCGCGGATCGAATCGTTCAATGCTCGATATACGTTGCTCTATCTTAGCCCTTATTTGATGCAAACAGCGAAAACAGGGGGTGCACGCTATTGTGCTCATAACTATTATAAGAACTCAAATGTGCGATGATCAATTACAGTAATAAATTCAGAATTCAATTTATTACACTCGTCGTTTGTAGCGGCGGAAAAGTAACTAAGTGATTACAGAAATGTAATAAAGTAGTCTGCGCTACTTCACTTCAAAAATTTGATACCGTAGCACATTAACACGAGTTTAAATAAATGGCAAACAGCTACAATGTCTTACTTTGTAGAGAGAAGGTTGGAGCCTTGCGTGAAGGCTGGGTGACTTATTGTGGCTGCTATGCTTAAGTGTGACACGTTCTTTATATTCAACAGTTGTTGCTTCAAACTTCTCACGGTTTTAGATGCGGAGCATCTAATACTCGAGGCTTGTAGTGCGGCGCCGTCCGCAAGCTTCCTCCTCCTTCTTCCAGCATCTGTGCATTCCTTCCTCCTCTACACACCGCGCGCGCTTCACTCCTCCACCATCTGTGCACCCTTCCTCCTCTACACACCGCGTGCGCTTCTCCTCTTCACGAACATTCGCTAGCTGTATAATGTAGCGCGCATGCGCCGTCAAGCTTCGAGAACATCGGCAGCTGACGCGCGCGCATGCGCCGTCGCGCTTCGAGAACATCGGCAGCTGACGCGCGCGCATGCGCCGTTGCGCTTCTCCCCCTTCTCGAACATTCGACAGCTGACAGTGCATGCGCCGTCGCGCTGTATATATACTCAAGGTCGGCGCTCGCTCACTCAGTTGCCGCTCGTCGGTTGGTTTGTACGGCGCATCGACGTCCAAGGTCGCGGTGAAATGATTTCCAACGAATCCACAAACACAATGATCGACGCCCCTTCGACCAGCGCCGCCCTTTCGCATACGTGTGTACGTGTTCACTCATTTAACACCCCCTCCTACAACCACGTTAACCAATTTAGCCATCGACCCAAGTAAGTCGCAATTTAACACCCCATTTCACAACCACGTTAACCAATTTAGCCATCGACCCAAGTAAGTCGCACTTTAACACCCCGTTATATGCTCCGCATCCTCCTCAGTGTTCCCCCGAGGGAAGCTGCGGGCAATTTTTTTCTTCCCCGTTTCTTCGTTAAAAGGTCAGCTCATATGCACTCTAATAAATAATAGTGGTCGGCTATTCTGCTAGATGGCTGTCCGGATAAGACGACACCCTACTATGCAAAAAAATTATTATAAATTGTCTATCAAAGTAGTTTATATAAGCAATCAAAAGTGATGGCACATGCTCCCCTTCATTGCACTGGATGCTAACTCGAGGTCGCGAGAGCGCGGAGTGCCTACGCTTGAAAAAAATGGCATGGGACAAGCTTGGTTTCAAGATATTACAAGAAAACTATGAAACGATAACTTTGCGATGTAGCAGCTGAACATACGATTCCCGTAGCTCGGCCTAGTTTCCGACTTAGAAAGACGTGTTTGCACAGCTCAAATTTAACAAAGAAAGGAAAAAGAAAACGAACACAGACTCCCTGTCTGTGTCCTCTCTATTCGCCTCGTTCAGTTTGCTTTCTGAAAACAAGCTGATACGGCTGCAAACTAAGTCCTGTACTGTAATGCGTTTTCTTGAGAAAAACGAATATCTTGCCTGGTGCAAGCGTTCGTGGGATGATAGTGCATGACAGATTACTACGACAGTAATATAAGCGACGCAATGAATAATTTACGTCACACTCGAGTGAGCTATTCGCCGTAATAACTGTTGCAGCATGACTACCAGAAATTCCGATAGTGGAGAAGAGGCCCGTTTTCGCGGGAGAAACTAGCGTAGCCTCACTTTTGCAAAAAGATTATTGCTATACGAAGCCTGGTGGGCGAAGATTAGCGTTACAGTCGAAATTTATCGTAAATTTCATTTGTGCGTCTGTGACGTAAAGCGAACCAAAAGAAACGCACCTGATGATCCTAATTGACAATATTTGTCACGATAATGTGCACTCACTCCATGCCTCTTGTGAAATTGAAGACAAAGTGTTAACTACTAAATACGACATACCTTTCCGGCACGTGTCGCCTCTTTGTTGAGAGCCTGAACCAGCTTAACGTCGAAGTACGCCTCAATCTCGCATTTTCTCAAGCGCGTACTTTTTTCTGCTTATCTGCTTGAAATCGTAATCACTATTGGAACTCTTCCTAAACTTCAGCTATGCGACGTCTGAGAATGCTCTTTTATTCTCATGGGCACATTAACCGGCACTTTCTTTGTACATTTTGTAATGGCTGTTAGTTGGAATTTCGTTGTCTGTGATTATTCAAACGACGTGGACGCACATCTCACTCAGTTTTAAAGAGCTATATTATGCATTTACAAAAGCGTGTTAAGCTGATGGGTCTCTGGATCTAAAGGAATATGAAATAGTTAAGCCCCCTCCCCACCCCCTCCAGCAGCATCTGAAATCCTATCATGTTCCGACCAGAATCATCGCCACTCGAGATTTGGGAAGAACGGTAAAAATTTAGTTTTTATTGCTTATTGCTTCACGTACTTTTAGAATGGTTAGGACGGGTATAGTATACCCTGAAGTAGGCATCTCTATCTTATTCAGGCAGTATAGTTAAAGTGTGGTTAACGTAGGTGTACCGTACTGCAGCATAGGAAAAAGTGTTTCCAGTTTTAGTGTCATAGACAGAAAAAAAAGGCGAACTGAAACACAGTACATCAGTTGTGGTAGATTGAGCCCAAGAAAATCCAGCTACAGGCTCAAAAATATCCTATACGGTTTCCAGAAGTTATTTTTCATATTCAACGTAACACAGACAACCGTGTATACAAAAGGATTGCATTAGGGCAAAGTGCGCGTAGATTGGAATAATGTTAGGAATTTCAAGTTTTATTCATACTTTTTACGCGTAATAGATTCATATTTTACATTCTTTTTCAATTCCTTTCAATTTTTGGTGGTTGCGCGCTGGTCAGCGTGAAGAATGCAATAACCTTCATGTGTCTTGCAATGTTTTTTTCTTTTCTTTTGCAAACATCCTCGAGCTTCTTTATCATGACAACCATTTCGTTAGGTGCCCGCTACTACTTAATTTCTGAAACGTCGAATGGCACTCCACTGGGCAATACTAAAATGAGGAGCGTTGCCAGACTATCTTCTTTTAAGGAGGGTGGGGGGGGGGAGGGCTGAATGGTACACTATGTATTTTAGGGCATGCGCTTGTGTGCATGTGTGTATGTGCTCAAACAAAATTGAAAAATATTGGGGGTGGCTTAACCACCTAATTCCCTCCCTCTCCATTAGTTACACCCATAATTGAGTTACTCGAATAAAATGCGCTACGTTCTATGACGATTCGCCGGATGTGGATCCCTGCGAAGTGAATAATAATTGGAAATAGCTATTTACTATTGGTACATGAATTTAACTATACCATAAACGCCCTAAAACCACACAATTAAAAGCACAGCAATCAAAAGCGAGAACTTGGCTTGTAGGTATGTAACCTGATACCAACGAATAAAAGCGCGGAGATTATGTTGATTGAGTACATTTGTGGGTCCTCATTAGATAATTTTTTAAAGAATTATTCTATGCCGTAGGTTGAACCATGAATTAGGCAAGGTGGAGGAAGACCAAACATAAAAGGTTACGAATAGCAATCAAAATATCAAGTGCCCACCTAATAACAAACGGCTGTCGGGAAAAAAAGGTCTGTACAACACAGACTTTGTTGCGCTTGGTTATTGTGTGTGTGGAGAGGGGGTTCCAGTCAGCATAGTGCGGGTGCAATGCAAAATACAGAAATTTTGCGAACCAACTAAATAAGTTGTTGCCTTTCAGTTTCATTAAACTTCACCGTGTGATCCGGCTGTGCACCATAATACGCAACAAATTAACGTTTGGAAATGCTTCATAATAAGAAACAACCAGCCGTAGCGCGAGAGCACAATGTACAGCCAAGTATTTACGCAAAAAGCACTTATAATTTGTTAGTTTTGAGTTGTGTTTTAGTTTGCGGTGTTTATTCAAGGTATACCTTTGATCGTGCTTGAGAGAAGAAGTAAAAAATCACCATTGAAAGAGATAATATCATTCAGAATAGCTATGCGCCTAATTGCCCTAATAAAACCACCTGCAATGAAAAGATTTAATTTTATGGTGGGCCATTCGCCAATTAATGCTAGCAGGAACCAAAACTCCGCATCGCGAAGTTGGTGTCACGTAGCGCGTATTGTCTCCGAATAATGTTCAAGCACCTTGCGAGTCATTTTAGATTTTGTTTATTTTTTTTATTTTGCACGCGTATTAAACGCGTCAGCTACCCCTGCATAGTATACTAGACTAACTTAATGTACGTTAACCAAGGCAGCAATATATCGAAACACCTTTACAGAACACCCTTATTCAGCTTGTGTTGCGCATAAGGATGTGAGGTGCTTCTGTCTATCTTCTGCTTTCTACTCAGTATTGCAAAATCAAGAAGTATAACTACGGCTTCAAGCAGAAAGGTGTGATTGGTGCCTACGACTCCAGTGAAAAGGAAAAGCACTTTATCACCTTGGACGACCCAGGTGCTTTAGGTGTGAAGGTGATAGGAAGTTTGTCTAATGGCTGGTTCTGCAGGCGTAGCTAAATTACTATTCAATACTTCAAGTATTTATATGTACACGAAACTTTTTATTATTAGGGAATTGGGTGCAAGTGAAGCTTGGCGTGCGTGCCTGACGTGTTTCTTTCTTTCCTTCTTCCTTTCTTTCTTTTTGTCTTTTTCTCTTTCCATCTTTATTTCCTTATTTACTTCTTGCTTTCTTTTTTTACAATTTTACTTTCTGTCTTTCTTTATCTCCAGACAGAACTCGTGGTTCTTAGAGAACCGATTTCTCGGCACACTGAGCACAAAGAAGACTTGCCAGATTATTTGATCACTTATCGACGACACCCACACCAAAACTCATCAGGCATAAAATTCAGTGGCTCATTCTTAACTACAAAGGTACAGAGCACCAATTACTCAAACAAATTCAAGCAAAGCTGCGTGTCTCTGTTAACTAGCAAGCTACCTCCATCAACACTCCGACACCCGGGGTGTACCGAGGAGCCCCGAACAAAGCGCTAGATCAGCCTTTCACGCAGGCACAGCTACACGCGGCCATCGCTATAGGCTTATGCGCAATACTTTACCAGGAAAAGCCACAGTGACCATTAGGCGCCCACGACCGCTACCTCCCCGGGTGTCGACGGTGCCCTTTCAGCACTATAATGAGTGCTGGACGAAGGGCGAGCTACCGCAAACCTGGAAGCACTCCGAGGAAACCATGGTACTCAACCCAAAAAAGTCAATCTCGATTGCAAATCTTCGCCCCAATTTCCTTAGTTTTTGCGCTGGGAAACTCTTTGAGCACATGGTAAACAAGTGGCTCACCACACATCTAGAAGAAAGTGGCGACTACCCGAACGCCATTTTCAGCTTCCGCCCTCGAGTAACCTTGAAAATGGATAAAGTGCGCGCTCATTAAAGGCGGCCTGATAGAATTATTGCGGGGATTATCTATTTAGAATGGAAAACTGGACAACATAGTACTGGAAATGCTTTAGTTGGCATTGAAAGCATAGATACTTGGCATGAATCAATTGTCTCGACGGCGCACCACTCACAAAAAGAAACGTACTTGACTTGGGCTGACCATGAAGCGAGTTTTTCGGAAACACATACACTAAAGCAGGATAGTCATCAGACAATGTGGCACTAGTAAGAAACAAAAAAAAAACCTTTTCTAGCTGTTTTTTTCTTAACTAAATATGCGAAGCTTAGATATCAGATTACTGTGCGTACGTGAGGACCAAATAGGCGCGTTCATTTTTCCAAAGCCCAATTGTACGCTGACCCACGCATCTTTGACTGCCTATTTTGTAAAATGCGTCAATAGTTTCTCTGGTGACAGACTTTTTGTGCTCACAAAGTATCATCGTTTCCGACTTCTCCTCGCTTGTTTTTGAACGATCCGTCCCCATGCTGGCTCATATGAAACCCGCGTCTTTGAGTGAAACGTCAGTTCAACGTAATTGCCTAAGGGCTATCCTGGAGAACAGTTGCGATTTATATGTTCCTGAACAACGCTGCTATGGTGCCACACATTCATTCAGACAATAAACATGAATGAATTAGTAAAATACCAAGAGAGCAAGACGAGCATATGGTTAAAAATATCAGTATTCATAGCAGTTCTACAACATGAAACAATGAAACCATGCCTAAAATAACTGCTAGCTCTCGTTCACTCTAAGGAAAGATTGAGGGAAAAGGGTTTTCTTTTTTTTTTGTCTTACAACAATATTCGTCATCCGGCTTGCTTGCGGTTCCTTTCTTGATAACTTGGCACTGGCCAATTTTATATCACGAATGCTATGAAACGCTGATATAGCGAATTTCGTTCATGTACAGGAAGTACCGGGAGCGTGGCGATAGTGCATTGAGGGTAACGTAAGGTTACTGGAGTGTATTGTTGGGCTAGGAACGAAAGAACCAGGCAAGTTCGTTCATAATGAAAAAAATATTAGGGACGCAACCCAAATCCAGTCCCCCTTGCTTTTTTTTCGTCTACGTGTATTGCGTTCTCAGTAACTTTTCAGCCCAAGATTGATGACGGTTATTGTTGCATGACAAAAGGGCACCCTTTCTACTCAAATATTCTTAGAGTGTTAGCGAGTGTCCTTTATCGTGTTTTTTGGGAGCTAAACATTTCCTAGAGAAAAAGAGAGAACCACTTTTTTTTTGCATTCACCAACCTTTAATAAATCTCCACAGTCTTTTCTGAAGTACCTGTACATTTCGGTCATATCTCTGCATATAGCCACTCTCTGCATAGCAACAGAGCCGCATTCAGCGTCAAAAATGAAGAATAGATCACTCTGTAGCGCTTCAATTGGAGTATAGAAGAGTGTGCGCTGTATGGTGTATTTATCGTTTGATACTTATTTCTTGCTTGTAACTGTCTTTCATTCGGTTCGCGTTCCAGACAATAAATTAGCTTGCCGTGACTTCTACGAAGAAGTCCGTTGCGTGCGGAGGTTCATTGAAAAATAAATTCACAAAAAATATTGCACTATATTGCCTTCATAGCAGATACATCGCCTGGTCCCGACATCTTTTTTTTTGCTTTCATTGTCGAGATCGCAATCTCATGGCTAAAACTCGCGTTGTCATCTAACAAATTTTCCTATTCACCACCTCCCTGTCTGCACAAAAGAAATGCTGATTATATGAAAACGTGGGCAACTAAACTCTTCATCTGAGATGTGTGTCCACTGAGTGAAGCAAAAAATAATGACGCACTTCCATAACAGAAGCGCTTGCTGAATAGGCAAAGAACACGTTTAGTTTCTATTGTCCTATATTATCATCAGCAATTGGTGGCCTTATACAAGCGCCGACGTTTAAAGCCCGCGAAAGCCAGAAAAACAGTTCGAGGACTGTTCATTGGTTTATTTCATGCTACTAAGCATGGCAGTGTGACTGCTGATTCATGGTCCCGGGTATGCAGTACGAATGAAGGTGAAATGAAAACACATGATGTCTCGCAAAAATGCTAAGCTAGTAAAATGGTGAGAAACTAACATATTAGCATTCGTAAACGAAATAAATAGAATTTATTTATGAATTCAGTGTCTTTTATGACAGCAAATTTATGGAAGTACCATACAATGGCGCAGTGCACAAGGATTTGTGTTATGGGGGTTTCTAGAGCACATCTAAACGCATTTGTTGAACTCTTGTGAACCTTTTTCCTGTCAAGTGTTCCGGACATGAATTATACAAATATAGATTTTCCTATATAACTGTTTGATCGCACGTGTTCCGAAACTTCCAAATAACTAGTCAAGAGTTCACAAGCAACACGCAACATTTTTCGCTAATATGCAGAATGTTTCCTTCCTAGAGTCGTACCATGGAGAGTAACATACTTTTTTTCCAATTTTCATGCTAAAAGTTTGGGTTTTGTAATTGGAAATACAAAGCACGGGGCAAGGTGCGTCCGTCAAAGCAACTCTCGAACGTGAACGGGGGGGGGGGGGGATGGAGGGATTAAAAAAAAATCACAGCATACCCACGGAGTGCATTAGGATGAGTGGGGCGAAGCACTCATCAGTCCATCCACGCTTCCATCCGTCCGTTCTTTCTTGCGTCAATCCGTTAATCCGTGCATTCGTCCGTCCGGCCTTCCATGCGTTCATTCGTGCGTCCGTTCGTGCTTCCGTTCGTGCGTCCGTTCGTGCGTCCGTTTGTGCGTCCATTTGTGTGTTTATCCGTCTGCAGTGTGCGTCTACCTGTCCATCCGTCCTTGCGTCTGTCCATTCGTTCGTCCGTCCGTGCGTCTGTCCGTTCATCTGTCCATCCGTACGTCCATCTAGTGAACACTACAAGTACCACCATCTCGCATATTTTCATCATATAGAAGCACGGAAATCCAGCGGACATTCCAGGGACTAAACGAGAGGTGGCACGGCCGCACTAAAGGGGCGGCACGCACGCACTCTTTAATGGCTTGCGTGTCGTGTCTAGTTCCCATCTTTCACCACCGCCAACCCTCGCGAAAACCAAGGAAGTTACGCTCGGCGAGTTTAATGTGGATGGCAATCTTTTCTGGTCAGATATAGTGCTCAAAGTTCGTCCTTCTGTTACTAGTTTTTTAATAAGCATCAAATTGAAGGCAAATTTTATTAGAGATTAAGTAACTGATACTCGTTTCTGGAAGGTATTTATCTATAGAAACAACTATCTTTTTATAATTATTAACGTGCGCAGGTTTCGTCCTCAATTCTAAAGAGTGCGCGCGTGCCACTCCTACTTCTACTTCATCTTCTACTACTTCTTCTAGTTCTACTTCATCTATACTTCTACATACATACATACATACATACATACATACATACATACATTATTACAAACATGCATACACACATACACATACATACATACATACATACATACATACATACATACATACATACATACATACATAATTGAGGACGACACAGCGAGCAATGGAAAGAAAAATGGTAGGTGTAACTTTAAGAGACAAGAAGAGAGCAGAGTGGATTAGGAAACAAACGGGGGTTAAGGATATCATAGCTGAAATCAACAAGAAGAAATGGACATGGTCCGGGCATGTAGCGCGTAGACAAGATAACCGCTGGTCGTTAAGGGTAACTAACTGGATTCCAAGAGAAGGCAAGCGGGTTAGGGGGAGACAGAAGGTTAGATGGGCAGACGAGATTAAGAAGTTTGCGGGTATAAATTGGCAGCAGCAAGCACAGGACCGGGTTAACTGGCGGAACATGGGAGAGGCCTTTGTCCTGCAGTGGACGTAGTCAGGCTGATGATGATGATGATGATGATGGTGATACATAGATACATACATACATACATTACGTACATACATACATACATACATACATACGTTATTACAAACATACATACATACATACATTATTACAAACATACATACATACATACATACATACATACATACATACATACATACATACATACATACATACATACATACATACATACATACATACATACATCGCGGACGCACGACCCACAGCATAAGGAGCTTCGCCCCGAAAAGCGTTCGATGCCGACACACAAAGACGTGCTCATCAGTCCAATGCGAATATGTAAAAATACTGGACAGCAACGAACAGTGTGGATGTGGTTTGCGAAGAAAAGGCCAAATAGTTGAGTGTAAAACTTTTGTTCCAGTGCTGTCCAGTGTGTTAGTTCTCGAAGCTCGGCTCTACCGTCTGACGACTAGAAATGATCAAAATGATTCAGAGCAGGTAAACTACGGCGTCTCCCAAATTCTTGTTCAATGGTGCACGAGACAAGTTTGTATTTGATGGGAGAGGGAAAAACTGTGTGATCAAGCTCGGTTCATCAGCGGTGGGGAAGCGGATCTTGTCATTCACTATACAGTTCTGCCTTGTTTGTCAGAGTTTTTATTCCAGTTGTCTAGACTTGCACCACAGTCAAAGCTCCTATGAACAAGAAACTATCAAAATAGACAATTGGAGGCAGACGACGTTTTCGCTCATCATGAAACTCCCCCCATCAGCCCGGCGTCACAAGAAGGCTAAGCCCCACCACGGTGGTCTAGTGACTAAAGTACTCGCCTGCTGACCCGCAGGTCGCGGGATCCAATCCCGGCTCTGGCGGCTGCATTTCCGATTGAGGCGAAAATGCTGCAGGCCCGTGTGGTCAGATTTGGGTGCACGTTAAAGAACCCCAGGTAGTCGAAATTTCCGGAGCCCTCCACTACGGCATCTCGCATAATCATAAGGCGGTTTTGGAACGTTAAACCCCACATATCAATCAAATAGACTCTCTCAGGCCGAGTCAATCTTGCTGTACAGGATAAGAAGGACATCAGCCTAGAATTATGCTTGGTTATTTAAAGTAATGGGTGCTCCCTCCGCGCTGGGCACTGAATGCAGTGAAATTGCGGATACAAAAAAAAAAACTTGACGTGCTCGTCTGAGCTCCGAAAGGAAGAAGCTAATTGACAGTGTAAATAAAACAGTGTTTTCAACAGACGCTGCGAAGACAGTGTCTTTCCGGGAGATGTGAGGTTGATTTGCAAAGGAGTGACTACTATATTTTGACGTTTAGGAGACATAAGCTTAAGTGGTTTGTGGTGAGACATACTGCATAAAAAGGCGGCCAGGCGGAGCAGCTGCCGCCCAGGTTTGTCAGGCTGACCCCGCCTGTCACATCGCCCCCGCGTACGAACCACCCATACTACGTATGTCACATACGAAGCAACTCTCAATATCTTTTTTAGTGTTCTTTCTTTAGGTTAGCTACCGCGCATAAAGTTTATTGGCAACGTTACACGACCACCACTGTTGCCGGCAGAAACTGAAGTGTTGAGCTGCTAGGGACGTAGATAAGAGTAGGATTTTCAATATGGATGAAGATAACAATTAGGGGAGAGTATTGCACACTGAAAGAAAGAAAGAAAAAAGAAAGAAAGAAAGAAAGAAAGGTGAATGACTTAAGTGACGTTCACACACTCAAAATATAGCGTATTTGTAATTTCTGGTTCATAACGCAAGCTACAAAAAGAAAAATGGTACCTTCTTATTAGCAGTGCTTTCCTGGGGTTCAAAAGATGTGCGCACGAACTGAACTCTATTAGTTTATTTCTGCGGCACAGAAATACCATTGGAGTAAAAGTTCTACAATTTTTCCAGAAAAGACGAGAATACGACACCTCAAAGCAGATTTTCCGAATTTAAAAAGAGAATGAACTAAACACGACGTGCAAAACATTCCTAATTACCACTCTTTGCTATGACCCACTGCTGAGACAAGTAGCTATCATCCAGCCCATTTGTTACGACTGCAGCTGTCTATCATAGCATATACGATAGTCACTATGGTTTTTTCTCTCGAGCGTCTCGTTTCCTGAATGTGAAAGAACGAGACGTCAGCTTTTACAGCCTGCAGTGCAACACAGAAGGCTCACGTGCTAGGCGACTGCCATAGATATTGCCACGCCCGTTTGTTATTTGCAGTCTTATTTGGTTTTCCCTCACACACCTTGTCAGGAATGCTCAGTGCAAACTGTCCCTCATTGTTCGAGTAAGTACGCGATTATCGTTCTGGTAAAATTTCGCGCAAGGCGCGAATACTTCAAATTATTGCAGAGTTTTCGCAGCAACCATTAGGCTGGATATTTTCGACGGCACATTTATAAATGAAACGTGCTGCAACACTTGTTGGTGAATGGTCGGCTGGCCGACGCTCTGCTCGCCGCTATCAGTGTCAGTGTGTATCACTGTAATCTGACTTTGCATGAACCGACCACAAGTTCAGCCAAGTGTACAGTTTCACTATCGAAGAGTCATCTCTGCCTTCGTCCGCGTCATGACCCCGTGACATTATGAAAAGATAGTCATAACAATAAACCATTTGTTTCAAAATTATTGTGCCAGAAATCAAGCATGCAAAGATTCAACGCAATACATGAAGTTGATATAGTTAATAAAATAAAATTTTAAATTTTAACCAGTCTAACAAGCCAAAGCTACAACCGCATTGAGACATATCGTAATGAAAGGCTCCGTACATGCCTAATATTTGGTGTACTTTAACGCACACTGGCGTGACACAGTGAAGGGAACTCCAGCACTTCACCAACAACAAAATACAATCGCCAAGGCATACTTCGTGACTTTTGGGTCAGCAGAATCATAACCATACCGCGTAAGTTAACAAAATTGATAAGGATTCATCAGATAGAATAAATTCTTTTGTGAAGTCATGTTATTCATACTGTCTCGTGTTTGCACGTCTAACGTGCAAACACGAGGCTGTATGGATAACATAACTAACATGACAGATGTGCAAACACTTCTTTACGATTCCGTGACTAGCCTTACAGAGGGTATGCCAAGTCACTATCATAATCAAGTGCATACAGAAATGCTGTGTCCGCAATTAGGATTGCGGGTAGAATAAAACGTGTATTCTTATAGGCTTCGCTGTGTATGCATTACGGGCTTGTCTGTTCAGTGTCAATTAAAAAGGCTAATTTGTGGAAGTCCCACTGCAGTAAACTTTTTTCCGTATGTGCTTCTAGAAAGTCCAGGTGTGCAGTTAGATATCACGAAGAACAAACAACCATAAACAACGCTATTGTAATGGAAAGGAGAGACTTTTGGCTAAAATAAGGTCACGGTAATTGTTTGAAATTTATGACAGCAGCTAACTAAGCCAAGATATAGGGACACAATAGGAAGAACCAACGCACAACGGCAACACCTTGCTTTCTTCTTCAGTAAGGCTGCAGTTCCTGTAACTGCTCAAGGCAAAACATGTGCCTATAGGCCAGATCGATACTAGGGCTCTGTTCAGCTATAGGTGGTGCATATACAAGTATGCGAGTGAATTGTCCATGCACGTGTGTTCGCGGTGCGTGGAAGGCGTCGTGGAAAATTTTTCTCACGCCCTAACACTCATGAGAGTGTGCAGATAGTTGGGACCTGTGCATGGGCGGACCTCTGTGAATTTTCTAGCGGTTTGCCTGCATACGTGTTGCTTCGCTTCTTTGTATGTTCATGTAGAAGAAAACGAAGAGCAAGAAAGAAGAACATTGGAACGCCATATAATTTTTTACAGACTTTTTTTTGCAGTGAAGTGGTTTAGGGCTTGGAGGTAGAAGAGACTGGTGAGTGCGCAGAAACTCTTCATAAGCAATGGTATTAGGCACTACCACGAAGGGCGTTCGCGCTTGCACTAATTTAAACCTGCCAAGCTTCTCTCTTTCTATGTGGTATGCTCGCAAGCTTGCATAGTCAATTAGTATTGAATTGAATTGAGTTTTATTGGTCACACTTTTTACAAAAAATTGATTTCACTGCGTGGACCCATAGCTAGAGGCTAGTTTGGGTCCAGAAAAGAAAGATTTTATAAAGGCACTTCGGAAAAGTTTAACTAAGAAAGGTATACAATATCAATAAAGAATTACCTAAAGTTTTTACAATCTAATGTAATAAAGAATCGGCAAAGAAACATTACAGTGCCTGAAATAACCATACTAAACCGTTACAATGCCTGAGAGAACGAAAATGGAATAAACACCTACTTACATATTGAAATCAAGACAGTCATCAGACTAATCATGACAGGACATTAATAAATCAGTACATTCTTTTAAATAGTGTTTTTCTAGTGCATTAGTGAAATTAGAACACATTTTTATTTAAAAAAATAACATTCCAGATTTTATTACCAGCAAACTGTAAAAGCCGTTCACCATATACGTTGTTAGTTCGTGGAATATTCCATTTACCAAAGGTTAGTTGTCTAGTAAAACGAGAAGGGGCGGAAAACATCGACACAAAAAAGGGTGGTTGTAATTATAACTGTGTGTACGCATCTGGCTAGTTTTAACTTCCATAGCTTTTCGAAGGGCAAAATAAGTAATCTGGAAAACAAAGGTTTGCTGGTGTCGTTATACTTGGAATGAGTACTGATTCTTACAGCCCGTTTTTGAAGTCGTCAAACCGGCTGCAGGTAAGTTGTGTACGAGCCACCCCAAGACTCAATGCAATATGAGATATGACAATGAATGAAAGCATAATAAAGCATTCGTAGAGTAGTGGTTTTAAATATTGACGAGCCTGAGTAAGTGCATGACACCCCGAGGCTAATTTGGAACACACATTTTGAATCTGCATCTGCCAATGTAAGTTTTTATCTATAGTGACATCCAGATGTCTAATTGTGGTTACTTGCTCGATCACGGAATCGACAATTTTTATGTGTATGTCATTAGCATTAGTGAATCTCAACCGAGAGCGAAGTGTGATGCACTTAGTCTTATCGGTATTTATAAATAGTTTATTATTTGATAACCACTGAGCGACCTTTTCCAGTTACATATTGGACTTCGATTCAAGATCACTTAGATTTTTACCTGTTACTATGACACAAAAGTCGTCAGCATACATCAGTATGTTAGAAGGCTGTAATATCTGCGGAAGGTCATTAATATACAAGGAGAAGAGCAATACAAGGAGAATTGCCAAATATATAAGGCTGCGTTCATAACAATGAATGTACATAAGGTAGACAAAACAAATTTGTAAACCTTTTAGCTTCCAAATGAACTTACATTAATTTAAAACACGAGGGAAACGTGTGGCTGAGCATCCCTTGATTCTATGTACTTTCGCAATTAAGATAACGACCTGTATAAATCATGATGACCACCTGCCTGGTATTTCTACGTTCATAGAATTGATCCGAATTGATAAGTATTTAAGGGCAATTGAAGTAAGTGTTGAAGTCAGCTGTCTTTTCCTGCTTAGAAAGTTTGAGTATGAAAAATCTCGACCGTTTTTTTTTCTTTTTTATTGAAAGAAATAGTGTTAAGTCGGTGTTAGTGCCTAGGCTTCATGCGCCGAAAATACATTGAAATACCGTGAGCGCACTAGCACTACGATTCCAGCATGGACGAGCGCTATGCTTGACTAGCAACTAAAATTTAAGCTCTACTGCCTCGAAGGGAACACATTCATGTTTACTATATATGGCACCAGTTACACATACTGAGAACTTACACGGAGAACAGGATATACTGTTGAAACGAAGGTTATCCGCAAACAATATTTCTTCAGCTCACCCTCAGGCAAAGTACAATACTTATTGTGATTGAGCCCCAGTTACGAAATAACAGATCGTATTGTTGGTGTTTAAAGAAACCTTTCCATCGTCACGTCACATTCGTTTCCGAAATAAGCATAGCGCGCAACTTATGTACCCTATGTTCGATAACATTCAGCCTGACGAAAAGGAAACCGACTAACAACGTACACAGTCACGCTGTATTGAATCTGTATTGAGTCTGGTTTCTTCCCGAGCATGGCCTTGCTATATCAGAGGAGCCTTTAGTGCGCCTTAATAGTAGTAACACTAACAGATATATTTCTTCGAAGTACAGATAAAGATCTTCTGCCGTCAGAAAAAATAAGCATGAAGGGTGATTTCTACCTTTTTCGTGGTGGCAACAGAAGGCAAGCTTACGCGATAGCACATCACAGAAAATATCTTCGTTGTTTCTCCCTGGATTTCACAAGACACAGGCGGAGTTTAGAAAGTCAAGTGAAGTACAGTGCGAAAACAACGAAGACGAGGCAGACGAAATTAAACTAGCACTATTTCACAGGTCTCGTTAGGCAGCCTTCATTTGCACCCATCCTTGCCTCGGAGGCAAGGAGGCGCGCACTTGAAGACTGTGTAGTCTTTGTTTAGGCTATGAATTTTACTTTGAATTTATAACAAGCCTAAGTTCTCAGGCTTGTGAAGTTCATTTGAAAGTCACCGAGGCAGGGCATCCTCCGTCTCGTCCGTCAGTCGTCCGCTCAGTCCGTCGTCGTCGTCCATCCATCATCATCTATCATCCACTCATCATCATCCATCATCCATCTATCCATCACATCATCTCAATCATCCATCCATCCATGCATCCATCATCCATCCACTATCCATCCATCATTTATACCATCCATCAGCCATCCATCATCATCATCTATCATCATCATCATCTATCCATCTCATCACATCCATCCATCCATCCTCATCTATCTATTATCTATCATCTATCTATCTATCTATCTATCTATCTATCTATCTATATCTTATCTATCTATCTATCTATCTATTTTATGAATGAATAATTTGCGGGGCTTAACGTCCCAAAACCAGAATATGATTATGAAAGACGCCATAATGGAGAACTCCGGAAATTTCAACCACCTGGGGTACTTTAACATGCACCTGAAACCAAGTACACGGGCCTCAGACATTTTCGACGGCCGCCGCAGCTGGGATTCAATTCCGCAATCTGCGGGTAAGCAGCCGAGTGCTTTAACCACAACACCACTCTAGGTTGTAGGGCTTACTTAGGTGATGCGCAGGTTCTTTCTAGGCGGCTCCTAGGCCAATGCTACAGGCTTCAACTGGGTTCGATCACTTGCACGAGAACTGACACTCACTCAGTGGAATTCACCGACATTCACCAACGTCCGCCTTTATAATTTGGACCCACACCTACAGCTCCGTCTTCCATCAGGAATAACCAGAGCAGAGGAGACGCTTTTGTGCCGTCTGTGGATTGGGGTGGCCTTTACGAATGCTTATTCGTTTCGAATCGGGATGGCCAGAAGCCCGACATGTGACAACTGTGGCTGCGCAGAGACTTTCTCCCATCTTCTCTGCGAGTGTCCCCGCTTCAGCGTGCCAAGAAAAGAACTGTCAAAAGGTTTAAATAGAGTAGACAATCGCCAATTGTCGGAAGAAAGGGTATTAAGACACTGGCCGAGACCGTCCTCTGCACGCAAGGCACTGAGAGCGTTGTTGCGCTTTCTGCGGGCAAGTGGTCTTAGAGACGGACTGTAAACAGCGTCGTGAATCGTCTGATGACCTTCTCTCTCTTTTTTTTACAACGTCTCTTTTCTCTCATCCTTTATCCCCCTTACCCCCTTCCCCAGTACAGGGTAGCCAGCCGGTCTGAGAACTCGCTAACCTCCCTGTCCTTCCTCAT
Source organism: Rhipicephalus microplus (assembly GCF_013339725.1). Lineage (NCBI taxonomy): Eukaryota > Metazoa > Arthropoda > Arachnida > Ixodida > Ixodidae > Rhipicephalus > Rhipicephalus microplus. The sequence continues at coordinate 89,358,342 of NC_051167.1, forward strand.
TTATTCCTCCTCCTCCTCCTCCTCCTCCTCCTTTCTTAAACTGGGTGATGCTATAGGTAGTGTCTACGTTCACCGTCAGCGCTGAGAGGTCAGTGTTCACCATAGACAGTGACAGACATGACACGGATGTCGAAACTCCAGACACAAACTTACGCTGAAACCTAGCGTTGGGTACTCATAGATTTACGGGCATGTTGTCGTTGCCGTAGGCCTTTCATCTCTTAGGGGTCCGCACCGACCCATCCCTAACCTTCATTTTAGTGTTCCCGATGAAGAGTGGTTACCAGCGCAAACGACAGGACAGGAGGGGACAGAAGAAGAGACTAGACAGAGCGCTCTGTCTCGTCTCTTCTCCTGTCCTCTTCTGTTCTGTCGTTTGCCCTGGTAAGAAATCTTTTTCTTGTTATTCCAACTCGCCCAGTCCTACTGTCTCTAGTGTTCCTTAGCTTGAAAAAACAGTAGAACTGAGTGGCATTCTAAGTTTCGACTTGTTTTTTCTCTCTTTTTCAGTCTTCACTTAGTTCTTTTCTCCCTATTCCTGAACATTTCTATTTTTTCCTATTTCCCCCTCTTTTTCTCTCCCACTTTCTTGCTTTTTTCTTTCTCTATCTCTCTTTTCGTAACTTTCTCGCTCTTGCTCTGAATGTTTTCCTTTTTCTCTTGCAGACATTTTCTCTTTCTAACATGTTTTCCCTCTCTCCTTTTTTTCTATGCATGCTCACCTCTCTCCACCCGTTCCTCGCTCAACTCCCTTGCTATACCTTACAAGGCAATGCTGTTCACTGCTAGCGTGCCTTGATAGTCGAATGCATGCGATGTTCACCTTCAGATATTGTGTTTGGGGGCTAGATTCCCACCTCGGAAACAAATTATTTTTGAAAAGAATTTCCATCTTGTTCTTTTTGTCTCGCTGTACTCGTTCTTTTACCAATAAGGGACCAGAATCGACAGCCGGACAGATTTGCAGATGAGGGCTGGGAACGAAGCAGGTGGTTGATAATATATCAAAGAGAGAAAACACCAGCTCCTGATATAATAGTCTCTGTATACAGATTACGAGTCATGCCTGGCCTAAACAACTGTGTCATAAAAGGTGAGGAGTGCTTACGCCATTGGGAAAAGGAGGGCAGAATCAAGAGTCTACAATGTCACACGTTGTCCGTGTCTTTAAACCAGACTGCGTTTCTGTGTCTGCTTTTTCGCGTCGCTTACGATGCGCTCGCCAACATCTTGTTTGAAAGTTTTGTTTGAAATGTAAACAGGAAAACCAGGCAGTGGGTCAGCGAAGAGCACGAGTTTGTAGAAACTGGCACAACACATAGTTTATTTTAAACCTCAATAGTATAAAAAAACGCCTTATTTGCCCACACACCACCAACGCTGGAGCAAACACACCGGGGTCCTGCTCAGGCTCCTCTTACAACTTCCCATTTCTTATTTAACCTTCTACTGTATACCTAGTGCGGTATAGCCGAGAACTAAATCGAGTTCTCGAGCAGGGGAACTTGTTCTATAAGCTTTCTACACCGGTAATGGCGAAACACCATTCTTGAACGTCAGTGTAAACCACCATGCTTGGTAGAGCTTGGTCTCGCTTGAGATGAAGGTTACTCCAGAAAAAATATTTACCCACATCAAGCCCGGTAAATTTGTGCCGTCGGCGCAGCACTTTAATCTCGTCTCGAAAAACAGGGGCTCTTTCGGGGAACTTTGTTCGCGGCTTTCCCGTGGAAGTTCATGGGTTTTTTTTTCCCTATGCTGCTCTAGCGCCAACTGAAAGGCCTCCACTCGTCAAGAGTACCCTTGGTTGGTGCTGAAATCGCCGCTTCCTTTTTCGAGATTTTCGTCAAATTTTCGCTGGAGTGCTTCAACGAAGCCGCGTCCTGTGATTGTTTTCCTTTCACAGTATAGGTGAGAAAGTACGGCTTGGACCAATTTTCAAAGTGGCTCATTCGTCCACAGTTAGCGTATAAATATACCAGAAAATAGTACTGTTCCTAGAATGCATCAATGTGTGAATCGGTGGACCTTTTGCTTGCTAGAATTCAGTGATAGTTTTTATATTCAGGGAAACTTTTGCATGCGGAGAGTGTCCGAGCTACCAAGCACTAAAATATAAAAAATTGGGACCCCTAAGCTTAGTCTTTAAGAGTTAAATTTGATAACAATATTCTGTCCCTAGTGTATAATTGAACCACTTGGTGTAACTTTTATCGTATCATGTTACTCGACAAGGTTGAATTCAGTATTACTGCAATGTAATCAATAAGGTTGAAAGTAGATTGTGTTAGTGAAGCTTTCGCATATGACTGCAGTATGTATAATGAAAAATACCTTTAAACCACAGGCAATTATACACGTGAATGTTTCTGGACTTGCTTTGCACCTGACTACGTGTTCTTAGGACAACACGTGTTTAAACGTGCGTGCGTATTGTGATGAGTGGCCGCCTTTAAACCATGAAGTACTTGAGATAATCACATGTTCTCACGCTTGATGGGAGTGTACAGTTGTACCAGCCATATTACTGTGATATTACAAGTTGTGCAGTGAAGCGTGTATGCAGGACGCCTGTGTTTGTAAAGCATAAAATGTATTTTCAACACATTTTCAAGCAGATTACTGGCCATGCGGTAGAACACTTGCTTGCCGCGCAAACGGCCTGGGCTTGATCCTCACCGTGTCGAGAAATGTTCATTGTTTATTTCATTTGCAGGTGTCTCAATTTTTCGGCCACGCACAGGCTGAGCTTTCGCTCACAACTAACGACGCCGACACAGGAATTTCTACGAAACAAGTTTTTTGACGCTATCGAGCTAAAACTTCCAGAAAGAGGGATAACACAGAATGACAACAGCCAGCTAAAGGGGCACAACACCTGTGGGCTTTTTTTTTTTTTGGAAACAGAGAACGTAAAGAACAGGCAGATATGACGGAAGAAAGAGAGGAAAGGGAAAGAAACAGAAAAATAACACTGATGAGGTAACACAATGTAATCCAGCCTGACACATGTCGGAGAAAAATCTTTTGTATGTGTTTAGAATGAATAAACTTGTAAACACGTGCACGTATGAAGATAAATATTTAACATGGAGCACAAATATTTGTGAGGAGCGTTCCAAGTTCTGCCTGTCTTCACTTTGTAGCTTCGCATTGCATCTATAGAGTATTCTGCGTTCCCCATTCTCATATAACTTTGGAAACCTTAGAATAACAGCGACAACATGTGAAATACATACATATTCCTGCGAAAATACGGATACATGTTTTCGGTACCCCCGGGCCACGGTTGCTCTCGGTAATGGCCCCGGTTATGGAGAGAGGTCGTTTTCGTTTGAATTAAATAGCCCCCCTCTAAAGAAAGAAGGTACACCCCCAAGGAATAATTACAGTGCAGCTGAATGTTTATTATGGCCCGGTTTATTTGGCGCTTGGTTTACAACAAAAAAATTAAGTTGTCGCCTGGAACTTTCTCGTTATCGAAAACATATGCGAGAGTTATATTTTTATTACAGCCTGGAGTATGGTAGACGAGGCTCTCCAGGTGTTTCGCTTTGCTTTTTTCTCGCGTATTGTGTCCTTTTTCTCAGCGAACGAAAAAAAATGTGGTGCATCGGACTTTAACGTGTTTCTGTCGGAAATCCAGTGAAAACTAGAGGTAGCGGATGGATATGGCTACCCGATATTTAGTTCGGTTTTATGCCTGCGTGTACCGATGGTATCGATCAAAAAACCGAACCTACGTCCATGCATTTCTTTTGAGTAAGCTGTTTTTAAAAGCGGAGTGCTTGAAGGGGGCCATAACGTCGCATTCCGCCACATGCTGTCACGAGTCGTCATTGTCACTCAGCGCAATGCAGGAAATACAATATACAGCTCAGCCAAGTCTAGCATAGAGAGCGTGCTGTCACGCCGGGCAAAAGTGTTCGTATTCTTGCTCGTCATGGACCTTGATGATGATATAGATTGTGAACACGACTTCCCTGGCTGGAAAAACACAACACAAAACACGTAGTAAAAACGCAAAGAAAATGCAGGCGAGTTATAGTAAGAAAGAAAACGAAAAGTATGAAGAAAAATGGCAATAAATTCAGCGTTACTGACAAACTAAACGTTGGTGACCAAGTTAAACAGTTTATACAGCTTGTATTTCTTTTTTGTACTCAAGAATTACCCCACATCGCCCTTGGGCGTTACAGCAGAGGGGGTTACAACAGAGATACAAATAGATCTTCATTTACACAACAGACTTGTTCTTCAGTGAGCTTGTTCCATTCGGCTACAAAGTTCGTAGAAAAAGAATTCGCAAAAATGCACGTCCTGGGTCGGTCTTCACGGATTTTGTGTTTGTGATCATTACGCATAGAAACACAAAAAGGTGTATTTGAATATTTATTTTTTGTTTAAGCCTACCTTGTTGTTATCTATTTAAAAAACAGTTTTAGTCTTAACTTCCGTCTTCGTGAAGACAAGAATCCCCAATTCAATTCTTTTTTTTATCATTGTGTCTTAAACAGCATGCGTAAGTTTACACCGCAATATACACCTAAACATCATACATATCTTTACTGGATTGATCCTGAACTTATCAGTGAACTGAAGCATAAATGTAGGGTGCACAAGAGGGCTACATGTTTTTTCCGTTGGGCTAGTGGAAGAAAGTGTCAGCTTCTTTCCAGCTCTCTAAACGCCTATATAGACGGGACCACAGTTCTTATATTGCAATATTTAAAAAAATCTTTCTGGCAGGCCACCTGAGTTTTGAAGTATGTACGCAAATGGTCCAGCAAAAGTTGGGCGTCCTTCAGGCTGCTGGACTCGGACGGTGTCGAAGTTCATGCCGTCGCTGGCTGTTCTTCCACGCATTTTTCATCCGTTTATAAGACCTCAAGACTCTAGGACTCAGGTGGTAAAACAGCCCTATGCAGTTAGCACATCTAGTGGTCTATCCCTGGATCAAAAGCTCATGTGATCATGCACATTAGGCGCTTAAGGCTGTCCTTATCGTGTGGCCCAGATGGCATCCCATCTATCATACTAAAGGAATATTTTAGTATATTTGCTCCAGTACTGACTACGAAATTTAACAATTGCCTGAACATTTCCACGTTTTTCAGCATGTGGAAAACTGTACGTGTTCTTCTAGTATTTAGATTGGGCTGAAAAACTGAAGTTTCTAATTATCACCCAATTTTTCTACTGTGTAAAAATTGAAGATCCTAAAGCTGATTCTTCACAACATATTGACTGTTAGCTTGAATAATTCATTGATTCCTAATTAACACGGGTTTCTCTGTGGCCGCTCAACTACCACAATTGTTGCTAGTTTCATGACGCAAATCTGTTCTATTTCCGCCAGAGGACAGGTTGATGTAGTCTACTGTGACTTGAGCAAGGCTTTTGACGTCGTCAGCCACTGACTGTTTGGTTTTTTCAAACTTGCAAAATTTGATGCCGACTCGTCTGATGTGAATCTCTTGCACAGCTATCTGCTTCACACATCATGTTATGTTACCGTTAGTGGCCGAATGTTTTCCTTCTACAAAGTGACTAGTACGACTCTCAAGGACTGGTTTTAGGCCCACTCTTATGTTTATTATATGTTATAACTTATCTTTTGCAATTTGTTATTCTTCTTTTCTTTTGTATGCTGATGACATAAAGAGATTTAAGAAAATTAATTCAGTTAAAGACCGTCACTTGCTGCAGTCACGATTGTGTTTTTTTCTCTGAATGGTGTGACAACAATAACCTTTTCCTGTATACCATAAGGACAAAGTTCATGAGTATATCTCGCAAAACATCCATCGTGTCAATTCTATACACTGTCAATACCATGTCGGTCACTGTAAGGTCTGGTTTTTTTATAATATGCTTGATTTTTCTACCAATACTAAACGTACTGCCACGCGAGGTCTTCAATCACTCGGTTGTATTTGCAGAATCTCTCGAGAATTCAGTTCTCCTACAGCCTTCCAGAAATTGTACACCACAATATGTCTTCCTCAACTGGAGTATGCATCTGTGATCTATAATATCATCGCTAAATCTGGCAGTCACTGACGCCATTGCACGAGTCTAGAAAAAATGCATGAGCATTTACAACCATCCCTTGGCTACATATATCTCTGGATGTCCTTCTAATATTGCCAGATTATTACAATTTCCTTCAATTCACAGCCGGCCAAATCGCGCTGACCTAGCTCTTTCTCTACAAACTGATTCACGGCGTGATTTCCTGCCCTTTGCATCTCAGTTGTGTGAATTTTTGGATTTCGCGTAAATCAACCAGAGAGAATCGACCATTTCATGTACCAGTCAACTTCTTTCAACAGTCTTCCACTCACATAATACAAAGTCTACATAATGTTAAGTTTCATAAACCCGGTGTTTTGCACAGTCAACTTTTATTGTTTTTATCCCACCTTGGCACTGTCGTTAATGTCGCTTTAGTCAGGGGCAAGTTTTGAGCTTGCATAATAACTTGAGCGATACTTATACCATGATGCCATATAACAGAAAATTTCCGAATGCTGATGACATCAATCTTTTTTTTTTCACACTAAGGCGCAAGATTGCATTTTGGTCTTATGTATGCGAACCACTTTCCTCATCATGTAAACTTATCTAGGGAGTATCTGCCGTGGGTACGACGCAGAAGCAGTTATTATAACACCAAAGGGACGGCTAAGCAGCTTAAGCGTGTTTCGAGGTAAGTGGCGGAATAATTATGCCATAAAGACAATAATTACGCCATAAGTACTTTTTTGTACTGCTGCCAATGGCAATCTACTGTGCATAACAGTTTCCTCTTAAAGGTATCGAGATGATACTTTTAGCGAGCAGCGCAGTTAGTTAACTGTGACAGAGCTTACAGTAACTCGGCTCATTATCACAAGCTGTGCACTTGACAAGCATACTTGAGAAGGCGAAATGGATTGCGCCTGAAGCGCATCAGATGAATGCCTTGTTACTTCTTATTTATTTTTTGTGTGTGTCTGTGACAATAAAAGTGAATACAGACCTAAAAACAGTGTTCCTTAGAGCAGGCTAGCCGTTCTTTGTATAAAGTTCAGTGATGGGTGTATGTTTAGTCTCCGGCTTCCGCGAAGCCATGAGTATTAGTGACAAAAATCGAAAGCTGGACGGGTACTCGATTGAAAGGAGCAAAAGACGGTCACATTACTGGTAATTTATGTGTACAGGGTGTCGCAGCTAACAAGAACCGGTATTTTGAAAAAAAAAATGTGTGATCTAGAAAGGTTTTACCTGTTTTATATTAGTGGTAACTGTGTGTACACATGACCTGTATCTTTTTTTTTCATCATCATGTGTGAACTATTTGTTTACCTTTTATTACCCGGCTTTCTTTTTCTTGCTAGAATCGGTAAAAGATTACCTCTCTTGTATTTCGCATCAAGTGACCTCGGAGTCGAGCATCTATACTTTGCTGAAGTTGACAGGTTCGTTTTTTCCGAGAAAAAACAACAGCACGTGAAACACGTGAAGAAGTTTGGACCATCTCCCCGAAGGAAGCCCTGATGGGATGCGAAGCAGCAGTGGTGCGCACGGGTGGCGTCATGGGTTGAACGGCGCTAACGCCGGTGCTGTGGTGGGCGCTGGAAGATTCGTTCGAAGCGATGGCTGGTGTAGGTCTTGTAGATGATACGTACAGACATGTTTCAACGCGTTCGTTAGGCACGCGTCAGGTTTATGGTGCGCGAACCGACGACTCGGTGGTGTAGCGAGCGGCGGTCGCGGTAGATGTTGTGGGGGAACGGACGAGGTGACAGCTGCGGGCGCTGCGGCGAACGCGCAGCAGGCAAGGAAAAGACGCGCACTGCAAGAAGAGTATGACGTCAACGCGCAGCAGCGACGTGACCTACTTGCCACCGCGCCAACACCTGCGGCGCGCAGCGCGTTCGTACGAAGGGAAAGCGTTACACAGGCTAGTCAAGAGCTGTTCGAATCTAAAACACCACTTTTATTGACAGCTTGGTGAAGCCAGCCTCACGCAAGACTTGCTATAATGAGCGGATAGCTATAGCTTGGCTGCAGCGTAGACGGCGGATGTGGCTCAGTGCTTCAGTGAACTGTTCCTGTGTTTATTGGTACAGTAAGTTCGGAACAGGTGTGTTAAAGTAGTCTGTGTTGTCCGTCTATGTTTTCGCGCGTAAAAAAGTACTCCTCGGGTGTACGCAGCCAATATGAACGCTCTCACAGTAAAGTTAGTAATGTTTATTCTTGGCGTTTCAGTGTAGACTTAGACTGTTAATCACCCGTGGCGCATACTCGCATACCACGGCCCGTGTATAGGGTTATGTGCCACACTACGTGGCTGGACGGAAGGGTGACGGAATTTTCACGTTATTGGCGCCATGACCGGCAGTCGCATTGGCCGAGCCCTCTAACACTTCTTAACCAAATCTGGTCTACACTGAGTTAAGGAGGCGAATCACGAGATGATGATAATCAAAACTTTATTTCTCCCAAAAGTGGGGAGCGACCCAGAGATCGGCTAAGTTGCTTAGAGTTACCCTGGCTTTATAGCAAGGTATACCCACACCTCGAGACCAAGCATTGCAGATACTGTGCAATATCAGCCACCCTCATATGCATGGCGTGGACGTGCCCATTGTACGCTAAACAGTCATTTGAACTAGTTGGTAACGGTTCATTGTGAGAGCAAGAAGTGGGGCACAGTACGTACCAGAGATAGGAAAAAGAAGGACAATACAGGCGCACACTCGCAACTGGAAGTTTATTGAAGGCGAGAAAGGTCGCACCATGTGACAATTTTTGCTGCTTCCATAAACTTCCATGTGCAAGTGTGTACCTGTGTTGTTCTCTTCTTCAGTCCCTGTTACGTACTGCGCCCACTTGTATTCACAACGCACAGTACCCTGAAGCTCTACTCACGAAACCTACGTGAAATACGTTTTGCTTACCACCGACAAGGTGCAGCAACGCCGGGTAACCATAAGCGCATTGGAGAGGGCTTCGCCCCAAAGGATTCCCGCTGACTTCCTCTGAGCAGTGGTTACGAAAGAACCCAAATATAGGCGGCCGGACGGACAGACAGACAGACAGACAGACAGACAGACAGACAGACAGACAGACAGACAGACAGACAGACAGACAGACAGACAGACAGACAGACAGACAGACAGATAGATAGATAGATAGATAGATAGATAGATAGATAGATAGATAGATAGATAGATAGATAGATAGATAGATAGATAGATAGATAGATAGATAGATAGATAGGGGAGTAAAAGAAAAAAAGAAAAATCAAGCACGCTTTCGTGTGGCTTACCATGTTATTTTTCAGAGAAGGGATAGCTCCTTAATCTTTTGTTCCAACAATTGCGCCCATTGAAGAGTTATTCATGATTTCGTTTGTAAGCAATTGTGTTTCATTGCATCTATTGTATTGTTACACCGTTCATTGTATCATGATATCGCATGAGTTCGTGTGTACACGTATGCCAACATTGGCATATATATAGAGCAATGATATATTTCTTTCAACGTAGTGATGTTGGACGTGATACATAGATCTGTCGAAGTATATGTGCCCATTACTGGAATGTTACGAAACTTTGTTTTTGTACATAGTGTAAATAAACTTTTTATAAACACTCGCCTAGATATTTTACTTTTGCTCTCTACTTGCTCCGCATTCAGAGAGGCCTGTCACAACCTGTGCCCTACTTCCTCTTCACCGCGTGAATTATCTGTCTGAAGAAGCGACTTTCTCTTCTAGCTTGCGACTTTGATGAGTACTCGAAACAGAAAAGCCTCGATGTTTTTTGACAACACGCCATGACCAAAAAATTTTCGTCCCTTATTTCTTTAGTACTTGTATTTACTTTCCATCTGAAATATCGAACTATCTTAGTGCATTTCTTGGAACGTGCTATATCCGTTTTCTTTATTTGTGCACAGCTCTGAAAGTGCTTCAAATCTTGTGTTTTAGTGAATTTTTTTATTTTTATATATAAGTGCGTGGCAGTGCCATTATTCTCAAACGATGTCGAACAAAATCGCCGAGTTGAAACTGCTGTCGCTTACTAACAACCACAAAAAAGAGCCGTGGACAACTACTTTATACGCGTATACTATTTACGCATGGGTTTTCAACACAGAGAAAGTATGGAGACAAACGGTAAATTTTAGTGTCCAAGATAGCATAGGACAAGACGGATAGCGAAGATAGAAGTGTAGCCTTGAAGAAGGAAAGCGAGTTGTTGTGCAGGAAGAGACAATCGGAAGTTGTGGCTCGTCTCGAGTGGCGTTCCCTGTTGAACTAGTTTTCGCCCCTTCAAACATTCTGAACCTGAAATCTCGGCTCTTTATAGCTTCGCTTTTTGGCAATTCGTACCACTGTGTGCCTACATCTTTCTTTTTTCTTCCTCTTTTTTTGCAAGGCTGGTATTCAACAAATAGGAAGTACTTTACCCATAGAAGAAAGCTGCTGCAGGTCGATAGAAGAAACCTGCTGCAGAAGAAACCTCGGGCAAGCATATCTATCTGTCGCAAGCATCCATCTTTTAGAACGAGCTCGTGGCGAGTAGGCAACGACGAAAAATAGTAACATATGCTTCCCTCCCCCCCTTTTTTTCCTTGAAAGCACGAAAGCGTGTGCGATTCATGGATGTAGCTATATTATCTCGGACGGCAGGAAGGCTGTTGGCGATTGCAATGACATCTGGCCCACCACATTACGCTTTCATGCATACTCCCGCAATGCGTCAACTGCATACGTGTGACAGTACTCGCACGTGAATGACATGTGGCAGAATGCAGCAGAGCGATATGAATTTAGAATAAGTGGACAAGGACCAGGGGGAGGGGGTGAATTGAGGCATGTGTGTTACGAAATGGCTGGATGGCTAGCTTTGTTATCTTCTGTCTGAATAGAGGAAAGCACTCGCAAGTGAGGCACTTTGGATGCGGAAATACGTGAATATCTACGTAATACGCATATCCGACGGCCGTAAGTACTCTTCTTCGTAAACGAGGTCGACGGTAGATGGTCGCGATCGTCGAGGTTGTAAAGCGTCTTAACTTGAACAACCAGATGTTCCTATTATAAAGTACTGCGAAAATGGCTATATATAGCCATTTGCACTGGAAGGGTACCTCACGGTTTATACTATTGTGCAAATGCAGCTTGAGGTAATGAGAAACTAAAGAACACTAAATGTTGGGATGCAAAACCACTATATGATTATCATAGGCACTGCAATTGAGGGCTCCAGAAATTTCTACGGTCATTATCGGACAACTACATATAAGAACACGGCGATTTGGCACTTTACCACTACCAAAATGCGGTCTCCGCGGCGGAGATTTCATCCCGTGACCAAGGGGTAAGCGGTCGATTGGATCCATAGAGACAAGGCCACCACGGCGGGTTTATTTCCCATAAATTCCATAAGCAAATATTTATCACCTGCACTGAGTGTGAAAACCCCCCTTATAAGGGACAGGAATACGCACGATTGTGCTAACTCGCATCCTCTGCAGCGTCCGATACTTGACAGTGATTACCAATATTACCTCTAATCAGCGTAATCTTGTCCTCACGAAGCTTAACCGCACTTCACCGTACACCGTGAGACACTGCACCACGCAGCCACGTCAAGGAAATGTAAGTGGTGTGCGATGCTTACGAGGAAGGCTTAATAATAGCAAGCGAAAGCTAAGACAATTACGCCACTTGTTATATTACATGTCATTAGTTCGTGCCTATTGTGCGTGCTTACGCTACAGTGTAGCGAAACGTAGCCGAACTAAAGTGAGCAAAGTGAATCGAACATCGCGGGTAACTTACAACTCTTTCCGCTTTCCTAATTTATTTGGCAGACATTTACACGCAAAGGTCTTTGAAGGGTCTTTATACAGAAAGGTCTTTGAAAAATAGCTTTAAGTCAAAGCTTTGACATAAAGCTTTGACATAAATATTTTTTTCAATAACTCTGAGCAAGTTCCCAAAGAGCAGGGTAAATCGTTCTTCTCCAACTTAGCGTACACGGCCCTCACGCGATCGCAAGCACGGAAGCTTTCGCAGGAACTTGATCTCGTTCAGTGTAGTGAAACACCACCTGCTAATCAGGCTGATCTGCGTGACCTTGGCGGCGAGGCGATGGTGCCTAGGACAGAAAATTCACCGGACGTCAGCTTACCACCTGGACCATCTAGAAAGCAGCACTCCGAAGAACAATTCGGCGAGCAACTTTCAATCATACAGTAGCAACAGAAGGTCACAACCCTCACACAGAAAGCCGGAGAGAGCCTGCCGCAGTATGCTTTTGCAAAACTAAAGATTTTGTCTCGCTGCCCAGTTCCCATTACTGACAAGGAACGCATCGAATACCTAGTTCAAGGCATTCGCGACGACCAGGTAACCACATCCATTGTTCTTCAATGACCCCGTACACTGGACGAATTTTTCAACATCGTAACAGAACTAGATAGAACACTCGACCATACGCGCATGATCCGATCTCGCAGTCTACAGAGCAATTCATAGGACCGTCGAGACGGCCCCAGTTTCAGAGTGCTAATGTTGGAACTGACAGTACTGTGGACACCCCACGGAATGCTCCACCATATACGTTCCAGTATACCACACGTATGACGCAGCCTCCTCACATTGCCAGTCTACCATCTAATGATCAAGAGTCAAGGTATGAAGCAATTTCAGCCAAGTATGGTTCCCCGGCATACAGAAGAGGACAAGACTTGAGAGACGCTGTTTGTTACAACTGCCAACAGAAGGGTCACCTTGCAACCAAATGTACTGCACCAAAGCCCCCTTCCAACGACAAGCAGACAGTCCCCGAAAGCATCAACAGCATTTGTGGGCTGCATCGAAGACGCCCTGTACGGATCCCAATTCTGATGTGCCATGGTTACTGTTGAAGTCAACGGAGTAGGGTAAAATAAGTGCCTCTCCTGACAGTGGCTAATATATCCCAATTGTTCCAGGGAGTCTAGCATCAAACCTTAAGATTGAGCCGCGGACAAAACCACCTTTGCTCGTCGTCAGCGGAAACTCTGTTGTGCCTGAAGGATTTGCCTTTTTGAAGATTACCATTGGACCACTATTTGCAATTGTCGAAGCAGCCATCCTTGAACGGAACACCCTTCCCTTATTCTAGGCGAAGATTGGTTTTACGCAGCCCAAGCTGAACTCCACTTCAAACCTCTCAAGTTACCTGTCATCTGTCAGCCATCTACCAACGTTGTCGTGCAGTGCAAAGAAGAACTATTGCCAAGGATGTGAAATGCAGTAATTTTGACGTCTGCATTGTCACGTTTTGACCCCTTGCCGTCAACAGCAGAGAATCTTCTAAGTCGTGTATGAGCCTGGCGACAACAAACCCCTGTGGAGCCAGCTCAACAAAACTGCCCTAGTTCATCTCCAAACATCATGTCCCACAAGCCCATTCGAGACAAGCTCTTCCAGCCGATTGCCTTCAGAGGTGCCACGTTCATCGCTGCTCCAGAACGCTTCTATTCCAGAAATGTTACCCCTTTGCAAACCTTTGTGCACGAGCGAGCCCTCACAGCACAGCTACAGCGATTTGCTTAGACTGCATCCTAGCGAAGCGTACGGCACGGACATTGCCACGGACTATTCGCCGTCTGAGAATGACGACAAAACGGACACTGTATCTGCTGACCCCTCTAAGTGCGACATGAAAAGTTCACAAGAAAACAAAGCATTCGCACCGGCAATGTCATTAGCTGACCTTCCACTGGTGTCCCTGAATTCAGAGATGACCTGCTACGTGTCCGTTACCATCCCAAAGACATTGCAGTTCTTAAAGGTCTACGAAGAGCAACTAAACGGCATTACTGTTGCGCAGCCTAGCAAATATGCTGCAGTGCTGCCAAGCTGTTGCGGGACACCGACAATGCCACAGCCACCGCCTGCCCCTGTGCACCCACCACATGTAGTCCTTGTCGTAGTGGTGTCCTCCATGTAAAAATCACCTGCATACGTGTTACAGCAAGCTCCTCCTTCCACTTGCTTCTTTGAATTTTGCACACAAGTGTCAAAGCCGACCCCTGGCAATGTGCCCCCTAAGGTACATAAAGACTGCACGAAAAAAAAATTGTCAACATCGTCACCCAGTGCCTTGCAGTCCACTTCCAAGCCTCACTTTTTGAACAGTAGGGAGACTACCTTCCACGCTTCTACACCCCACTGTTCCCGGCGTAGAGCGTAGAGCATCGAAGTCCGAAAAGAGTGGCTCAACTTTGGGCTGTTCTAACCGCAAGAAACGGCGCAAAGAGTACAAGCACAAAGGAGACTGGCAGATGCACAGTCCCAAGTATAGTTCTAAGAAAGCAAGCATATACACTGAACCTCTGGACAATAAATTGACGATTTCGAGCAATAACACTGTATAGTTATCAGGGCAGAGTGCAAAAAAGACCAGTTTCCACACGCGACGAAACCTCCACCCTGCTCTGTCATGACACCTACTGCAAACACAAATGAGTCCTCTTCAGAAGAACATGTCCCAGCTCATGACACCCGCTGATCTTGTAGACGCACACACCTTCATGCGCAGATGAAGCCTCAGCCCAATCTCCAATTCGACGACCCCAGCGTCATCGTACGCAACCTCGACATCTTCAGGATTTCGACCTATCGACACAAGCTTAGTTTTTTTTCTTTGCCAAGTGGTCTTGGATTTCTGAAGGGAGGTGGGATGTCATATTAGTTTTTTTTTGTTTCAAGTGTACTTGGACTTCTAAATGGGGTGGGATGTGAGCTCCAGCTCCAGAGATAGTGGGTTTAAGAAGAAGTTCAAGCAACCCTGGGTGTCGCCCTGTTGTTCCCGGCGTAGAGCGTAGAGCATCGAACGCACTGCTTGTATTGAGCCTTCCTTCCAACCATTATATGTTTTCCCCCCTTTCTGCCCACTTCGTCCGCTCACACATTTTAAAAATCTTGTGTCCCACACGCGACTCTTGATGTAGAGGGAACGAAATTTCTATAGACACGTAGCTAGCTATATGTTGTTCTATAGTTTGTCTGGTGTTCTGTCGGGTAAGCGAGGGCACTTGCTTGTGTCGTGTGTTGTCGAACCGTTGATGACAAATTGCAGAACATCAACAAGTCATCATCATCATCATCATAATCAGCCTGACTACGTCCACTGCAGGACAAAGGCCTCTCCCATGTTCCACCAGTTAACTCGGTCCTGTATTTGCTGCTGCCAATTTATACCCGCAAACTTCTTAATCTCATCTGCTCTTCTAACCTTCTGTCTCCTCCTACCCCGCTCGCCTTCTCTGGGAATCCCGTCAGTTACCCTTAATGACCAGCGGTTATCCTGTCTACGCGCTACACGCCCTGCCCATTTCCGTTTCCTCTTCTTGATTTCAGCTATGATATCCTTAACCCCTGTTTGTTCCTTAATCCACTCTGCTCTCTTGTTGTCTCTTATAAGGTTACGACTACCATTTTAGGGGCGAAGCTCCTTAAAGCGGCACCTGTTCGTCCCTCGTAGTCGTAGTCGTAGTGTGTAACAAGTGTTACATTTTGGCCTGCAAGGTGGTGCCGGTGGGAGATTTCTCATGTGCTTTGTTGAACAATAAAAAGTTCGTGGAGTGCGCGTTCACTAAAAGCTTAACACTCCTGTCTCTCATTCCCCATTAGCAGCCAATGGTATGTACATTGAGCACTATCGTCAAAAAAGGGCTGCTACGTTATACTTGCTGGGTGTAGCCTCCTTAGCTTTAGAAAGGTTTAGCGAGCGTTAAGCCGCAGTGCCATGAATAAAATAAACTAGTATATACCGTGAACTCGGAGTGGTTAAAGGTGGGAAGTAGATACGAAGCGCAAGCCGTAAGAGAGTAGAAGCCGAATTCTCCTGTCTCTCATTTCTCTTTAGTAGCCATTGGCATGTACATTGAGCACTATGTGACAGGAAAAGGTTGCTACGTTATACTCGCAGGGCGTAACCTCCTTGGTTTTAGAAAGGTTTAGCGAGCGTTGGGCCACAGTGCCATGAATACAGTGAACTAGTATATACCATGAACTCGAGGTGGTTTAAGTTAGGAAGTAGACCCAAAGCGCAGGCCGTAAGAAAGTGTGCGTGTGCCACCTCTCGTTTAGTCCTTGAAATATTCGCTGGATGGCGGTGCTTATATATGGGGTATATATGATGAAAGATGCGAGATGGTGGTACTTAGAGTGTTGAATAGATGGACGAAGAGACACTCAGACAGATGCATGGATGGACGCATGAACGGACGCAGGGACGAATGCATGGACGAACGCAGGGACGGACGCACGAACAGACGCACGCATGGACGGGCGGATGGACGCATGGACGGTCACACAGATGGACGCATGGACAGACAGAAGTAAGAACGAATGAACGGACGAATGCTTCGCCCCTCTCTCCATCATTCACTCCGTGGATATGCTGCCATTTTTTTTCTTTCCATTGCTCGCTGCGTCGTCCTCAAATTAAGCTGAACCCTCTTAGTAAGACTCCAGGTTTCTGCTCCGTAGCTAAGTACCGGCAAGATACAGCTGTTATATACTTTTCTCGTGGGATAGTGACAATCTACCCGTGATAATTTGAGAGCGCTTGCCAAATGTGCTCCACCCCATTCTTATTGTTCTAGTTACTTCAATATACCTTCCTTTTGTGGGATAGTGGCATACTACCGGTCATAATTTGAGAGTGCTTGCGAAATGTGCTCCACCCCATTCTTATTCTTCTAGTTACTTCAATCTCGTGGCTCAGCTCCGCGATTATTACCTGCCCTAAGCAGACATACTCTTTTACAACTTGAAGTGCGCTATTACCTATCTCGAAGCGCTGATCTCCTCCGAGGTTGTTGTACATTCCTTTCGTTTTCAGCAGAATAATTGTAAAACCAAACTTTTAGCTCTCCTTGTCTAACTCCGTAATTATGAGTTGCGATTCGTCCCCTGAGTTACTCAGCAATGCAATGTCTGTGGCGAAGCGCAGGTTGCTAAAGTACTCTCCATTAACTCTCATCTCTAACTGTTCCCATTCTAGGCTTCTGAAAACCTCATGTAAGCACGCGGTAAATACTGTAAGCACGCGGACAAGTACTGAGACCCAAAAATCATCAGAAGAGACAAGCGAAGCTAGTCGACAAATCTTGGCGACAATCCAGTGGAGCTGGGATCCGTCGTTAAGATTGGGATGTACTCACGGAACGGGGCCTCGAGCCAGATCCTTCCCCTGGCCTTGCAGGCAAACCTGGAGGGACCTGGCATACGAGCGCGCCCGACATCCAAGCCACGTGGAAGCAGCTCGTCTTTCCAGTGCGTTGTCTGGCGGCGGTGGTGCTGCTACGCCTTGGAGTCCACGCCGAATGCTATTGCCTCTGCAACGGCATTCTGTATCAAGGCCACTAAGCGAGCCCGCCTGACGCCGTCATCTCAACGACGTCATCGACCCCGATGCTGCCGGTCGGTCTTATGCAACGTACGGCGAGCTCCCTCAACCCGTGGGCCCGAAAGCAGCCCGATGATACAAGCGGCGCCATCGAGTCTGGCGACTCGATGGCGCCAGACACGATAGCGATGGCGCCACCCAAGGATGAGTGATGCGTGTCAGCATCACTCGTCCTTGGGTGCAACCAAGTGCAGCGGCTTCGAATATGAGGGTCATAACGCCACCCAACGGCGGGTCCCGATTTGAGGAAGCTGACGCCATCATTGGCAGTTCCGATTGGACGTTGGTGACGTAAAGATAACTTGGGGCCTATAAAAAAGCCAAGCGGTGCGTTGACAAGCAGCCGACCTACGCGTCAGAGAGAAGACATCTCGGCTCTTCGAGTCTCTATGCCCTATCTGTAACGCCTCTATTTCTATGCTGTACATACACCTTGCCTTAGCTCACCGTCGTCTTGTCCGCTTGTTTATCAGCTCTTGGCAGGCCAGCCAGTGACCTTGGCAGCGGCGCCTTTCGGGACCACGTTGGCGTCCCGCCTCGTAACAGTATGTGTGCTGGTATGCGGGTATGTGCCATAGGTGATTTACACTTAGTATCCACCCAGGAACGACAAGAACACAGACGGGCTAGTTTAACGTGACAGCGTTAAGAAATGCCCGACGTTGGTAGCCAATGTAAGGAACCCAGCTGGAGTTGAACCCAAGAACTCTGGGTGGAAATGAAGCAATTTACTACAGACCTATGCTTAGTCACACGATGTCGTGTGTCGGCAGTGATTTTACACCCGAACTGCGAGTGTTTGCGCCTCGCGCATACTTGCGTCTCGTGCCAACTGTATGCCCCCCCCCCCCTCCTGTCACCTCGCAAGGCCGACGCAGGCAGCGTCTGCTGCCTGCGTCAGCCTTAAGAGGCGAAACTGACTTCTCGAGTTGCACAACCGTTCCCTGGTCACCTCGTATATGTAGGCACTAGATCGCGCATCACCGTCCCACCACTCGTTTCATTTACTTGAGTTCCCCTTGTGGAAAACAACGATTAGGATCTAGCCACAGTTACTAGACGCTATGGAGCAATTTTAGAACACCAGAGAGCTCTGAGAAGGATATACCCCCATCCCCACAAAGACCTCAGCAGAGAGCAGTCGGTTGCTTGGAGACAGCTGCAGATTAACACGTACCCCAATCTCAGTCTTCTTAGTAAAATCTATCCTGGAATATACGCCAACAAATACCTGCTATGCAGAGAACACCCCACACTTTACCACGTGACATGGGCCTGCCAACACACACAGGTAGTGCCAAGGAACTGTACACCAACACCGGAGCAGTGGGAGGCTGCGCTGTCCTGCTCCAAGCCTGAAGAACAGCTCAAGCTGATTGACAGAGCTTGCAAAATGGCAATGACCACAGTGGCCCTGAACTGAGGGCTCTACCTTCACCGAAAACATTATTTGTAATAAAGTTTTTCATTCATTCATTCCTTGTCGAAAAATGTGGGTGGCATTTTTTACTGTAGGCGACGTTATGTGCAGCGTTGCTGATAAGGTGGCAGCGCTTCACTGCTGGCCTGAAAGGCGAGTCTACGGCAAAAGTCATGATAGTAGCGCTCTGCTAAAAGAAAACGATATAGAGACCGATGTACTGTGTGAAACGCGTGTACGTTCAGGAACTGTGTCGGTGGTGAAAATTATGCGTCGGTAAATGAAATTAATCACAGCTGTTCCCTACAATGTCTGTCATAGCCGGAATAGCTTTAAGACCCCATAAATGATGAAGTAGACGATGCACACTTCTATATATCTGGACTCTTCAGAGTTCTGCGTTTATGAAACATATACAGATATTTGTAGAGGCTGAGGCAATAATCAGAATCGCAAATAAATTTAGATGTGACAAAAACTGATCCAAGGCCGGACAGAGCATTCATTTGCACCCGGCTTTTATCGTGCAAAAGAAACAAAAATCAAATTGGTTTTCACGCTGAGGCTTCAGAATGCATGAAAAATAGGTAGAACTGCAGAGTACTTAATGCGCTCCCTAACCGGCAAGGGATTCGTTTGCATCCCTCAACCGAGAAAAAACAGAAAGTCACTGCGTTGATTAAGCACAAAACTAAGACGACTGTAATGCCAGAGCCGCCATTTTTTTCTGTCGAATGCATGAATTCTTCCTCTGCCCCCTCCCAAATCTTTGTGCACCTAGCGTGTTTTCCATAGCCTCCGAGATCAGACCACCGTTGAGCATGTTACTGTACCATGCAGTTACTCCGCTTGATTGATATGTGGGGTTGAAAGTCCCAAAGCCTCCATATATATGATTATGAGAGACGCGATAGTGAAAGGCTCCAGAAATTTCGAACCCTTGGGGTTCTTTAACGTGCTCCCAAATCTGAGCACACGGGCCAACAGTACTTTCGCCTCTCGAAAATGCAGCCGCCGCTGCCTGGATTCTTTCGCGCAACCTGCGGGTAAGCAGTCGAGTACCTTAGCCACTGGGCTAATGCGGCGGGGCCATGCAGTTACTCTATGTTACATTGACTTACTATAACGTCAAATGACGTCACAAATCTGTGATTTGTGACGTCATCTGTTATTTTGTGACGTTTTCGTGTGACTTCGTGTGATCTGTGACGTCATCAGCGCGACACGTCACAAATCTGTGATTTGGGACGTGTCGCGTTGATGCGATCACGCGATTGTGTTTTGCATCGCTCACGTATACGCTACCGGCGTAGTAACCCTGTCAATTTTCGTGTTTTCTGAGGCATCGTTAAGGAATGAAAAAGAATCTATCGAACACCACCCATGAACGTTTCAGTACGCAGAAATGACGTCCACCGAGGTGGCGTAGTGGTTACCAGGCTCGGCTGCTGACCCGACGGTCACGGCTTCGGTATAAGCAATATATGAGACATAGCTTTTCGGTATAGGTAATATGGTTGAGGCTTGTGCATTGTGTGACATAAATTAAGTGCACGGTAAAGGGCACCAGATGGTTGAGTCGAAGCCCTTTACTACGACTACTTCCAATCATATCCTGGTTTCGGGTCGTTAAACCTTAGATATGTTATCAAATAATAATGCTGTGTTGAACAAAAGTTATGACAAAACAGTTATAATAATATCTGGGTTTTACGTTCATAAATCATGATATAATGATGGGAGACGCTGTAAAGGAGGGCTCTAGAAATATCATCAATCTGGTGATCTCTTACGTGTCTTAACATCGCACAGAACACAGGCCTCTACTATTTCGCCGCTTTTGAAATGCGACCACAGACAAGCGTTTTCCACAGTACTAGACCCTATGGAGCAATTTTAGAACACCAGAGAGCTCTGAGAAGGATATAACCCCCATCCCCACAAAGACCTCCAGCAGAGAGCAGTCGGTTGCTTGGAGACAGCTGCAGATTAACACGTACCCCAATCTCAGTCTTCTTAGTAAAATTCATCCTGGAATATACGCCAACAAATACCTGCTATGCAGAGAACACCACCACACTTTACCACGTGACACTGGGCCTGCCAACCACACAGGTAGTGCCAAGGAAATGTACACCAACACCGGAGCAGTGGGAGGCTGCGCTGTCCTGCTCCAAGCCTGAAGGACAGCTCAAGCTCATCGACAGAGCTTGCAAGATGGCAATGGCCGCAGTGGCCCTGAACTGAGGGCTCTACCTTCACCGGAAACATTATTTGTAATAAAGTTTTGCATTCATGCATTCCTTATCGAAAAAATGCGGATGGCATTTTTTACTGTAGAGGACGTTATGTGCAGCGTTGCTGATAAGGTGGCAGTGCTTCACTGCTGGCCTGAAAGGCGTGTCTACGGTAAAAGTCATGATAGTAGAGCTCTGCTAGAAGGAAGAGGCCGATGTACTGTGTGAAACGCGTGCACGTTCAGGAACTGTGTCGGTAAATGAAATTATTCACAGCTGTTTCCTACAATGTCTGTCATAGCCGGAATCGCTTTAAGACCCCATAAATGATGAAGTAGACGATGCGCAGTTCTATATATCTGGACTCTTCAGAGTTCTGCGTTTTTGAAACATATACAGACATTTGTAGATGCTAAGGCAATAATCAGAATTGCAAACAAATTTAGATGTGAAAAAAAACTGATCCAAGGTCGGACAGAGCATTCATTTGCGCCCGGCTCTTATCGTGCAAAAGAAACAAAAACCAAATTGGTTTTCACGCTGAGGCTTCAGAATGCATGCAAAATAGGTAGAACTGCAGAGTACTCAATGCGCTCCCTAACCGGCAAGGGATTCATTTGCATCCCTCAACCAAGAAAAAACAGAATAAAATCACTGCGTTGATTAAGCACAAAACGAAGACGACTGTAATGCCAGAGCCGCCATTTTTTTCTGCCGAATGCATGAATTCTTCCTTTGCCCCTCCCGAACCTTTGTGCACCTAGCGTGTTTTCCATAGCCTCCGAGATCGGACCACCGTTGAGCATGTTACTTTACGATGCAGTTACTCTGCTTGATTTATATGTGGGGTTGAAAGTCCCAAAGCCTCCATATATATGATTATGAGAGACGCCATAGTGAAAGGCTCCGGAAATTTCGAACCCTTGGGGTTCTTTAATGTGCTCCCAAATCTGAGCACATGGGCCAACAGTATTTTCGCCTCTCGAAAATGCAGCCGCCGCTGCCGGGATTCTTTCGCGCAACCTGCGGGTAAGCAGTCGAGTACCTTAGCCACTGGGCTGACTGCGGCGGGGCCATGCAGTTACTTTATGTTACGTTGACTTACTATAACGTCAAATGACGCCACAAATCTGTGATTTGGGACGTGTCGCGTTGATGCGATCACGCGATTGTTTTTTGAATCGCTCACGTATACGCTGCCGGCGTAGTAACCCTGTCCATTTTCGTGTTTTCTGAGGCATCGTTAAGGAATGACAGGGAATGTATCGAACACCACCCATGAACGTTTCAGCACGCAGAAATGGCGTCCGCCGAGGTGGCGTAGTGGTTACCGGGCTCGGCTGCTGACCCGAAGGTCACGGCTTCGGTATAAGCAATATACGAGACATAGCCTTTCGGTATAGGTAATATGGTTGAGGTTTGTGCATTGTGTGACATAAATTAGGTGCACGGTAAAGGGCACCAGATGGTTGAAATTGTCGAAGACCTTTACAACGACGACTTCCAATCATATCCTGGTTTCGGGTCGTTAAACCTTAGATATAATTTTGAATCATAATGCCGTGTTGAACAAAAGTTATGACAAACAGTTGTATTAATATATGAGTTTCACGTTTTAAAACTATGATATAATGATGGGAGATGCTGCAAAAGAGGGCTGTAAAAATATCAACAATCTGGTGTTCTCTTACATGCCGTAACAACACACAGAACACAGGCCTCTGCTATTTCGCCTCCATTGAAATGCGACCACAGACAAGCGTTTTCCACATGCTCTGGGTGTGCCTTGCTGTTAGCGGCACTTATACAGCATCATCCAGGAAGTGCGAGTCCGTTCTGCAGCGTTGGAACATGACATCTCAACTTTGGGTTGTCCAGAGGGCTCACAATGAGGCGGTAGGTCTCGGCCTCACTGTCCCGTCGTGGGAGCGGCCCACCGTGGGCTAGGGCACACGCTTTCGGACATTCAGAATAGAGTTTTCCCAAACCAAACTAAAGCAAACCAAGCAAGCGTTTTGGCGCAAGCGTTATTGCACAAAAGAAAGAAACCTGGGGGCAGTCCTAATTGTTCCTACACCTACACCTCGGTGTTTCTTTGGATTGAGTCTGTTCCGTCAAGCTGCCGCAGCATATCTCAGAGGCAACGTAAAAAAAATGAGTGCTTGTTTGAGGTGCACTTCACCAGGTGGCGCGACACTCCGTGCAATTCGAAATCGGCTTCCAATGATCTATATTAATTTTTACCAGTTTCTCTGAGAATTAATTGGTCCTCATCTTAAGTAAAGATATTCTCCGATATAATATGTGAACGGGCTTTAGCCACAGAAACTGATAACACCACTCGGCGCAGGCGAAGCTCCAGTATTTTTTGGACATCTTCGCGAGTGTATGAGGTTGTTCGGTTAAGGTAGTGCGTAGGACTCGACTGATACAATTTGTTCGACAGCTTACGTGAGCATCAGCGATAATTCTAAACAATTTGATCACTGATATTTATAAAAAGGAGATGTGCTCCGCCAATGGTTAGATTACCGACGATTCACAACTGTGATACCTGCAATTGGGGCCCAGTGGTCAAGTTCTTGTGTAATAAATTTCGCTTTAGTGGGCGCTAATACGGCCCCATAAAGAGTTTTGCCTTGAGCAGCCCAACTGCCGCCTTTTTCACCATGACAATGACTTGCCAGTATGTAACTAACTTCAATAGGAAAAAAAAAATGGGTGTAGACAAGAGTTGTTCGTTACGAGGTTCCGCTCCCCTCTAAAATGCCCGGGGCACCAACCGCGCCTAGGCCGATTAAACGAATCGTTCGCCAAGGGCCTTCTTTTCTGAATGGATGCTCAGATATTTTTGCGCAATGTTCGCTAATCGGTCTTTTGGGTCAGGACAACGGCATCGGCAAACTGTGCTCGCGTATATATATATATATATATATATATATATATATATATATATATATATATATATATATATATGTATATGTATGTATGGTATAATAATGACCCCCCCCCCCTACCCCAGCCTACCCCCTGAAAATAATTTCTCGCAATGCTACTGACAGGAACCATACATTCTATACCGGTTTGATTTCTTTATTTGTAACACTATGAATATTCGGGAAACGAGAAGATACCGACTGTGTATATTCGGAAGAGGAGAAAAAGAGTCACTCGGTGCGCCTGCGACTGAAACCCAAATGCACAGTTCAACAGTCCGCTCAATAGAAATGTACACGATGGCATCAGCACTATAGCCCTGGGCGCTGAGCTGAGTTCTCCCAGTCTTGGTTGCACTTCCTGGAAATTGCAAATCTGACTGCAGGAGCTGTCTCCTGATCGACTTTGTTTTTTTTTTCTTTCATCAGTGGAATTGCTTTGGTTTGCGTTTCTTTCACTCGCGCACTAGTTAGCGCGAACACCAAATACGTGTCTCACCCGGAAGTCGTTAGAGCATCGCACGAAGATGCTCGGGGCGTAATGCTGAAACTAGCAGTCGCTTTCAAAGCTTCGGGTTCCGAATGAAACAGAAACGTTGCTTTTTTCTAAAGACGATAGTCTTTCTTGGGGACCTTCGACGCAAAAATTTTGGTCTGTCTGTCTGTACAATTATCTATTTGTCCGCCCTTAACTGTACCCTAAACGGCACCTAAGTCATAGAGCAACAGAAAAATGACAAGAGCAGTCACTCGGACGAAAATGCGGTTGAGCTACGCAGCTTCATCCCAGCCGAAAGATGGCACTACATCACTTACTGCTAACTTACTAACAACCACCCCAAAGTCTAGCAGCTGGGATATGAGACGCCAAACAGAACCTTGCCCGCATTGGCTCCAATCGCAAACTACCCGTGCAGCATGATGAAGCTTGACAGTCTCAACGAGGACGCGTGGATTGCTTCACACGAGAGCCTGGTTGGGATTGCGATCACCGCGAACTCTGGAATTAGACGGTGCAGCAGCAGCGAATTGGCATGCCCCAACGTGCCTCGCGTTTTTGTACAGCTAGTTGAATCCACCGCCGTTGCTGCCGGTGCGTTCAATCGTGGCGTTATTGTTTTCTCTGTGCGAACGCGCCCTATGTGTTTTCTGCGTATGTTATAGAGGCCTGAAGGCCTGAATCCGCCTTTATCGTCTCCGATTGTATGGTGAGATAACGTCGGGCTGGGATCAGGCATGGATCGGGTGCGAGAGAAGTGCACATAGCTTGGACGTGACGACAATGTTGTCACGCTCCTGTTCATCAGCATTTACGGCAATGCAGAAGTATGAACAGCAGCAGGGAGATACCATAAAAGAAGTGCGATAACGGGCCAGGCGTGCGTCGTGGTCTTCGCTTGTTTCGTCTGCCTTTCAGCTTGGCAGCTTGTAGGTACAAACGCCATCAATACTGTGTCAAGTGCGTATTGCATTTAATCTTTCAAGCCATAACCTAACGTTTCTGGCATTGTGTTGTTCGGCACAGAGATTATTTTGTGCTCTTTACTTCGCGCACTTTTTTCGTGAATTGCTTCACACGAAACAAACCTGTCTGGAATGCTTCGCAGCACGTTTGCGAGAAAAATTTTCTTGGCTCAAATAATTGAGTCACCACTCGCGTTGTTGGGTTTTCATTCTGCCGCTATATGTATTTTAAATCGCTGCATGAATGAGATTTTGCTAAAATTGAAGCTATGCTCAGTATCATTATCTGTACCATTCGCAAATTGCTTGAACCTCTAACGAAAGCAATCAAAGAGAAGTGGTGAATATAGAAAAATGTTTCTTAGCTAAAGCTAGGACGCAATATTAAGTAAACACTCCTGCGTAGTTAACGGCTTGCATGACACCCAAAAGAGCTTTGATTTTGCTGCGGCAACTGCTTGTGACTGTTTTTCGCGAAAAAACGATGTAAAGTGTACAGAAGAAAATTAATGCTAAGGTGGAAAATAAAACGTAGCCAACACTTATTTTTTCTTTTTTATGTTCCTGACGGAGTCAAGGCTGAGGCAACTACTGCTGTGTCGCATTGTGCGCTATATATGTAGTTTTGTGCGTTTATAGCAAATGTAATCAGCTATTGTTCTTCTTATCCTGTTGCACACACACACACGATATATATATATATATATATATATATATATATATATATATATATATATATATATATATTGTGTGTGCAGTTTATAATCATTATATTGCCACGTTCCATTCCTCAAGCATGTCTGGCTCAGCGTGACAGAATAGGCTGGTCATCTCTTCTGTGAAAATGGCAACATTTTCGTTTGGCAGCTGAACCAAACGAAAATGCCTAATGTAATCCCTCCGAAGGATAAAATTAGTTTCACGTTTATTTTTAACCCTAGCTTCTCAATTGGTTCGACCAGGTATCTTTTCCTTTGATAAGCATAACGTTGACAGCATAAAAAAAATAATCTATTGATTCCGATTCCTTGCAAAAGAGACACAATGGAGACGCTGTTGGTCCAGCTTTATGTAGGTAGTAATTCAGATGCGGAATTCTGCATCGTAATCTGGTGATTGTAATTTCTAACTGCCGAGATGCACGCCACTGTTTGTTCCAGCAATATCTTAG
This sequence comes from Rhipicephalus microplus, assembly GCF_013339725.1. Taxonomy (NCBI): domain Eukaryota; kingdom Metazoa; phylum Arthropoda; class Arachnida; order Ixodida; family Ixodidae; genus Rhipicephalus; species Rhipicephalus microplus. The sequence goes on from NC_051167.1 coordinate 89,385,041, forward strand.
ATGTACGAAGTCTCTGACTTTATCCAATGATAATTTTTTTATTTCTTTGTGCAAACAAGCCTTTCTATATCTGAGTGCTGTTACGTAGGCGAAATCAGGTAAAGTAGGTTAGAGTCGTCTGCTTAAAGGTGCTTTGGCTAATGAGTCTGCTATCTCATTCGGATAAATCCCGCAGTGGCCAGGTTTCAGTGGTTTCAGTGGCCAGGTTTCAGTGGGCAGTGAAATGTTTTCAGGTTTTCTGGTAATAAACTGCTAATCATACTCAATAATGTCAAATTTTTTGCTGTCAATAGTGCAGTGCCTACTGAGAGAGAATCGGTAAGTATGACCGCTTCTGATTCGCTTACAGGAAGTTTACGAAGCGCTAGAATTATAGCAAATAATTCAGCGATGAATGTAGACGTGTAATCTGGTAATCGAACTGAGTAATACGAGTCGAGAGAAGTACAGAAGATACCTATTCCAGCCTTTTCGTTCAATACGGATGCATTCGTCACAATAATGTTGTTTATGGACAGATGAGTCAAGTAATCTTTTAACCGAATATTTAAATATTGAAGGGGCAGTTGTTTCGCATTAGAGGGGAAAATATCATCAAATTTAATTTCAAGTTTTGAATTAGGCGTCTTCGTTATGCCAATCTGATAAATGTTTACATTGAGAGGCTTTAGCAACGCTTGGACGAACCTAACCTGAGGGGAACCTAATCTGAGGGAAAGAATGCGGTTGGTTCTTGAATAAAAAACGTGTGAAGCTTGTCGCACAGGCGAATTGTCAATTTTTAAGAAAGTTTGAACTGTAAGTATTCTAAACCTAGTTAGCAACGGTGGAATTCACGCTTCCACATACAAAACAATATTTGCCACAAACTTGGGGAGTCCAAGACACAAGTGCAAAGCTTCTCTTTCTAATAATATTGATTGTCTCATCTTGTAAGCCGCGCTGCCTGAAAATAATACAAACTTGAATTCCATAATAGGCCACACATACATCTTGTAAATCATTATCAATGTACTCCTACGCAATCCTATTTTTCTGTTTCCCAATTTGCGTAACCACCCCAAGGCACGTGACGCTTTACAGCCAACCTCCTCTATATGGCTTTTCCAATTTAGCGTCCTATTATATACGATGCCTAGGTATTTCAGGAAATCGACCAGGGGAATGAGCTCGGTACGATACATCAGGGAAATGTTGACACGATCCTTAAAAGAGAATGGCAGAAGCGCACTTTTTTTTACGTTCAATGACATATGGATATTGTCAAGCCATCCTTCTAGCATGTTCATGTAATTCTGTAATGCCTGATACAATGAGTGCAGATCACTGTTTGTTGCGAAGAAAGCAATATCCTCTGCATATACGTAAACTTGAATATCCTGATGAGTTGGAATGGAACTTAGTAATATGTTGAATAACACCGGGGATAATACTGAGCCCTGAGGTACACCTCGTGTTTGCTTATATTTTCTAGAACATCCATCCAAGAAGCAATAAAATTCTCTGTCTTTCACGAACTCTGTGATCCATGCTGTTATATATTTTGGAAAGCGATAGTCTTGCATCTGCTGGATTATGATAGGATATTCCACTTTGTCGTACGCTTTAGCTAAGTCTAGAGTGACTAGTGCACAGTATTCGCGGCGATGCCGAGCCAGCTGTATGCGACATTCCAAAACCACATGTGCACACCAAATGAAGTATCCCGATCTAAAGCCAATTTATCTGGGGTTTAGTATTGTATGTTCATTGATGTAGTTTATAATACGGACATTTAAGACTCTCTCTACAAGCTTGACCAGGTTAGATGTCAATGAAATAGACCTTATGTTATCCAGAGTAAACTCCATTCCCTGTTTCTTAAGTATCGGAATTATTTTGGAAAGCTTCCAATCTGCCGGAATCCAAGAATTTTTCAGTGAATAATTAACTACATTACGGATTTCATGTGAAGATATTTCGTATAGCACTTTAATGATTGTAGAGGTCACCCCATCCGGTCCGGGAGCAGCAGGCGGTAAGCTCTTCATCACATCCGCCAGTTCAGATAAAGATACCTCCGGGAAATCACAATCCACCCTTAGTTTCACCATGGACTTTGGCATAATTGTCGTAAACATGGTTTGCAAGCTTTTAGCAATATTTTCCAAGAAATCAGAGAGTTCGCGAGGAGACATAATGGTGGAATGACTGTTTTCTGCCTGTGGAATCATTTTTCGCGCACGTAAAAACCTGAAAAGCATTTTTTTATTTTTAGACTTAGACAGATAATTAAATTTATTCATATCATAGTCTTCTTTTGATTTGCGCACTAGACGCTTAAAATTGGTGGCCATGAATTTATAATCACTCCAATTTTGGGGCCATTGGTTTGGGGCCATTTACAGCTTTTTCCAAGCTGCTTTTCACTTTCTATACCCCTTGACACATTCTAGTATCCACCACGGGCTAAAAGATCCCGCTGTGTTCGAGTTTACAGTAAACGTTGAATTTTTTGATGATCGTTTCAACACCGCACATAGACTCATAGCCCTAAGATCTTCCTGCATTTACTCGCGAAAAGTTAACGTAGATTTTAAGTCTTTTTGTAATTTAGCATAATTTGCAGGACTGCGCCGCAGAAAACATCACACGTTCGGAGCATGGACTCCCGATTCTCGAGCCAGGTCCTTGCGGTGTCTTCCAAATAGAAGAACACACGACGGAGCTTTTCGTCATGGTCCCAGTGGTTGAGGACGGCCACATGGTCGTATGTTTCTAGCCAGGACTCCGGGTCTTCGAACGATGACCCATGAAAAATTGGTGGTTCCTTGGGTTGATGCATGACCATAGTGGGCTGGGACGCTGCGGTTGTCATTGTCGCTGCAGTCGCGGTAATGGTTCGGTCTTCCGCGCCTTGTCTTGTAGAAGCCCGTAATCCGGTGGTAGACCTTGCTATCGGCGGCTTGTTTGCTGCTTCTGGTTGGCGTCGGTGTCTTCTCCGCGACGTCCATGGAACGTGGCAATGCCACGTTCCATTCCTCAAGCTTTGTTATCGCCCCAATAAACTACACAATTCTCAGCGCAAACCGCACCTGCAGTTTTCGAGAAGCTTCGGGACTGTAGTAGATCATTTCGATAAGATCACGCCCACTCCGCAAACTGTACAGATTATTCTGGAACACTCGCTACCGCCAGCGATAACACTAGAACATCCGATGGCAAGAGTATAAATGCGGACGCACTTCGCCGCTTGTCAGTAGTTGATCGACGGCCGACACTCCGTTCACTGCTATCTGAGCAAGACCGATACTGTAATCGGACTTTCCGTTTACCGGGCACAGGTTCGCCCAAATAAACAGTTAAATCCCAACATTAAGTTTCCTGTCTTCGGCCACGTCCCGACCCCGTGACAAATATGACAGCGCTGTATCTTCGTGTCCCGCAGTGCAATGAACCTCTATTAGTGCCTGCGTTTATCAAACATTAACAAAGTAGGCATGTGCTTACCAAGATTATCATTTGAAAATAAAATCGTTCGCTCATCTAATGATTCTCATGTTTTAATCAAAATGTGCGCACAGACACACATTGGCATCGTATGCTTGCCGCTCCAGCGGTGCAGCTGACACGAAGCTCATCAATGAATGCAAACAACGCATTAGAAAGAAAATTAAAGTATAGCCTCAAAGACGAGAATGCACATAGAAGTGGTCTCGGAGGCTCTATAATAGTCCCAGTCACTACAAAATGGCCTTCGAGGCATTTTTTTTCTGCGCTCTTCCATCTCTGAGGCTGCAAAGTTTCACCACACCCATTTGGTGCGCTGCGAACCCAATTCAGCCGCTGGGGCCTATGGAAGAATCCTGTATTTAAGAAAAAAGAGGTGACAATTTACAGTACTAGTTACTCTGCTATGGGAGAGCTTAAAGCCGACCCGTGGCAATATGGGTGCGATAGCACACGTGTAAAACCGAATGTATGAACTCCCTTAATATTTTATATTTTTCCATATCAAAGTGGCCAAACGATACTCCCAACGGCCGATCCCATCCGCAGCGCCCACCAATATTGCTCAAGATTCAGCGTTAATACTTGCGCGATTCTCAATTAAAAAGCAATTATTACGCATATCTGAGGCACCATAATAACACGTCAATATTCTGTATGTGTGTCTCTTACTGGAGAATGCATACATAAGTATTGTGAGCATTATTTATGCGTCCCACCTTTTCATCTGTACGTACTCATCATCACCAGTCAACCTTAGGTTGTGGGGCACATACTCGAGACAATAAAGAAGAGTCTTGAGTGTTCTCGACGCCATCTTACAAGAGGTGGACAGTGCTGCCCGGTTCCTGCGTCTTCTCGTGATCTCGGACAACCCCAGCCTCTTTTAGAACACATCCCTGGAGCTCCGTTCAGGCCACCGCTTGAAAGACCTGGGTTCTGTAATGTCACAAGCCGACCAACCCAGAGCGCCAGCTTCGCCACCGCTCCAACCACCAAGAAACCCTTCTCACCTGGTCACCAGCCCTCAAAAGGATCCTCCGCTGTTCGCAGGGCTTCCGGGGGAAGACGTTGAAGACGGGCTCGAAAAGTATGACCGCGTGAGTGTTATCAACAACTGGGATGAGCCTGCGACACTCACCCACGTTGCTTTCTACTTGAGCAGCGTCGGAAAAACGGGGTTTTTCAACCACGCCACTGAGTTTCCGACATGGCCCGTCTTTACACGCCAGCTCCGCCAGATTTTCGCCAACCCGTCAGTGCTGATATCGCCAAGACGAAGCTTAGTGCACGTGTTCAACGCCCCGGCGAGTCTTACACTTCTTACATCGAAGATGTTCTCGCCCTTTGCCGCCGCATCGACAACTATATGGCGAAATGCGACCTTGTGCGCCACCTGCTAATAGAAATTGCGAACGTCGCTTTTAATGCGCTTGTGGTGCAGAATCCCCAGACCGTAGCTGATGTTTTCGCTACCTGTCAGCGCCTTGAGGAGCTTCAGACCACTCGGGTGCAACCTTATACGCCTGATATGAGCTCAAGTCATGATACAACAGAGCTGCGTGCATTGATCCGCTCTATCATCCGCGAGGAACTTCATGCACAGGCTTTACCTCACCCCCTTGGTATCCGAACGACGCCACCTGCTACTAGTTTACGCGACATCGTTAGGGAGGAACTGACATTGATCACAGGTACACCAATTCCGAGTTCACATCCCGTGCCCATTCCAAGTTATGCTCACGTTGCTGCAACGACACCTGCGCCCCAGCAAAGCCTGGCCTCGATGACAATCTCACCAGTTCCGAGCTCATATCCTGTGGCCATGCCAACTTATGCTCAAGTCGCTGCTAGGACACCTGCACCCCTGCAAAGCCCAATGCAGCTACCAGTGGCCGAATGGCATGGTTCACTCAACTCACTCGCACCGCGACCATCTTCCCAGCCTTACAACGACTGGCGCACCTCGCGGCCGACTTGCTTTAATTGCGGCATCCGTGGTCACATTTCAAGGTTTTGCCGACGCCGTCGGCGAGACGAAAGACGAAGCTACGATAACTTTGAACGGGACGACTTCTACCCCACTGGACCACCCTATTGCTGACTGTGTCAGAACAGCAGACGTCGGTCGCAGTCTCCGCAGAACTTTAGCTCAGTTGGGAGTTCCCGTTTCTCACGTCGTCGCTCACCTTCACCGATGCGGCGTTCCTCTTCTCCTCTCCGACCTTCTACTTCAATTCCTGACCGCCAACTGGAAAACTAAACAGTGCAGCTTCGGGAGGGAAAGCTGCATCTTTCGAACTGCGTCAAACTCCTCCGGACCGCTCATCGAATGTTTTATTGGTGTACGTTGAAGGTATACAGACAGAGGCACTGGTAGACACAGGCGCATCACTTTCCATTATTCGTGCAGACTTTTGTGCCCGCTTGAAAAAAGTTAGGACGCCATACGATGGCCCTCCCCTTCGTTGTGCAGATGGGGTCCCTATTCAGCCTTCAAGTGTTTGCACAGTCCACGTTTTCGTAGAAGGCATCCTTCAACACATTCAGTTTCTTGTACTTCCTTGGTGCACTTACACAGTACTTTTAGGATGGGACTTTCTTTCTTCGGCATCAGCTTTACTATCGCGTCGTCAGCGAGTAATTCAAATGTCAGCTACTGAGAGTCCATCCGATTTCGATCCATGCAGCTTCCGTTTCGTTGCTGCCGCTGATTGTTTCGTTTCGCAAGGAGATGAACAAATTCTCACAATCGCTTCGGATACTATAGTTAACGGTGACGTGTTCATAGCTCCATCGCTTCGCTCCAAACCTGCGGGGCTTACCATAGCACCTGGCCTTGTGCGGTTTAACGACAGTAAAAAATTGGTCACCGCCTTGAACCCAACTTCATCGCCAGTGATGCTGCCCCAGGGCACTGCTGTGAGCTGCTCCGCTGACAGCGAGCCTTTCTCGCTGGTTCCCCTTTACGCAGAATCAATGCCTTTGTCTGCTACAACTGATATGAAGGCTACCACTGTTGCTTTAAATGACACCATAAGTCCTCACCTCACTGCCGAGTAAAAACGAGACCCTTTAGACCTTCTCCAAAAGCACAGCCTTTCGTTTGACGTACATTCCAAAGTTCTGAGCCGCACCTCCGTTGCAGAGCACAGCATCGAAACCGAAGGCAGCTCCATTGTATGCCGCCGCCCATACCATCTGTCTTCGGCGGAACGGCAAATCATTGAGGAAAACGTCACCGACATGCTCAAACGGGATATTATTCGACCTTCATCCAGCTCTTGGTCGTCTCCTGTGGTGTTTGTCCGGAAAAAGAATGGCTCTGTCCACTTTTGTGTCGATTACAGAGCGCCCAATAAGATCACAAAAAAAGACGTATATCCGTTGCCATGCATAGATGATGCCCTGGACTCCCTACAAGGCGCAGAATATTTCTCCAGCCTCGACCTCCGATCCGGGTATTGGCAATTATCTATGTGCGAAGCAGACAAGGAGAAAACAGCGTTTGCGACGCGTGAGGGGCTTAACAAATTTAACGTCATGCCTCTGGCTTATGCAACGCTCCAGCAACATTCGAGCGCATGATAGATACAGTCTTACATGGTCTCAAATAGAAAACCTGTTTATGTTACTTAGACGACATCGTAATTTATTCTTCTGCTTTTCCTCAGCACCTTAAGCGTTTGGACGAAGTTCTAACGTGCATTTCGAACGCTGCTCTACAGCGCGATACAAAGAAGTGCCACTTCGCCAGCACAAGCATCAAAGTATTGGGTCACCTTGTCCGCAAAGAAGGCGTTCGACCCGACCTCGACAAGCTTGCTGCCGTAATTAGTTTTCCACGTCCGGGCAATCAAAAACAATTGCGAAGTTTTGTGGGCCTGGCGCTTTACTTCCGCCGCTTCATCCGTCACTTTGCTGCCATTGCGGGGCCGTTACACAAGCTTCTGACGTCAGGAATGGCCTTCACGTGAACTGATGAGTGCGAGTGTGGTTTCCATGTCCTTAAGCGTGCTCTGACATCAGACCCCGTCCTCCGTCACTTCGATGAGAGTGCACCCACTTTCCTGCACACAGATCCCAGTGGCCACGGAATCGGTGCTGTCCTCCTCCAGCGCGATGAAACATCACGTGAGCGAGTAGTTGCGTATGCCAGCCGTGCACTAACACCTGCGGAGCAGAACTACTCGATCACAGAGCAGGAATGTCTCGCTGTCGTTTGGGCCATCCAGAAATTTCGACCTTATCTGTATGGACGCCACTTCACTGTGATTGTCTGCGCCACCCACTGCTAATTCACTGTGAGACATGCGCCACCCACTGCGCATGTCTAGGCGGCTCCATAATCGTGGCAGTTTCGAGCGCATATTCGGCAACACAAAGGCGTTTAATTGTTCTGCGCTGCCACACGCCATCCAGCATTCGAATGATCTCCCTGGTAATATCACTTCGATCGCCAATCGCAAAGGCTTTCACTACCGCCTTTTTGAACATTTCTTGCTTGCGTAGTTATGTCTTTTTCATTCTCTCTAGATGTGTTATCTTATGTTTCAAATTTTTTTACGTTGTATCATGTTGCATTGTAGTATTGTAAACGCTGCCAAAGTTTTCTTTATTTTACAATCACTAACTGTTCATGTTAAGTTCGTGTTTCGTGCACGCTTTTCCTTTGTTTACTTTCTCTACTGGGGTGTTACTATTGCTTTTCTGGCAGTCGTTTAGATCACAGTGCACTTTCCATATTGTACCATCTTGATTTCATCTTTTTATATTTGTCTCAAGTCATGTTTTATCATGTATCGCCCCTCTTACACAATGCTCCAATTAGGAGCTTGTAAGGTATTGTGAATAAAAAAAATTACCGACCACCATGTCCTATGCTGGTTGTCCTCACTGAAGAATTTGTCTGGGCGCCTTGGTCGCTGGATACTGCGTTTGCAAGCGTACACTTTTGACGTTGTGTACAGGTCTGGCAAACAGCATCAGAATGCTGACGCTCTCTCTCGCTGCCCTCTGCCACTTTCATCTCCAACCACGAATCCTCAATGCCCCTCAGGTGATCAAGCGGCTTCCTCTTCACCCACGTTAGCACCCCTGGCAGTTGCTGGGTCACTATCTTTAATGGTGCATTCAGACGACGGACCGAATCCCGATGTGGCGGGACGGACGGCGCGTCACGTGACCTCACATCAGCGATCCCCCTCGTCCGCGACTCGTCCGCGCGGCTCGCGGACGGATGAACCCAACCTGTTTCTCACATCGGGATTCTGGCGGGGGAGAGCCGGTACTTCAGCGGAATAGCTTGGGGTCGGTGGCAACCAGTACACTTTTCGTCTGCTCGCGGCATGTCCTCCATGGCTCGCGGACAGCTGCATGACTGGTCGGCATCATCTACGCTTGAGCATTGTTTACTTAGTTTCCGGAGACTTTGTTCTCAGGTGATTAAATATGCAGAAATCACTTTTGGTGGTTCGGGAAATGTCACCGCCGTCGCTCAACACGCGAGATTAATCTTAGCCGTCATGGTGGTGAAATATTCTAACTTTTGCAACCGGCGACGTGCCGCTTCTAAAAAAAGGCGGAATACACGTTTAGAAGTTCTACAAGTGGGGAATAATGTAGTTGAAAGAATATCCTGCTAGCAACTCTCTTTTCTCCTGAAAGAATAACACTACTCGTTCATTTGTCACAACGCGACAGACATCGCAGTCAAGCGTCGCTTCTTGCGGGCATCCATGTTGAATACTCTCAAACCGGTCTGCTTTCAGCGCGCGCAGGTGAGCGCCGAACTTGCTGTCGAGGATAATCCGGCTGTTTTCTCCTAGGACACCGTCCGTCGTGTGGATGCGCCTGCAGGCGGACCATCCGCGGATTAGCTGTCCGCGTCCACGACAAATCCGGATTCGGTCCGTCGTCTGAATGCACCATAAACAGCAGCGCCCAGTTTGCCGCGTGTCAACGTGACGACCCCTACTGTACCCGCATCATCGGATACTTTAATGGCTCGTGTTCTCCACCTAATGACAGAGTACGTCGTCAGCTACGGCAGTTCAAGCTAGAGAACAACGTCCTGCAGTGGTATACTTACAATGCGGATGGGCATCGGTGGGTGCCAGTACTTCCCCGTTCGCTGTGAAAACAAGTTCTCGAAGCATTGCACGACAACCCATCAGCTGGACTCTTTGGATTCCAAAAGACCTACACCCGCGTTAGCCTTTTCTTCTGGCCTGGGGTTTCTACCTTTGTCGCTAATTATGTCGCTTCTTGCGCACTTACTCAACGCCGAAAACGACCAACTTCAGCGGCTGCTGGCCTATTACAACCCATTCCGTGTCCCGATACACCTTTTGTCGTTGTCGGAATACACCTCGTCGGGCAACTTCCCGTAACGCCAGCGAGCCACTGCTGGATCGTCGCAGCTATCGACCAACTCACACGATACGCGGAGACTGCTCCTCCACGCACTAGCTCTGCATCAGACGTTGCCGCCTTCTTTTGAGAAGCCATTGTGTTGTGTCATGGTGCACCTCGCGCGTTGTTGAGTGACCGAGGCAAGGCCTTCCTGTCCACAATTCTCGATGAAATCCTAAAAACTTGTGGCCAGTTGATAAGACCACATCCGCTTACCACCCGCAGACAAATGGCCTGACAGAGCGATTCCACCGGACTCTAATCGGCATGATATTCATGTACATCAGACCGAACCACGATAACTGGGACAACATCTTGCCGTTCGTAACATTTGCACACAACACCGCTGTTCAACGAACCACCGGCTATTCACCTTTCTTTCTCGTCTATGGTCGTGCGCCGACATTCACCATTGACGCCTCTTTCTTCGATGTAACGACAAAAACGTCCACGACCACGCCAGAATATTTCGTCTCCAGGCTCGCTGAGGCATGGCAACGTGCTCAACTCAACACGGAGGCCAGTCAACAAGACCGTAAGCAACGCTATGACAGCTTTCGGCGAGACGGCACTTTCCGTCCTGGAGATGAACTATTACTTTAGACGCCTGTTCGCACTCCAGGATTGCGTGAAAAGTTTCAGCCACGCTTTCTCAGACCTTACGTTATTTCTGAACAAATATCTCCTGTCAATTACCTTGTCATTCCCATTGAGGGTTCCTCGGACCGTCGTTACCGTGCCTCCAAGATAGTCCACGTTTCACGTCTTAAACCCTTTGTTCACCGTACCATTCCCGCCTAAGTCTCGGCCGGGTCAGCCGCTCAAGTGCGCGGGGAAAATAAGTGTGAGCATTATTTATGCGTCCCATCTTTTCATTTGTACATACTCGTCATCACCAGTCAAGCTTAGGTTGTGGGGCACATACTCGAGACAATGAAGAAGAGTCTTGAGGGTTCTCGACGCCATCTTACAGTATTTATAAGGACCGTAGCGTTTACCACGTAGCTCTGACCAGGCTACGCTTGCACAAAAAGGCAAGAATTTCCAAAGCTTTGTTAAGACGACACCATGGTGGCACCTACCCGTCGCCTTGCATTTGAAACCGTATCACCTCCGAGACGGGTGCGCTGGGAGCGCGAGCTTTCTTTTTCAAGATAACTGCCAGAGAGCGCTCATGTCTCACGTGGGAAGTGACTTGATTCACTCGTTCTCCTCCGCAGCACGCTCGAGGCACTCTAACAGAATGCCTCCAGTATACCATTCACCTATTTTCTTCGGCATATCATCAAACAAACGTTTTGTTCACTCTCCCCAGACGCTAGACTATCGTCTTTCGATGACATTTGCCGTGCAACATGCAGATATAGGGCCAATTTTTAAATTCGTTTCTTTTCCTCCGGCTATAACACGTCTTTAGTAAGCACAAACTCACCTTTCGTTTGTTTTTAACACGAGATTTTTTCGTTATTGCACTTTAATTCCTATTCACCCTCTCGTTTTTTTTTCTTATATTTCGCCGCGAACTTCCCTGCGAAGACATGAACACCGAGTGAGAATTGTTTCTCGGCTATGCACATTTAGTGATAACTTACGTACGGGTTCCTAAATATTTTGAACTAGGCTTCTAAAATATAAAACATAAAAATGCATAGCTCTGAATTCAGTTAAGGAGTTACCTTTATTTATTCAACACTGCCACTCTCATGTCGAGACTATAGCAGGTGGACGTAGGTTTGCTTCTGTAATATTTTACTCATCTTATCTCTTCCCCAGCGCCGGGTAGATAGCCGCTCTAACAGCCTATGACCTCCCTGTCCTTCCTCTTCTTGTTTCTCTTCCTTCCGTATAAGTACTCAGTAAAGCCTAGTTTCACACAATTGCCATACAAAAAATATATCAATCTTTTTCAATGTCGAAATAAACACACTGATATACAACAAACTAATACGACAAACTGAAATACTCTGAAAGATGAATCTGTAGCAATTAAATGAAACATGCAATTGAGTTGTGCGCAAAACTAAAATATGGAACTGAAAAAGAAAGAAAGGATTAGGTTAGCTTCAGAAAAGTGAAAGTTCGAACGAATGAATTGATCAGATGTGATGTCGGGGAGTAAGTGTTCAGAATATTAGCTTCAATCACCCGTCAAGATAAATATAGTTGGTTGACGGAGCTGTTCGAAACAGCGGACGTTCTTATTGTAAGCAGCTGGGATCTTTGCGACATCTAGCGGAAAGTATTTTAACCATGAACGTCTTTCTACGTGGCCTGAGAGATCTTCATCAATGTATGAAAGGTGAATATAGCCCGAGGAAGACACAAGGCCACGAAGCCCGACGTGCGACCAACCCTACGTGAAACCAAGTCAAGGATTAGGCTCGTCTACCATTCTTGGTTCATTTGGTCTTTCTCTGCCTATAATACGTACCTCGTCGGGTTGAGTAACACTTGCGGTTGGGCGAGTTGATTGATTGATTGATATTTGGGGTTTAACGTTCCAAAACCACCATATGATAATGAGAGACGCCGTAGTAGAGGGCTCCGGAAATTTAGACCATCTGGGTTCTTTAACGTGCGCTCTAATCTGAGCACACGGGCCTACAACATTTTCGCGTCCATCGAAAATGCAGCCGCCGCATCTGGGAATCAATCCCACCACCTGCGCGTCAGCAGCCCAGTACCTTAGCCACTAGACCACCGCAGCGGGGTGTGGCTGAGCGAGTTGGTTAACATCAAAGGGGCACATCAAAGCGTCAACTTGGAAAAGAAGGATCATAGACAAAGCAGTAGGAAAGAACGAAAATGTCCGGAGCTACGAGGTTTCTGCTCCCTTCTTCCTTTGACGAACCTTTTTTCCAAGTTTGTGCTATCATGTATACCACTTTTTCTTAAATTCTTTTTGTTTCATTTCGCTCTTCACGACGACTTTTCCTTGCTTATTTCGTTTGAGTTATGCTTTCACCTTTTATTCCTATTATACGTAAGAGAAAATATATTTTTCTTTCTGACTTCCTACCACCATTCGTGAAATGTTGACTTCCTCCTCCAGAACTAACCTACGCTGGTCCCACTCAGTATGCTTTTTTTTTATTCTGTTACTTCTAGTGTTGTGGCCATGGCCCCGATCCATTGTGTACTTTCTTCTCCGCTAAGCGAATGACGAGCCTTGATTTCTATATTCTGACTTACTTTTTTGCTTTCCACAAATCCGTCCGTTGCCGGTCGTTTCCGGAAGATAGCGCTCTTTCTATAACGGCTGTCTCCTTGATATCACGAGAAACCTCACAATGAAACAACGCTCATGTCGATTTTTTTTTTGTAACGTTGTAACCCATTTCGAGCGGCCATGCTACTTTCTCCTTTTCTGTACGGTTTACATTACTTTATTCGTCCTTCGTCATGCAGAACCAGGAACGATACAGGCCAAGAGGTAGATAATGGAACGAATAATACGGAAATTAATGCAGCCAATCTTCTCCTTATGATTTCTTTGATTTACTGCAAACTTGATGCTATTTGTATAACCACAATGTGTATTCCATCCCTTTACACGCCAATATTATATATATATTCTCTTGTTGTTTGCATGAGCTCGTTACAGATTGCATTCAAAAGATACTTCTCGTGTGCAACTACAAGCGACGCTTTGTAGGCCAAGGACATGATGGTGCCAATGTAGATCTTTCTACATGAAAGGCAAGCTCAGCACACTGGCTACTGCAGATTGCGTGTTGTCTCCTTCACTGGTATGCATGCATGCATACATGCACGCACGCATGCACGCACGCACGTATGTATGTATGTATGTATGTATGTATGTATGTATGTATGTATGTATGTATTTATGTATGTATGTATGTATGTATGTATGTATGTATGTATGTATGTATGTATGTATGTATGTATGTATGTATGTATGTATGTATGTATGTATGTATGTATGTATGTATGTGTGTGTGTGTATGTAGGTATGTATGTATGTATGTAGGTATGTATGTATGTACGTATGTATGTATGCATGTATGTATGTATGTATGTATGTATGTATGTATGTATGTATGTATGTATGTATGTATGTATGTATGTATTCATGCACGCATGCATATATGCATGTATGCATTTATGCACGCATGTACGAGGGGGGGTCAAAAATTCCCAGGCCACTATCCCACGCATTTCTATGGAAGCGCGGCCTACGAACTTTTAAACAGGACTGTATGTACGAAAGCATATATGCATGTGGTAAATGGCCGTACCAACAAGAAATCGTGTTCTTTTTCTGAGATAAAAGGGCAAGCCATCAGGACCTATAAGATGTACTGTTAGGTGTTCCTAAACCCTAGAAAATGACTTGAAATATGATGTTTTAAAATTCGCCTTCTGTTCTAACCGTACTCTCACGTCATGGCACTGTACGAATCAGTCGTTCAGTGCTTGTACAGTATATCGTGTTGTTTTCACGGCCGCTACGATGAATGCTTCCGTCAATGACAAAAAACCCGCCATTTAAAAGTGTTAGTACGTTACGTCATCCCAGGGTATACCATTCGCCTTTCCGCTTTCTTTTTATTGATGGTATTCGACATCACATTCGGTTCGCCGTCCTGACCGACTGCTCTCTGCAGTAAATTTTAGGATGGGATTTCCTTTCTTCTGCCTCCGCGGCTACTTGCTGTGACCAACGCGTCGTCCACCTCACTGACACGGACTTCACGCTCAACGACGACACCCACGTTTGACAGCTGCGGAAGATACCGAACTACCACCTTGCAAGAGCGAATTGCGACTATTATCTCCGAAGACATCGACCATGACGATGTCTCTTTCTCGCCATCATTCAGTAGCGTCGGTAGAGGCATCGTTCCCGCCTACGGTGTGGTTAGTTTTATCAATGGTTCCGCAACCTGCGACCTTCGAATAACTCTACTCGAAGGTCACACGTTCGGTTCCTGCCCACGGCAATCTATCTTTTTACCCACTTTTCTGTTTTCAGGTTACCATTACGTTTCGGTCTAATAACTTCCCCTATACTTTTCTTAGGATTATTGTCTGTTAGATCTCATCAATATTGTGTCAGAACACGGAAACACAAGCCCTTATGTATACACTTCTTATATATATATATATAAGCACACACACGCACAAACTTGCCATAAGAAGCGATATATGTACATATGCGCATTACATAGTAAACAAACATTACACCACCTCCCGCTAAAGAGAACGATGTGTAAAGGCGAAGCATCGGGTGCTACTGCTTACACTGGGGGCACTTCCAGAATGCAATTCACCAAGTTTCTCGCGCAGAGCATCAAATAAACGTTTTTCACTCTCTCCACACGCAAGACTATCGTATCTCGACGACATTTGCAGTGAAACATGCAAATACGGGGTCATTTTTTATCTTTTCGTATGATTACTCATGAATCCTATATTTTCATACAATGGCCATAAAACACGTGCACCAATCATTTTTTATGTCAAAATACGACAAACTGATAATACAACAGATACGTTAAGCTGAGATGCACCGAAACTCGAATCTGTTGCAATGAAATTGAAAGAAGCATGCCGATTGAGTTGTGCGCAAAGTAATATATGGAACTGAAAAAGAAAGAAAGAAATATTAGGTTTGCTTCAGAAAAGTAAAAGTTTGAATCAATGAATAGATAAGATGTGATGTCCGGGAGTAAGTGCTCAGAATACTAGCGAAAATCACCCGTCAAGATAATTATAGTTCGTTGACGGCGCTCTTCGAAACAGCGGCCGTTAATTGTTAGCAGCTGGGATTCCTTGTGACCCCTAGCGGAACGTATTTTAACCATAAACATCGTTCTACGTGGCCTCAGATCTTTTTCGTAAGTGGTATGAAAGGTGAATATAGCCCGAGGAATGCACCAGAGCACGAACCCCAGCGTGACATTGACCATACGTGAAGCCAAGTAATGGGTTAGTCTCGTCTACTATGCATTTTTAGTTTATTTGGCTTTCTCTGGCTACAACACGTACCTCATCGCGTTGAGTAACACTTGTGGTTGGCCGAGTTAGTTGACATCAAAGGGGTACATAAAAGTGCTAACTTGTAAAAGAAAGAATACAGACAAAGCAGTAGGAAGAAACAGAAAGGTCCGTAGCTACGATGTTCCAGCTCCCTCTTTCTTTTCGCGGATCTTTTTCCAAGTTTGCGCTAATATGTACCACTTCTTGTAGGATTCTTTTTGTTTCATTTCGCTTTCAAGACGACTTTTCCTTGCTTATTGCATTTGACTTATGCTTTCACCCTTTATTCTCACCATACGTGAGAAAAAAATTATTTTTTTCTTTTTTACTTCCTACCGCCTTTTGTGAAATGTTGATTTCCTCTTCCGGCACTTAACTTACGCTGGTCCCCTTCAGTACGCTTTTTTTTTTATTCTCTTACTTCTCGTCTGATGGCCATGAGCCCGATCCTTTCTATAAATTCCTCTCCGCTAAGCTAACGACGAGCCTCAATTCTTATATTCTCATTTCCTCTCTGAGCTTCAACAAATCCCGTTCGTTGCTGATCATTTCCGGAAAAAGACAGAAAAGAAAAAAAGAAAAAAAAACGAAAAAGAAGAAGAAAGAGAAGAAGAAGAGTAAAATAATATACGGTGACTCCCCTCGGGCACCCCCCTTCCACTCTTCCTTCCACTTCCCCCTCTAATCTTCCCTCCACTTCCCCTTCATCACTCTCCCCCTTCTCCCCTTCACCTTTCTAATGTCAGCGGTCTGTGTATGTTTCCTTCCACTAACACATTCCTCCCGATCAGACGGCGCCTCCTGGCACTGACGGTTCGGTGTGGGGCAAAAAAGAGCTTTTTTAGGAAGCCTTAAGCATTTAACTACTCTTTTATAGGAAGTCCTAAGCCTTTAACTACTCCGAGTCCCGTAAACAATTCGTCGTAGAAGGAGGGGTGCCGTGTATTGTGGCAGAGGCTGCTAAGCGGGCATTTTAGGAAGTTCTAAGCCTTTAACTACTCGGCCCCCTGTCAACATTTCGTCGTAAAAAGAGGGGTGCCCCGTATTGCGGTAGAAGCTGGTAAGCGGGCACAATGCGAATTTCTTGCCCGCTCCTGGATTACGCGTGTAGTGGGGGCCTCCCAGCTGTGCACAGGGTTGCTGTTGGGCATGTCATGCATGGCACAATTGATTGGGTAGTAAAATAAAACAGAAAACGGACGACAGCTGCACTTAGGAAGAGTAGTTACACTTGAAATTGTTTTGGGTTGTCCAGTGCCCTTCGCAGCTGCAGTGCCGTGAACTCAGTTACTATTTTCATTGTTGCCGTTATTGTTTTATAATGCTTTAATTGCTGCAAGTGTACCAGGATTCTCATTTATTTCTCTATCGAGGGTGTTAAATCGGTGGATAAGGTATGGCTCTCGTTGTTCACGTTTTCGATTTGATTTAAATCCCGTCTCTAAGAGCGTTACTGATAGTTTGTCGAATGCATGGTCGGGAAGATTGAGATGTTTTGATAGAGGTAGACTTGGGCTGATTTCGCATGGGCTCTGTGATATTGAAGCGAATCCTAAATGGTGTTTCTGTTTGTCCGATGTACTGCATACCACACACGTTGCATTCGAGTAGGTATACCACATTAGAGGAATCGCATGTTAGGTTTCCTCGTATGTTAATCGAAAACTTGGATTGCGTGCTGGTTGCTTTGTCTGTTTCTCGCATCACCTTACATACAAGACATCGTGGCTTTAAACAAGGGCGGCATGAATTATCGGGGGGTGATGTGTTAATTTGGGAGTGGACAAGGGTGTCTTTGAAGTTACGTGGTCGTCGGTAAACGACGCCTGGAGCGGATGGGAATGCGCGTTTCAGACGTTCACTTTGTTCCAGAATGTTGTAATGTCGTTTAAGGGTTTTGTTTACATTGGGGAAGTTTGGGCTGTAAGTCAAGCAGTAAGTGTGGGCTGTAAGTCGTTGTGGTTCTTCTCGTGGTGGTCGCTTCATAAGTAAGTCTTTACGCTTTAGTATTCTCGCTTTTTGAACAGCGTCATTAACTACATGTGGGGAGTATTTTTGTTTCTCGAGCATAAGTTTTAGCCTCTGTGAGCTCGTGTCAACGTCAGCATCTCTAGAGCAGATTTGCTTAAACCGGTGAGCCTGGCTGTATGGAACACTTTTTTTACAGTGGCATGGGTGATCGCTTTGGTAATGGCGGTATTGTTGTCGATCCGTTCGTTTGCGATATAGGGTTGTAGAGAGCTTCTCTTCTTCTATCGTTATGGTAACATCAAGAAAATTTACGGTAACTTGCGAGTATGTGTGTGTGAAGTGTATGTTCGGATGTACAGCATTGTAAGTGTCGATAAAGCTGAGAAGTTCGTCCTTGCTGTGAGTCCAAATAAGAAAGATGTCGTCTGTGTATCTTCTGTATAACATTGGTTTCAAGGAACTTTTTACAAGAAATTCAGGTTCTAGTTTTCCCATCAATATGTTGGCATAGTTAGGTGCCATTTTGGTGCCCATAGTGGTCCCGCTGATTTGTCGAAAATACTCTTGGTTAAACTCGAATGAATTTAATTCGAGGACCATCCTCGTCAAAGTTGCAATGGCAGAGAAATCTGCGGTGTTAGATTGTCTATGGTTTGTGTACATGTTTTGTAATGCAGCTATGCCGTTATCGTGAGGAATATTTGTATATAATGAAGAGACATCAAGAGTAACCTAGTACGAGTTTTTCGGCACACAGAGACCTGCAATGTCTCGAAGAAAATGTGGGGTGTCTTTTAGGTACGACGCGAGGGTGCATGGAATGTGGCTTATTAGTTTGTCCACGTACCCTGATATGGGTTCAATTATTGTACCGATGCCTGATATGATCGGTCGACCTGGGTTACCGGGTTTATGAATTTTTGGGAAGATGTAGAAGTGACCTGGTGGAGGGTATGCTGCTCGCATCAGTTTGTGGTCAGTGTTGGTTATCTTTTCTGGATTCAACAGTTTTTTAGTTCTGTTGATACGATACGTTTGTATTCGTCTGTCGGATCACCTGGGAGGCGTTCTAAAATCTTGAGTCGTCTAGTTGGCGGTATGCTTCTTGTAAGTAGTTGGTTGTATTAAGGACTACAATTGCTTCTCCTTTGTCAGCGGGTTTTATTGTTATGTCTGTCCTAGATGCCAAATTTTTCATACTTATTTTTTCAGATTTTGTCAAGTTTTCTCGGTTTCTGTCTGTGGTATTCGTGTACTATATCTTTCTGTACTGCGGTGATATAAAGGTCGAACCACTTGTCTCGATTACTGTTCGGTGTCCAATCATTTGATTTACGACGGTGAATTGTTTCGTGGTTAGAAGGCCTGTCCAAGAAATATTCGCAAACCTTAAGCTTCGAGCGAAGTTGTCGAAGTTTCAGAGCAAGTGGAATTCAATAGAAATGTACACGATGGCATCAGCACTATTGCCCTGGGCGCTGAGCTGAGTTCTCCCAGTCTCGGTTGCACTTCCTGGAAATTGCAAATCTGACTGCAGGAGCTGTCTCCTGATCGACTTTGTTTTTTTTTCTTTCATCAGTGGAATTGCTTTGCTTTGCGTTTCTTTCACTCGCGCACTAGTTAGCGTGAACACCAAATACGTGTCTCACCCGGAAGTCGTTAGAGCATCCCGCGAAGAGCTCGGGGCGTAATGCTGAAACTAGCAGTCGCTTTCAAAGCTTCGGGTTCCGAATGAAACAGAAACGTTGCTTTTTTTTGTAAAGACGATAGTTTTTCTTGGGGACCTTCGACGCAAAAATTTTGGTGTGTCTGTCTGTACAATTATCTGTTTGTCTGCCCTTGACTGTACCCTAAACAGCACCTAAGTCGTAGAGTAAAATAAAAATGACAAGAGCGGTCACTCGGACCAAAATGCGGCTGAGCTACGCAGCTTCACCCCAGCCGAAAGATGGCACTACATCACTTACTGCTTACTTACTAGCGACCACCCCAATGTCTGGCAACTGGCGTATGAGGTGCCAAAAAGAACCTTGCCAACATCGGCTCCAATCGCAAACTATACCGTGCTGCACGATGAAGCTTGACAGTCTCAACGAGGACGCCTGGATTGCTTCACATGAGAGCCTGGTTGGGATTGCGATCGCCGCGAACTCTGGAATTAGACGGTGCAGCAGCAGCGAATCGGCATGCCCCAACGTGCCTCGCGTTTGTGTACAGCTAGTTGAATCCACCGCCGCCGCTGCCGGTGCGTTTAATCGTTGTGTTATCGTTTTCTCTTCAATTATCAAGAGTGAACGCGCCCTACGTGTTTTCTGCTTATGTTATAGTGGCCTGAAGGCCTGAATCCACCTTTGTCGTCTGCGATTGTATGGTGAGATAACGTCGGGCTGGGATCAGGCATGAATCGGATGCGAGAGAAATGCACATGGCGTGGACGGGACGACAATGTTGTCACGCTCCGTGTTCATCAGCATTTACGGAAATGTAGAAGTACGAACAGCAGCAGGGAGATACCATATAAGAAGTGCGATTACGGGCCAAGCGTGCGTCATGGTCTCCGCTTGTTTCGTCTGCTTTTTAGCTTAGCAGCTTGTTGGTACGAAGGCCATCAATACTGTGTTAAGTGTGTATTGAATTTAGTTATTGATGCCAGAAACGTTATTGTGCTGTGTGGCTCAGAGATTTTTTTAGTGCTCTTCCCTTCGCGTACCCTTTTCGTGGATTGCTTCGCACGAAACAAAACTGTCTGGAATGCATCGCAGCACGTTTGCGAGAAAGTCTTGGCTCAAATAATGGAGTCACCACTCGCGTTCTTGGGTTTTCGTTGTACAGCTACATGCATTCGAAATCACTGCATGAATGAGATTTTGCTAAAATTGAAGCTATGCTCAGTATCATTATCTGTACCATTTGCAAATTGCTTGAACCTCTAACGA
Source organism: Rhipicephalus microplus (assembly GCF_013339725.1). Lineage (NCBI taxonomy): Eukaryota > Metazoa > Arthropoda > Arachnida > Ixodida > Ixodidae > Rhipicephalus > Rhipicephalus microplus. The sequence continues at coordinate 89,405,854 of NC_051167.1, forward strand.
AAGCACTGAAAGAGAAGTGGTGAATATAGAAAAATGTTTCTTAGCTAAAGCTAGGACGTAATATTAAGTAAACACTCCTGCGTAGTGAACGGCTTGCATGACACCCAAAAATGCTTTGATTTTGCTGCGGCAACTACTTCTGACTGTTTTTCGTGAAAGAAAGATGTACAGTGTGTATGAGAAAATTAGTGCTAAGGTGGAAAAAAAAACGTAGCCAACACGTATTTTTTTCTTTTTTCTGTTCCTGGCGGAGTCAAGGCTGAGGCAACTACTGCTGTGTCGCGTTGTGCACTATATATGTAGTTTTCTACGTTTATAGCTAATGTATTCAGACACTGTTCTTATCCTGTTCCACACACACACACACACACACACACACACACCTATATATATATATATATATATATATATATATATATATATATATTATATATATATATATATATATATATGTATATTAGAATTTGTGGGCAATTTATTATTATTATATTGCCACGTTCCATCCCTCAAGCATGTCTGGGTCAGCGTGACGGAATAGGCGGATCATCTATTCTGTGAAGATGGCAACATTTTCTTTTGGCAGCTGAACCCGGGTCTCTGGAAAAAAAGCGGCCCCCTCTTTGCGAGCGAAGCTCGCGAACGTTTGCAGGAATGCGCCGCAGAAAACATCCCACGTTCGGAGCGTGGACTCCCGATTCTCGAGCCAGGTCCTTGCGGTGTCTTCCAAATAGAAGAACACACGACGGAGCTTTTTGTCATTGTCCCATGGTTGAGGGCGGCCACACGGTTGCATGTTTCTAGCCAGGTCTCCGAGTTTTCGAACGATGACCCATGGAAAATTGGTGGTTCCCTGGGTTGATGCATGACCATAGTGGGCTGGGACGCTGCGGTTGTCATTGTCGCTGCAGTCGTGGTCATGGCACCCTAAACACACCTAAGTCGTAGAGTAAAATAAAAATGACAAGAGCGGTCACTCGGACCAAAATGCGGCTGAGCTACGCAGCTTCACCCCAGCCGAAAGATGGCACTACATCACTTACTGCTTACTTACTAGCGACCACCCCAATGTCTGGCAACTGGCGTATGAGGTGCCAAAAAGAACCTTGCCAACATCGGCTCCAATCGCAAACTATACCGTGCTGCACGATGAAGCTTGACAGTCTCAACGAGGACGCCTGGATTGCTTCACATGAGAGCCTGGTTGGGATTGCGATCGCCGCGAACTCTGGAATTAGACGTTGCAGCAGCAGCGAATCGGCATGCCCCACGTGCCTCGCGTTTGTGTACAGCTAGTTGAATCCACCGCCGCCGCTGCCGGTGCGTTTAATCGTTGTGTTATCGTTTTCTCTTCAATTATCAAGAGTGAACGCGCCCTACGTGTTTTCTGCTTATGTTATAGTGGCCTGAAGGCCTGAATCCACCTTTGTCGTCTGCGATTGTATGGTGAGATAACGTCGGGCTGGGATCAGGCATGAATCGGATGCGAGAGAAATGCACATGGCGTGGACGGGACGACAATGTTGTCACGCTCCGTGTTCATCAGCATTTACGGAAATGTAGAAGTACGAACAGCAGCAGGGAGATACCATATAAGAAGTGCGATTACGGGCCAAGCGTGCGTCATGGTCTCCGCTTGTTTCGTCTGCCTTTTAGCTTAGCAGCCTGTTGATACGAACGCCATCAATACTGTGTTAAGTGTGTATTGCATTTAGTCATTGATGCCAGAAACGTTATTGTGCTGTTCGGCACAGAGATTTTTTAGTGCTCTTCCCTCGCGTACCCTTTTCGTGGATTGCTTCCGCACGAACAAAACTGTCTGGAATGCTTCGCAGCACGTTTGCGAGAAAATCTTGGCAAAAAATAATGGAGTCACCACTCGCGTTCTTGGGTTTTCGTTTTACCGCTACATGTATTCGAAATCACTGCATGAGAGATTTTGCTAAAATTGAAGCTATGCTCAGTATCATTATCTGTACCATTTGCAAATTGCTTGAACCTCTAACGAAAGCACTGAAAGAGAAGTGGTGAATATAGAAAAATGTTTCTTAGCTAAAGCTAGGACGTAATATAAGTAAACACTCCTGCGTAGTGAACGGCTTGCATGACACCCAAAAATGCTTTGATTTTGCTGCGGCAACTACTTCTGACTGTTTTTCGTGAAGAAAGATGTACAGTGTGTATGAGAAATTAGTGCTAAGGTGGAAAAAAAAACGTAGCCAACACGTTTTTTTTCTTTTTTCTGTTCCTGGCGGAGTCAAGGCTGAGGCAACTACTGCTATGTCACGTTGTGCACTATATATGTAGTTTTCTGCGTTTATAGCTAATGTATTCAGATATTGTTCTTATCCTGTTACACACACACACACACACACACACACACACCACTATATATATATATAATATATATATATATATATATATATATATATATATATATATATATATATATATATATATATATTAGATTTGTGTGCAATTTATTAGCATTGTATTGCCACGTTCCATTCCTCAAGCATGTCTGGGTCAGCGTGACGGAATAGGCGGATCATCTATTCGGTGAAAATGGCAACATTTTCGTTTGGCAGCTGAACCCGGGTCTCTGGAAAAAAAGCGGCCCCCTCTTTGCGAGCGAAGCTCGCGAACGTTTGCAGGAATGCGCCGCAGAAACATCCCACGTTCGGAGCGTGGACTCCCGATTCTCGAGCCAGGTCCTTGCGGTGTCTTCCAAATAGAAGAACACACGACGGAGCTTTTTGTCATTGTCCCATTGGTTGAGGGCGGCCACACGGTTGCATGTTTCTAGCCAGGTCTCCGAGTTTTCGAACGATGACCCATGGAAAATTGGTGGTTCCCTGGGTTGATGCATGACCATAGTGGGCTGGGACGCTGCGGTTGTCATTGTCGCTGCAGTCGTGGTCATGGCCTTGGTCTTCCGCGCCTTGTCTTGTAGAAGCCCATACTCCGGTGGTAGACCTTGCTGTCGGCGGCTTGTTCACTGCTTCTGGTTGGCGTGGGTGTCTTCTCCGCGACGTCCATGGAACGTGACAATGCCACGTTCCATTTCTCAAGCTTTGTTATCGCCTCAATACACTACACAATTCTCAGCGCAAACCGCGCCTGCAGTTTTCCAGAAGCTTCGAGACTGTAGCAGATCATTTCGATAAGATCACGCCCACTCCGCGAACTGTACAGATTATTCTGGAACACTCGTCACCGCCAGCGATTACGCTAGAACATTCGATGGCAAGAGGCATAGCCAAGCTTCATAACGGCGAAGCCAAGGTAATGGTGACGAACTTCAGCAATGAATATAGGCACTTGAATAGGGGCACGACGGTAGCACATCTAAGCGAATTTGTGGAAGTCGAGGCATTTCAAGAATTAAAGCGACGCCTGCAAACGCCGCCAATACTGGCGCACTTCGACGAAGAAGCTGACACCGAAATTCACACGGACGCAAGCAGCACAGGGCTCGGCGCCGTGATCATGCAGAGGACCGACGGATTTGAAAGGGTCATCAGTTACGCTAGCCGATCACTTTCGAAGGCAGAAGCCAATTATTCCACGACAGAAAAGGAATGCCTTGCCATCATCTGGGCTACATCAAAGTTCCGCCCCTACCTGTACGGCAGGCCTTTCAAAATCGTGAGTGACCACCACGCCTTGTGTTGGCTGGCTAACTTGAAGGATCCATCAGGGCGCCTCGCACGGTGGAGTCTAAGACTACAAGAATTTGACATCACCGTCGCCTACAAGAGCGGACGAAAGCACTCCGACGCCGACTGCTTGTCTCGCGCCCCTGTCGATCCGCCGCCCCAGGATGACCAGGACGACGACTCTTTCCTGGGACCCATAAGTACCGACGACTTCGCGGAACGCCAACGAGCTGACCCAGAGCTCAAGATCCTCATGGACTACCTGCAAGGTAAGACCATCGCCGACATGCTGGCCATGTATGTGGACGTCGAGCACAAGACGTGGGACGCCATACTCCCGTATGTAACCTTCGCGTACAACACGGCCGTGCAGGAAACGACGCAGTTTGCTCCATACAAGCTCGTCTACGGACGGAGCCCAACAACGACGCTTGACGCCATGCAACCGGTCGGCACCGACGAAGAAGACCTCGATGTCGCCAGCTACCTGGATCGCGCTGAAGAAGCTCGACAGCTAGCCCGCCTGCGTATCAAGAGCCAACAGATGGTCGACAGCGCCCACTACAACCTTAGACGACACCACACCGAATACCACCCGGCGACCTTGTCTGGGTCTGGACGCCAATACGACGACGGGGATTGTCTGATAAGCTCCTGCGACGCTACTTTGGACCCTACAAGGTAGTCCGACGTCGTGGTGAACTGGACTATGAGGTCGTGCCCGATGGCTTAACGTCATCCCAACGACGCCGTGCACGACCCGAGTCGTACACGCGGTGCGACTTAAACCTTATTACGCGCGCTGATTAGCTGTGACGCATTGTTAATGTAATTTAGTGCATGTACTCTCTCTTATGTTCTGTCTTTAGCATCGGGACGATGCTTTTTCAGAGGGGGGTAGTGACACGTGCGGTTCTTTTGGTTTACGAAGGAAGACGCTATCACTTTCTGTTAAGCGCAACGCAGGCCTCGTTTATCTTGTATGCCACTCTGGAACGCGTTACGACGCGTGTATAAAAAGACTGACACGTGCGGTTCTTTTGGTTTACGAAGGAAGACGCTATCACTTCTGTTAAGCGCAACGCAGGCCGCGTTTATCTTGTATGCCACTCTGGAACGCGTTACGACGCGTGTATAAAAAGCCGGCGCAGTGCGCCACTGGGGCCTTTCTTTTTTTTTTTTTTTCGTCGGCCGACGACTGTTCACGCCACTGTTGCTATGAGTTGTTTTTGGCCCTGTTTGCTGGCACAAGTTCGCCCAATAAACAGTTCGCCTGACACCGCCCTGACTCCTGCGTGCTTCCTCTCAAGTGCTGCGTGTATCACAACCTCGTGACATCATATATATATATATATATATATATATATATATATATATATATATAATATATATATAATATATAAGCACACACACGCACAAACTTGCCATAAGAATATAGGGCACTTGAATAGGGGCACCGACAGGTTGACACATCTAAGCGAATTTGTGGAAGTCGAGCATTCAAGAATTAAAGCGACGCCTGCAAACGCCGCCAATACTGGCGCACTTAGACGAAGAAGCTGACACCGAAATTCACACGGACGCAAGCAGACGGGCTCGGCGCCGTGATCATGCAGAGGGACCGCGGTTTGAAGTAAAGGGTCACAGTTACGCTAGCCGATCACTTTCGAAGGCAGAAGCAATTATTCCACGACAGAAAAGGAATGCCTTTGCCATCGATCTGGGCTACATCAAAGTTTCCGCCCCTACCTGTACGGCGGCCTTTCAAAATCGGAGTGACCACCACGCCTTGTGTTGGCTGGCTAACTTGAAGGATCCATCAGGGCGCCTCGCACGGTGGAGTCTAAGACTACAAGAATTTGACATCACCGTCGCCTACAAGAGCGGACGAAGCACTCCGACGCCGACTGCTTGTCTCGCGCCCCTGTCGATCCGCCGCCCCAGGATGACCAGGACGACGACTCTTTCCTGGGACCCATAAGTACCGACGACTTCGCGGAACGCCAACGAGCTGACCCAGAGCTCAAGATCCTCATGGACTACCTGCAAGGTAAGACCATCGCCGACATGCTGGCCATGTATGGACGTCGAGCACAAGACGTGGGACGCCATACTCCCGTATGTAACCTTCGCGTACAACACGGCCGTGCAGGAAACGACGCAGTTTGCTCCATACAAGCTCGTCTACGGACGGAGCCCAACAACGACGCTTGACGCCCATGCAACCGGTCGGCACCGACGAGAAGACCTCGATGTCGCCAGCTACCTGGATCGCGCTGAAGAAGCTCGACAGCTAGCCCGCCTGCGTATCAAGAGCCAACAGATGGTCGACAGGCGCCACTACAACCTTAGACGACACCACACCGAATACCACCCGGCGACCTTGTCTGGGTCTGGACGCCAATACGACGACGGGGATTGTCTGATAAGCTCCTGCGACGCTACTTTGGACCCTACAAGGTAGTCCGACGTCGTGGTGAACTGGACTATGAGGTCGTGCCCGATGGCTTAACGTCATCCCAACGACGCCGTGCACGACGAAAGTCGTACACGCGGTGCGACTTAAACCTTATTACGCGCGCTGATTAGCTGTGACGCCTAGCGGAACGTATTTTAACCATAAACATCGTTCTACGTGGCCTCAGATCTTTATCGTAAGTGGTATGAAAGGTGGATATAGCCCGAGGAATGCACCAGAGCACGAACCCCGGCGTGAGACTGCCCATACGTGAAGCCAACTAATGGTTTAGGCTCGTCTACCATTCTTAGTTTATTTGGCCTTTCTCTGGCTACAATACGTACCTCATCCTGTTGAGTAACACTTGTGGTTGGCCGAGTTAACCTCAAAGGGGTACATAAAAATGCTAACTTGTAAAAGAAAGAATATAACCAAAGCAGTAGGAAGAAACAGAAAGGTCCGGAGCTACGATGTTCCAGCTCCCTCTTTCTTTTCGCGGATCTTTTTTCCAAGTTTGCGCAAATACGTACAACTTCTTGTAGGATTCTTTTGGTTTCATTTCGCTTTTCAAGACGACTTTTCCTTGCTTATTGCATTTGACTTATGCTTTCACCCTTTATTCTCACCATACGTGAGAAAAAATTATTTTTTTCTTTCTTACTTCCTATCGCCTTTTGTGAAATGTTGATTTCCTCTTCCGGCACTTAACCTACGCTGGTCCCCTTCAGTACGCTTTTTTTTTATTCTCTTACTTCTCGTCTGATGGCCATGAGCCCGACCTTTTCTATAAATCCCTCTCCGCTAAGCTAACGACGAGCCTCAATTCTTATATTCTCATTTACTCTCTGAGCTTCAACAAATCCCGTTCGTTGCTGATCATTTCCGGAATATAGCGCTCTTTCTATAACGGCTGTCTCGCCAATATCACGGGAACCCTCACAATGGGCCAACTTTAACTTTGTTTTTTCGTAGCCGCTGCAGCGCATTTCAAGCCACCCGCACAACCTTTTCTTTTTCTGTACGTTTTACATTACTTTCCTTCATCCTTCCTCATTCGGCGCCGGAAACGAAACAGGCCAAGAAGTGGATAGTGGAACGAATAACTCGAAAATCTGGTGCGCCCGATCTTCCCCTTAGTACTCTTTCAATTTTCTATAGACGCAAAGCCCTTCGTAGAACGGCAATGTGTGTTCCATTCCTTTACACGCTTATAGATATACTCTTGTTTTTTGCATGAACTCGTTAGAAATTGCAGTAGAAAGACACTTTTTGTGGGCAAGTACAAGGGACTCCTTGTAGGCCAAGGACACGATGGTGTCAATGTATATCTTTTTGAGACGTCCTCAATTCCTGGGTGTCATTATCGACAGAGATCTCTCGTGGAGTGCTCACATCTCGCACTTGAAGAACAGGCTCAGCTCTATCACACACGTGATGAGATTTCTCGCTGGTAAAAGGGTGGGGCACATCAGTGTCATCTATGCTTCAGCTGTACCGAGCGCTCTTCTTGGGGATATTTGCGGTATAGCACGCCCGTGCTTTCCAACGCCGGAAAAACTAACATCAGTGTCCTGCTAAGCATTCAAGGCCAAGTACTCCGCACATGCTTGGGGCTACCTCGGTGCGCTAATACGTTAGCAACAATTGGTATTGCTAAAGACCATCCGATCACGACATATATGACTGTTGACGCACTCCGGACACATATCCGTCACATATCTGAAGTGCCTAACCACCACCTTGCTAGCTTGCCACTAGAAAGACCAAAGGCAGCGTTTTCCAAAGTTGTTGCGGCTAACCAGAATTCCATCTCGTGGAGATTCTCACCCGCAGCCATTATGAAATAAACGTGAAATTGAGTTGTGCGCAAACTAAAATATGGAACTGAAAAAGAAAGAAAGAAATGATTAGGTTTGCTTCAGAAATGTAAAAGTTTGAATCAATGAATAGATAACATGTAATGTCCGGAGTAAGTGCTCAGAATACTAGCGAAAATCACCCGCAGGATAATTATTGTTCGTTGACGGTGCTCTTCGAAACAGCTGACGTTCATTGTAAGCAGCTGGAATTCCTTGTGACCCCTAGCGGAACGTATTTTAACCATAAACATCGTTCTACGTGGCCTCAGATCTTTTTTGTAAGTGGTATGAAAGGTGAATATAGCCCGAGGAATGCACCAGAGCACGAACCCCGGCGTGAGACTGACCATACGTAAAGCCAAGTAATGGTTTAGGCTCGTCTACCATTCTTAATTTATTCGGCCTTTCTCTGGCTACAATACGTACCTCATCGGGTTGAGTAACACTTGTGGTTGGGCGAGTTAACATCGAAGGGGTACATAAAACTGCTAACTTGGAAAAGAAGGATCATACACAAAGAAGTAGGAAGAAACAGAAAGGTTCGGAGCTACGATGTTCCAGCTCCTTCTTTCTTTTCGCGGATCTTTTTCCAAGTTTGCGCTAGTATGTACCACTCCTTGTAGGATTCTTTTTGTTTCATTTCGCTTTTCACGACGACTTTTGCTTGCTTATTGCATTTCACTTATGCTTTCACCCTTTATTCTCACCATACGTGAGAAAAAATTATTTTTTTCTTTTTTGCTTCCTACTGCCTTTTGTGAAATGTTGATTTCCTCTTTCGGCACTTAACTTACGCTGGTCCCCGTCAGTACGCTTTTTTTTATTCTCTTACTTCTCGTCTGATGGCCATGAGCCCGATTCTTTCTATAAATTCCTCTCCGCTAAGGTAACGACGAGCCTCAATTCTTATATTCTCATTTCCTCTCTGAGCTTCAACAAATCCCGTTCGTTGCTGATCATTTCCGGAAGATAGCGCTCTTTCTATAACGGCTGTCTCGCCAATATCACGGGAACCCTCATAATAAGCCAACTTTAACTTTGTTTTTCGTAGCCGCTGCAGCGCATTTCAATCCTACCGAACAACCTTTTCTTTTTCTGTACATTTTACATTACTTTCCTTCATGCTGCCTCATTCGGCGCCGGAAACGAAACAGGCCAAGAGGTGGATAATGGAACGAATATCTTGAAAATCTGGTGCGCCCGATCTTCCTCTTTCTACTCTTTCGATTTTCTATAAACGCGAAGCCCTTCGTAGAACGGCAATGTGTGTTCCATTCCTTTATACACTTGTAGATATACTCTTGTTTTTTGCATGAACTCGTTACAAATTGCAGTAGAAAGACACTTTTTGGGGGCAAGTACAAGCGATTCCTGGCAGGCCAAGGACACGATGGTGTCAATGTATATCTTTCTGCACGACAGGCATGCTGGCTCAGCGCACAGGCTACTGCTATTGCGTGTTGTCTCCTAAACTGGTATGTATGGATGTAGTATGTATGTATGTATGTATGTATGTAGTAGGTATTGATGTATTATGTATGTGTATGTATGTATTATGTATGTATGTATGTATGTATGGTATGTATGTATGTATGTATGTATGTATGTATGTATGTATGTATGTATGTATGTATGTATCGTATGATGTATGTATGTATGCTATGCATGTATGTATGTATGCATGTATGTATGTATCTACAGGGGCGGTCGAAAATTTTCAGGACACTATCCTATGTATTTCCATGGAAGTGTGGCCTGCGAACGTTTGAACAACTGTATGTACGAAAGTATGTATGTATGTGTTAATTGTCGTACCAACAAGAAATTGTGTTTTCTTTTTCATCAGATGAAAGTCCAAGCCATCAGGACCTAGAAGATGTACTGTAAGGTGTTCTTAACCCCTAGAAAATTACTTGAAATACGTTGTTCTACAATTCGGCTACTCTTCTAACCGTATTCTCACGTCACGGCACCATACGAATCAGTCGTTTAGTGCTTGTACAGTATATCGTGATGTTTTCACGGACGCTACGCTAAGTGCTTCCGTTGATGATGCAAAAGCAGGCATTTTAAAGGTTTTAGTTGGTCGCGTCCTCAAAAATAGCAACAATCCTGCATGAAGTCACCAGAAGCGATACTGTAGCCTGACGCCGTGATAGTGGCAATGCCAAGAATTGCAACATGAAAAATCGGCTTTAATAGCATCACGGCAAAATGTTGCACCGTATTAGCTTCCCACTTGTTCAGAGCAGCAAAAAGCACAAGACCGGGTTGATTGGTGGTCATGGGAGCCGCCTTTTGTCCTGCAGTGGGCGTAGTCAGGCTGATGATGATGGTGATTCTCAGAATTATCTCGGCATTCAGGTAGTTTCTATGGCTAACTAATATTTGAAAATAGGTTTTTTAATCAAAAAAGTATTCAAAGAAAACTTTATGACAGGTGTCTCCTAGGCTATATGAATATCTCTTTGCTCATAGGCTCCGAGGAAGACTGGTCTACCACTCGAAACCGTGGCAAATAAAATTAGGTTTAAGTTGTGTATCGTAATATATATATATATATATATATATATATATATATATAGATATATATATATATAATGTGGAGACGTAGCTTGGAGCTTGGCTCATAGGCCATAATACTTTATTGTCATTGCAATTTTTTATCGTTGATTTCTACCAGCCATTCCTGCACGCCTGTTTACGTCAAAGCATTCCACCTTCCACCAAAGGAATGCGGGAGCTACAAACCATGAAATGTGAGCAAGCGTAGTCTCACAATACGAAACAAATGTGAGATATAGTTCTAAGTCACACGGCCCTTCCCTAAACTTGCACAAATACTTCACAGAAAAGGGCAGTCCGATGATATGGAGAAGAACTAGGGTGGGCGAGGTACGGCCATGCCTTCGACGTGGATAATCGTATTGACCATTCTTGGATTCTAGTGGGGAAGGAACAAGGTTGGAAGTCATTCTAGCGCTGGAAGGTCGAATGTCTGATTCGTTGTATTCTTCATCGTGGCTACAAAAGTCGCTTTGCATCTACGATGCGCGCTCCTTGACAGATTGTGATGGCGGGATTCCTGAGTAATTGCGTGTTTTTCTATGCGTTTTGTTAGTGTTCTCGGTGTAATTTCAGGCGCATGCAAATTGCGTCTCTAGCGATGTTTACCTATGCGAAAACATCTTGAAATGGTGTTTGGGTTAAAAATCTTATTTCGCGATGTTCTGCGAGTCGTGAGTGTGCTTTCATTGAAGTGTTTATTAATTGTTGCCTTTGTTGCAGTCTCTCTTGTTGTCGCATACGTTTGTAGCCTTGACTTTGATTGTTCTGCACATGGCGCTGTGAAAATGACGGGTGGTCGTCACCATTAAATAAGTTTGCACTGCTGGTAGTCTCAGCGTAATTTACGAGTGGGATGCAAGCATGATATGTGTCAAGGAAAGCAGTAGCTGCCTTTTCGTTTTGATAGATGGGACTTGTATTCACTGGTGACTCCATGCTGTTTCGACTTACGGTTGGGCCAACTCCTGAAGATGATATCACCGCAAACATGGCTTGATGTGCTTTCGATTCCAAATGTTAGTTTCTTTGCGAGAGAACTCAGCTAAGTGCTTCCGAAGTATGACCGCTTTCGAAATAGCAGTGGCTTGACAAGATGCTTGGAGGTATTTCAAGTAGTCTGTCGCATGTGTAGCGATATTGTGAGGTTTTTAGTAAGAGTGACGAGCCGCAGAAGAACTACTTCACGGGAAACTAAAGGGGGCTTACGTGAGCAAGACGAAGAGTCAAGTCCATTGGGTGGTTGAATATTGGCTTGATTTTTGTATTGCTGCCAAGATGTGAGCATTAGCGATAAATGTGCACATAAGAAACTAGCTGAAAGATTCGGTCTTGCGGGAGAACAACCGGAGTAATTTTTTGTGAGCCAATGCACAGATCTCTCTGTCGGCAATTGGAAACCTATGCTCGGTGTTAGGTTCCTTGATTGCTGCTTTAGACTGGGTTGATTGTAGCCTCTAGAAGATTGGTTATATACAAGGCTTTGTCATAGCCCCTCCGTGGTGGTCTAGTGGCTAAGGTACTCTGCTGTGGATCTGCGGGTCGCGGTATCAAATCCCGGCTGCTGCGGCTGCGTTTTTGATGGAGGCGAAAATGTTGTAAGCTTGTGTGCTCAGATTTGGGTGCACGTTAAAGAACCTCGGGCAGCTTTCGAAATTTCCAGAGCCCATCCCGATGGCGTCTCTCATAATCATACGGCGGTTTTGGGACGTTAAGCCCCACATATCAATCAAATCAAGGCTCTGTCATAGTCGTTAAAACGAACGATCAACTCTGATATATTGCCACGAATCTTTGTTTTGGAATATGTGTGTCAGGTAAGGAGGAGGAATAAATGAGGAAGGACAGGGAGGTTGGAGTGTGTCAGGTAAAATTTGCATGCTTCATTGGTGCCGCTATCGCAGAAGTTTTAGACCTTCTCCCGTTCTGTACAGGATACAGTGGTAGCGTGTTCAAAATTAAGGCAAACTTTATTGGAGATTAAGTCATCTTGTCTCTCTAGGTTATTTCATTAGAATCAACTGTTTTTTGTGATTAACGTGATTTGTGTGATTTACGTGCACGGGTTTTCACCCCAATTCTTAAGAGTGCGCACGTACCGCTCCTTTAGTGCGGCCTTAGACATAGCTACACTGTAAGGCGAAATTACCCGAAAAAGGAGTAACGGAGCCCAATAGGCGCGCACGATGAACGGATAGACCATTGAGGAGCAACTACAGAGGGAAGCGTGTAGCGCGAAACCACTTAGTCTCCAAAGGGATGAACCGCCCGGGCTTTGCAGGCAGCGTGAAAGGCGTTGCCAAGGTGACCAGCCCTCCTTCTCTACAGAACACATCTCCTCCTCCTCCTCTGCTGGCTCAGTCTTTCCTCTATCGCTTCCGTTGGAGGAGCTCCACAAAGACTGAACAAGATTTGACAACGAGACTGGACTTGTACACTTCACCATGAATTCTCCTAAAATAATGGGGAAACTTCATGTGTATGTAGAAAAATAGATTATTTTGATGTCTCACTTTTGTCTTTCGTTGTTGCCGTGACTGTGAAAGCAGTTACACAAAGGTAACTAACTACTTTTTTTTGCGTGTTCTTTTCTGCGGAATTTGTTGCTCACTGCGCAGAAAAACAGGCGAAAATGCATTAGGCCTGGCGGAAAATAAACAAAAAACAATGTTTGAACTGGGGACAAAAAGTTCATCTGATTTGAGTATTTGAGTGGATCAACCGTTTGTCCGGCAAAGTGCAACTGTGAGGACTAACGGTTGCCCAGTAAGGTGTAATTGTGGGGATTAACAGTTGCCCTATAAGGTGCAAATGTGAGGACTAAATGTTACTCCTTTGGGGTGAACTGTGAGACTAACGGTTACTCACTAAGGTGTAAATGTGAGGACTAAATGCTAGTCCCTTCAGGGGACTAACTGCTAGACCCGGTGCCGTTAGTCCTTAAAGGGATTAATGGTTGTGGCAGCTCCATCAGTCTCCAAAAGAACGAACCACACAACCTTTTAACACCCTTATGCCTTAGAGTGCACCTTTTACTACGACAAATACTCCTACTACTACTATTACTACTACTACTTCTACTACTGCAAAGAATACTACTGTAATCATTACTGCTCCGACTACGTACATCGTAAACGCACGACGTACGGCTTAAAAATGTTTCTCCTAAAAAGTGTAACAATTTAAAGTACTTCGTACTCAACTATGGGAGAGCAGTGAGCCGCCCCTAACCGCACATGGCTCCAATGAGCTTTAAAAAACACTCCGCACCGGAAGTGAACGCGTCATGACAGAACATATCCAGCCAGCTGAAGGGTATAGAAATTACACATTACCATCCATTATGCCGACTGACTTAGTTGGGCCAGTGCACACATGCGTTTGGTAGCAATCATAAAAGATGTGAACAAGAAAGTGGCGGATATGTAGCTTCGACAGAAAGCTATTTTGCAAGGACGACCACCTTTTAATATCTATTTCTGCTAAATTTGGTGCCGGTGGTGTTGAACTCACTTAGTTCAGCTTTGTTCAGCTACCTGTGGCTTCATTGTAGCGCGAGATGACACAACAGACACGCATTCATAACAGGTAGCTTGACATGTGTCGTAGATATCCTAGCTTGCGCTTGCCATCATAAAGCCTTCCTCGTAAGCATCATACGTCGTTTACAGTTCCTTGAGGTGGCTGTGTTGATGTTTCATGGTGAATTTTTAAGTACGCTCAATTTTTCTGATGAAAACATTGCGCGGATTAGAGTCGATAAAGATAATCCCTGACAAGCGTTGCACGCTTCATAGGACACGAGTAAGCATAATCGTGCGCAGCTTCGACAATTAAAAGAGGGTTTTTTAGAAGCAGCTAGTGCAGATCAACTTCCCACAAAGCCACCGCAGTGGCCTTGTCACTATGGATCTCGATCGACTGCTTATCCCTGGGTCAAGGGATCGAATTTCAGGCGCCGAGACCGCATTTTTATAAAGGCAAAGTGATAGAGGACCATGTGCTTAGATCGAGGTAGCCGTTAGTGGTCGTAGAAATTTCCGAAGTCCTACACCGCGAAGTATCTCATAATTATACCGTGGTTTGGTTAGGTAAAACTCTAACGTTTTCTATTGTTTTGTTTTCCAATATTCCAAGCTATATTTGCACTTTACGATAAACTGCGAGGTACACTTCTAGTGCAAGCTCTATTCGCAGTACTTCTCCGTAAAAATGTCTTGGAATTCAAGTTGAGACGCTTTACGTCCGTGACGATCACAGCCATCTCCCGTCGTTATTGTTCTAGAACAATATAGTTCCGAAAAAAATTTATTGGCCTCTTCACGTACACATTATAACGGGGTCACGACGCGGACGAAAGAAGCAGAATGGATGGTCAATTAAAACTGTTAGTTTGCCGAACGTGTGGCCTGGTAAAAAGAAAGTGAGATTACAGCAAGACGCTGGCACTTATAGCGGGGAACAGAGAGTCGGTGTTCAAACAAGTTACAAGCGGTCAAGCGCGTTGACATTTATACATGTACCACCCAATATTCTAGCGTTATCGCTAGCGGCCGCATAGGTTCCAGAACAATCCGCAAAGTTCCCGAAGTGGGCGTCATCTTAACAAAACGATCTACTTGAGGCTCCAAGCTCCTCGAAAACTGCATGCAGGCGTGGTTTGCGCTGAGAGTTACTGATTGATTGGTATGGGGAGTTTAACGTCCCAAAACCACCATATGATTACGAGAGACGCCGTAGTGGAGGACTCCAGTAATTTCGACCACCTGGGGTTTGTTAATGTGCACCGAAATCTGAGTACAAGGGCCTACAACATTTCCGCCTTCATCGAAAATGCAGCCACCGCAGCCGGGATTTGATCCCGCAACCTGCGGGTCAGCAGCCGAGTACCTTAGCCACTAGACCACCATGGCGGGGCGCGCTGAGAGTTACTAAAGGTGTAAGGGGGTGATGAAAAAACTTCAAGAAGGCATGTGGCAATATTTATATAATTTCACGCCGTTAGCGCCTCGTAAGGAGAATTGAAGAAAATTGGCACCTCAATTCCGAGTAGTTTACTATATTCCCATGGACGATAACAAAGTAAGCCGCTGCCTTATTTTGAAACACAAATCCTTCAATTCGCCTTTTCTGCTTTTTTGTCTAGTTATTCTTAATCTAAATTCAGGTCCATGTGCTACATTCTACCACACGTCACTAACGTACGAGTGCTGCTACTCGAGTGCAGGTGACGCAGAGCGTGACTATGCATGGAAACGTAATGCAGCGCGAAAAGTGTCGTTGCAACTCAGAACAGTCTTCTTGACATTGAAGATGATATAGCAACCAACTATAATCGCATATTCGTTCATGCACAGAAAGAAAAAAAGAAAGGAACGCGGCTGTTACTATAATCAGTCGCGGCCATCTTCCGAAAGGCTCATTTTAGAAGATGGCTGCTTCCGAAAGAAAGATGTGCTGGCAGCAGATTTTTTCTAGAGCTGTCTTCCATCAGTAAAACAGTTCAAATCTATTGAATCACATCGTTTGAAAAAGGGCTAAGTTTTAGAGGGAGAGACGCTTCTTCTGATTCTCTTGGGCAATTAAGAATGAAATGATATTTTCGTAGCCTTTTCTATCCATTTGACACAACTTCAATCAAACAAACCAGCCGGTAAAGAAGTCAAGGGAGGTATAAGGACCATTAATTATACTGGTTCAGGCAGGCATAATGTAGTAACTGTGATGTAAAACTAAAGATAGTAAAGGGAACGAAAAGACAACTTTCAGCTGTCAAGGAATAAACTTGCGACTTTCGGATTCGACGGTTACAGGTTACGTCCCCTGTTAGCTGCAAGTTGTCTTTTCATCTACTTTACTCCTATTTTACACCTATATCAAAATATTTATGACATAACTCAAATTGAACAATTAACGTTCCTTATACCTTCGTTTTTCTTCACTGTCTGCGGCTTTTAATTAAAGTTGTTTCGAAACCTCTCTTCAGAAAGGATTGATTACTCTTTTTTGCGTGCCGTTATTCTCTAATGAGGGCATACAGGTTCCGAACGTTGGCCCACGTGTCCATTTAAATAGAGTGAGTTCTTCGCCAGTGAGGACCGAAGAAATAAGAGGAGTGAGAGGAGTTCTCAGTGTGAGTGTACTTGCCAACGCGCGCTTGAATGCGAGAAAGCCATCCTTGTCGAGAAAGTTTCGGTGTTTATGCAAACACCGGCTAGTAGGTCAAGATAGTCCTACTTTTGGTTTAATGTTTAGAAAAAAATTATTTACAGTATGTACAGAAAACAAAGGCTTCATATCATTCGAAAAACAGGGCACATACAATTCGGCACATCAATGTATCACGACCAACATCACTACGTTACAGTGAAGACATTTGCTTTAATATACATGACAATGCTCGCATACATGTACACAAGAACTCAATGCGATATCATGATACAATGGTATAACAATACAATAGATACATTGAAACACAATTTGTATGAAATGAAATCATATATAACAACTCAACAGGGGCTGCTTAGCACCAAGTCGGTCGAAAAATGAGTTGTATCCTTCCGTGTTCAACCTTGACGAAACGGCACGACTAATGCGGCAGAAATTCGTGCTCTTCGAGAAAGAAATGCTTCTCAAAGAGGAACGCGAGAATCTGAGAATCTCTCGTCTCAATCTCTCCAGTATCGGCCACAAGGCACGCCGGCGGCAGTTTGCAGCCACGGCCTCGCATCGGTTTCTCCAAAGGCTGAACAGTCCCACAACTATTAACAGAGCGGAGAAGCGGTCACGTGGAAATCGACCGCTGTACACGAAAGTTCGCACACACTGTTCCCAAAAATCAACATTACCCGCACGCCAAAAAAGGCGGGAAACCACACATTTAATTGCCGCATGTAGATTGGTCTCTACCATGACGCAGTTGGGAGAAGTGGAAGTGCGAACCACCTGCCATCGCTGCAACCAATCTCGCTTGGGGAGCAAGCTCCAGCGCAACCTCCAGAGAAAGTCTCTGAGATGCCCTGGTAACACTGCGGCAGTTATTGGTTTCCAAGCGCTGTTCATTACAGATTGACAATGCCGGGGCACCAAGGGGCCGCAAAAGGGCGGCCATTGTGTCTACCACTTTAGAATCGGCCACCTCTATCTCTGGGCACGTAGCTTCCAGACGTCGGTGGAATACCAGAAGGGCTCTATACAAAGATGGTAATTCAGTTAATTGGGGACCTTGGTTAATTTGGATATTCGGCAAGAATGCACGTAGTGATGACCCCTGATGGTAGCGAGCCAGTGTCTGAGCGGGCATGCCATCATTGCTTATTATTCGCAATAGAGTGTGGAGGCACAATGTAGAAGCCGTGACGGAAACGTCAAGGAATCCAAAACTGTCTTGATCTCACGGTTGAGCTAACGCTAGACGAGATAACCATTCTGTGCTACCAAACCAAGAAAGAAATGTGCTCAATGAAAAATGGAAATAGAGGGGCACTCCAAGAGCGCCTTTTATTCATATGTACGCAAATTTATGCCTTTTTGACGTATATACACTGTGATTGCTCATTTCTACTTTTTTCAGTGCGGGAGTGCCAGAATTTGCATTTTAAAGCTTGGTCACACTTTCAACAATTTCTTTTGATTCCCTTTTCAGGCAGATACATTGTAGCAGACAGCACAGTTGAAATGCCTTGCTCCACTCGCTGCGCATTCTGCGATGCGCTAAAACTAAGAGCTCACATAGCATATCGACATCCGCATTTCAAGTTACATAAAATAACTGTTATGAGCCACGCCGTGGTGGTCTAGTGGCTAAGGTACTCGGCTACTGAAACGCAGGTCACGGGATCGAATCCCGGCTTTGGTGGCTGCATTTTCGATGGAGGCGAAAATGCTGTAGGCCCGTGTGCCCAGATGTGGGTGCACGTTTAGGAACATCACATGGATGAGATCTCCGGAGCCCTCCCAGCACGGCGTCTCTCATAATCATATGGTAGTTTTGGTACGTTAAATTTCACAAATCATACAATCAAAATAATTGCTACGAGGCTGATTGCTTCGAAAGAGTAAAGTGCCAAGACCAGTGATGCTTATATTAGAGAGCACGACCGACCAATAGAACAGAGGGATAACGAAGGAATTGAGTTTTCTTTTAATTTCTACCGAACATCATTCTAGCAACCTCCTCTAGAAAAGTGGAATCTGAAACGAACGAAGTAAACTCGAAACTGCTTGACAAGTGAGCTGCCGTTATGTTCTCAAAACATGCATGCCAGAGGGCAGCCGCGAGAGAGACAAAAACAAAACCTTCTAGCAGCATGCTCGGTAGACATCCCAGCGGATCCATCCGTAGAATGCCGTCGCTATCCGCGTATACTGTCTTTATGCGGAGAGACCTCCCTACAGATTTATTTAGTGGCGCTCGCAGCATTCCTGCTCCCTTTCATCGATTTTCCGTGGGTGCACGGGAGAAATATTTTATGCTACACATACATGAACAAGTGAACGTTAGAAGACGTTAGACTGGGAATGTCTGAGGCTTGCCCAGTGCCGTGTCTCCTATGCTTTAGGCGCTTCGTTTTTAGCGAGTTGCTGATGCTGACAAATGGCACTGCTTTGTTGTTGTTGTTGTTGTTTTAACTGTTTTGCTGTGGAGAGGTTGAGGAGCCTATTGCCTCGGCTACTCCATATCACAGAGATCTGCAGCGAAAAATAAAAAAATAATACAGAACGGTACCCAAAAATTAACAATACGGAAAAGGAAAAAAAAAACACATAATAGCACACTGAAACCAGTTCAAATAGCCTGTCAATACACAGTTTTCTTCACGCAGTTCACACAGTCATAAACTATTTTCACGCACACCTTACTACTCTAATGCCAGTATATACATGACCACCCTTTACATAATACTCATTTCTGGCTGTCACTCATAGGCGCTTGTCCAGTCCGGTCTCCACTAAAAGTCTGTCAGGAAGATTATTGCCTTTTTCTGAAGATGCATCTCAGGCCATGGTCCAAGTAGTTTCTTTATTGTGAGGGGCCGTCTGTCCAAACTTGCTAATTTGTTCCTTAATTTTTCTCTTTCTTTCGCGTATTTAATGCACTCCAAAAGAATATGGCGAACATTTCTTCTGCATGACCACAATGGCATTCCGGTGAGTTGGATCGATGTATCTTGTGCAGGAAGCTGTTTGTGTATGCTACTTCCAATGTAAGTCGGTGGATCAATGTCTCTAGGTGTCGCGGAAGGTCTGTCGCTATGGAAAATTTTCTGTGTGGATCAACTTCATAAAGTACCGTTTCCTTTGATTTAGGGCTCTCAAACCACTTCTCCATCGAACAATGGTTAGCTCCTTGCGATATAAAATGTCGAATATCCGTCCCAGATATAGGGATTGTGCAATCCCGTCCTTCCTTCAATGCTTTCTTCGTGAGACTATCAGCATCTTCATTTCCCTTTATTCCAATGTGGCTGGGTATCCATTGGAATACGATGTTGTGACCCTGCGATGAGGCATATTGCACAGTTTCTGCGATACATTGTGGTATTTCACCATTTCTGTAAGGTGATCTCACATTTCTGATTAGCTGAAGAGCAGGTTTGCTATCAGTGCATATCACCCATTTTCGTGGATCTAGATTCTCGCAGATAAGCTTAACTGCTTCAAAGATAGCCACCAATTCTGCTGTCGTCGATGAAGATTTGTGCGATAATTTGTACATCTTCTTTTCCTGAATTTCGGGTATAAAGACCGCACAGGCTGACGCTTCTTCTGTGCATGATCCATCTGTATATATCTTCGTTTTTTCATTATGCATTACATGAAGCTGATGAAGTACCAACTGTGCCGCTACTAGAGGTGTCATGTCTGCTTTCTTCTCTATGCCGTCTATTTTACGGATAACGTTGAGAAGTGGCAGCGTCCAAGGTGGTTTTGAAGGTTTCCATTGTTTAAATTCTGGTACTACTGCTTGAAATGATGATATAGTATCCTGTAGTCTCGTTGCCGTTCTTTGTGTTAGTGCACCAGATAAAAAATGACTGTCATGCTTAATAACAGAAAAGTAACGACAATTTTACTGGCACAGGCACCCAAGCAGGACATCGTTATCAAAAGAAGTTTTCTTTCTGGATACATCTTTCTTCGTTTTTTTTACACTGGCATTCTTAGTTTCGTTCAATGCCTACAGATTCACTAACCTTTCTAGTAAGACAAAAGACGGACAAGTAAAGAATGTAGGGTTGTCTTCTTGTCAGTGCTTTTTTTTTTGTTGCGTAGCTTTTAAGCTACCTATTTTGCCTTGGGTCGGGACCGAATGAATGTCACTATCATGAATTGGCACGTGCTGTAGCCGTGATCTCCCTCATCTTCTGCTTCACTTCCAGAATAAGTCCACAGATGTGCGCGCACGACTCCGCCTGCGCTTGCGCAGAGGTAGATGCGCAGGTTTCTGTTCAGGGCGATGGCGCAAGGAGCCCCAGCATCAATGCCATTGTGAGCGTTAGCGCCTGCTTTTTCGCATGTACACATGGTTCTCTTAAGCGGGATATGGTGCAATGTTCTCTATAAAAGACTTACCTTGTTTTAGACACGTGTTTTTGAGTTTGCTTTACATCGCTCCAGCAACTAATCTTCGAGTTCTTATAATACCTGGAGGCCGAGCCATGGTGCTGAGCCAAAGGCTGATTGATTGACGACACGGTGAAACTTAGCGAAAGCGCCAGTGCAAATCAGACCTTCGAGATGGACTTTGTAAATCTGTCTTGATTTGTGCGCCACGTGTGCGTAGCAAAACTGTGGCACGTGAAAGATTTGACGCCAGCAAATATTGCCGAGCGTGAAACGTTGCCTTTACTGGAGCCCCTTCAGCTCACGCTAAGTATATCCTGACACAGCCAATCTAAGTCACTGATTGATTTTTTTTTTTGAGAACCAGCACTGTTTCGCAGCTCCGCTGACGAGCCAGCATATGAGGCTGGCGCTTCTACTTACTGTGCCGTTGTTCCATTTTACTTCACTTGCTGAGTCCCGCAGCATCGAATGCGTCAGCGCACCGATGCTCTCAATGGCGGGTTGCCGAAGCTAATCGCGGAGACTGAACTTGTCGGCTAGTTGCCTTGACATATCTTATGGAAAAAGTGAAAAAGGAGAGGACAATAGAACACACACAAAAGAGACGAAGCGCTGACTGTCGCTGCGAGACTAAACGCGCGAGGAGTGGCCGCTCACGACGCGTCGCGCGTTTCTCCGTGCTCTCTTACTTCGTACTTCGTGCGTGATTTGTGAAACCGTGAGGCATGACCACGGGCCCCGCTGCGGTGGTCTAGTGGCCAAGGTACTTGGCTGCTAACCCGCAGGACACGGGCTCGAATCCCGGCTGCGGCGGCTGCATTTCCGATGGAGGCGGAAATGTTGTAGGCCCATGTGCTCAGATTTGGGTGCACGTTAAAGAACCACAGGAGGTCGAAA
Source organism: Rhipicephalus microplus (assembly GCF_013339725.1). Classification (NCBI taxonomy): domain Eukaryota; kingdom Metazoa; phylum Arthropoda; class Arachnida; order Ixodida; family Ixodidae; genus Rhipicephalus; species Rhipicephalus microplus. Next base: position 89,427,858 of record NC_051167.1, read on the forward strand.
TTTCCAGAGCCCTCCACTACGGCGTCTCTCATATTCATATGGTGGTTTTGGGGCGGTAAATCCGACATATCAATCAATCAAATACAAGCAATTTGCATCATACACCATAGGCATAGCGCGAGATGGAACCGCAGCGCTGCTCGTTCTTGCATCGACCATCACGTTCACTTAAAAGAGCAAGCGTTTAATAAAGGTTGTAGGGCGGGGATCGGGTTGGGAAAAGCATTTGCTCCCTCGGTGACGGGAGCGACTGAGTGAGTAAGTTTGCGGCAGTGAAAAGTGAGCAAGCCCAGGGGAGAGGGTAGAGATGAAGAAAGAGGGACACAATTGCGAAAGTGGTGCGATCGGCGATGCAGCGGAGAGCTTCGACGGCCGCAATGGCTACAGCGGAGTGCGCGGCTTAAGGAGCTTCACCCCAAATATACTTCCCTTGTGAAGGTAACCGCTGCATATGTATTATGTGCCTTTTACCTCATGCCGTTTTAAATGTGCGGCACATTAAGAGACTGTGCTTCACCAGACACTAGATTATAAACAGCATCCCGCACTGGTGTCATCAAGACGAGTAATGCGGAAAATCACAGGATAACATCACATAAATCCATCATGATTTAAGAGATCCACTAAGTTTATGAAGTCATCATTGTGTCATAGTGAGGTCAAATGACGTAAAGTCACATGATTATGTCATCGCATGTCGTAGCTTGTTCAAAGATTGGTCTTTCTTGAAGGCAGCGTGGAAACATGAGAAGTGCTTCCGACCTTAGTGCCAATCGAAAGGCCAGGTGCATAGAACTTTCGGTGGGCAGCTGGGAGTCATCAACGCGTCGACTAAGAAGACAAGAATAGCTTTTCCCTCGTAGTTTTTTCAGGTGATTGGTCTTTCAAGAAAGCAGTGTCCTCGAAATCATGTTCCCGTTTATGTCACGTGTATGTTTTTTTATGAACTGTATCTGATTGTTGGATTGGTCTTGTAATGACGCTTTTAGGGTTAAGTATAATAATAACAACAACAAATAACGCTACAAAAATAAGACGGGCTGTGGGTGTTTTTTATGGCACAGGGTAGAAAGAGGGCGGGGGGTGCTCAGGTATACGTCGAGGAAAACCATCGTCAAAAAAAGCGCATTGTGTACTTTGCAATTTACCTATTTTTGTTTGCCACGTGAAACGTCATCCACAAAATCTGCTTCCTTATTTTTCGTTTTGAACAATAGTTACCGTTACGATTGAATGCTTTGTCATGCCTTCAATGAAGTTTTTTTATTGTTTCATTTTTCATCTGCTCTTTCGTTGCATTTTACACCATTGTCTCCGTTTCTCTTAAGTGATTGCGTAATTCTCAGAAGATGTACTCTGATCACTCTGGAAAGTTTGACCTGATGCCTCATCTAGTTTATGGTAAATGGAGTCACAAAGAAATTCAGGCTATGATTGACGCCGTAGGGGCAGACTCCGGATAATTTCCGCAACATTGCTTTTTTTTATTTGCAGTGGAATTACCAAGTGCATGGGCCTCTATAGCACATAACCTATAGCGAGGTACGACTGCCGTGAACGGGAGTGTACACTTGCTTTTCTGTTATACAGTCAAGCAATGCAACCAGCGCATCACCGCGGCAAATGACGTAGTCTTGTCAATTAAGTTCTACTAGAACCGCAAGTTGAAAGTAAATGTGTTTAGAAAAATCGTTTCGAAACTTAGAGTACGAGCTGGTGTACTGCGGGAGCACACAACGACATCCCGAAAGGTCATAGGAGAGTTCACAGTGTTTAGAACAATTTATAAACGTTAGGGCACTTTACGTACCCTACTGTGGGACAGCAGTACGCAAAAAATAGAGTTTGGCATTGGGTGCATACAACCCTTTGACAAACTGTGCGTGTTCAGAAACAAATCGTGTTCAAAGTTTTCGAGTACTTTCTACTGAACTTTGGGAGTGTAGGGAGCCGTCTTGATTATGAAAATGAATACTTGGTGAAGGCGTGTTTAGAAAGTTTTTTCGCAATTTAGAGTTCTTGTAGCTCAGTTATGCGTGTGTTTAGAAAAAAGTTATCGATTTAAAGTACTCGGTACTCTACCATGGGAGAGCAAAAAGTTGTGCCGTGAGCTTAACATTTCATGAGGCTATTTCAGTAAACATAACGCCGTGACAACAAAAATGTCACTGAACTAGTGTGTTTACCTGTTGACACATGGTTGTCTGCGCATGGTACAAACATCACCTCTGTTAGTGACGAACGGCAAAAAAAAAAGGATGGCAATAATGAACATACTGAGTATTGCACGAACGAGCAAATTGCTCAATCGTGCCGACCCACCTAGTTATGCTTGTACAGCACGTGCGTTTTGTATCGATTGTAATAGACTTCAACGTGAATTTAATTGTGAAATTATGAAATTAAGATGTTTTTATGCCGCCAATCCTTTACTATAGTTTTGTATCATGATAAATGAAAAAAAAACAATGGATGGCGGTAGGTTGGCGACCGCATTCGATTCACTCAGTTCATTTTCATTCAGCTACTCACCGTTACTTTGCAGCATAGCTTTGCCCTAAGGGCATTACCATGTATTGTAATATAACATGCTTCGTTACGCTTGCGAGCCGCAGGTGGAGCGGTTGAGGAAAAGAAGTCAGCTCCTGCAGCCCTAGTTAGGAGCTTGGCTCAGTGTCGGTTACGCTTCCCCTCAAGAGGGACGCTTGTAGTACGCCAAGGGACGCCCTACCTCCCCAGCCTGCTCACATCGCGGCGACCAAAAGACGCTTGAGCACCTTCTATATGCATGTCCATTGCTGACGCAGAAACACTCAAGGCCCACAGCTGCCTGCACACTCCAAGGACTAAACGAGAGGTGGCATGGCCGGACTAGAGGTGCGGCATGCGCGCACTCTCTTACAGCCTGTGCTTCGTTTCTAGTTGCTACCTTTCACCGCCACTAGTTCACGGCACTGTGGCCCAACCCTCCCTAAACCTTGCTAACACGAAGGATGTTACGCCCAGTGAGCTTAGCGTGGCAACCTTATCAGGGCAGTTAGTGCTCACAGTGTGCCCTTCTACTAGGTTTTTATAAGGTTCGTCTAATCCAAGGCGGAGGTGAAGGAGATGAAGTCACCGACACTCGTCTCTGTAGGTTATTTCATCCGAAAGAACTATCTTTTTATTTGCGGTTAGCCGGCGATGTGGCTGAGCAGCTCGGCATTTCACTCCCCACGTGGTAGCGGCCCGCTACAGTGATCTGTGTTTTGAAGAACCCAACAAGTTTTATCCAATCGATATTAGGATTAATGTGCGCGGGTTTCATTCTCAATTAAAAAGGGTGCACGCATGCCACTCCTCTAGTCTGGCCATAAAGGTGGCTACCTAATACTACTACTTCTACTACTACTACTACTTCTACTACTACTACTACTACTACTACTACTACTACTACTACTACTACTACTACTACTACTACGCCTGCAGCATCACTGGCGTACGATCCATGGCTTAGGGAGCCTTGTCCCTAAAAAATGTAACAATTTATAGTACTTCGTACGGAACTATGAGAAAGCGCTGAGCCGCCCCTAATACCCATTAGGCAACAATGGGCGCTCCACAAGTCACGCGCCTCCAAGGAGGTTTAAGCAGCACTTACCAGGCTCCATACCAAATTCTAGTTAGACTGTGGAAGTTGTTGGGTGTCCGATGAGGAACATTCAGCCACAAACATTTTCTGGTTAGGTTCATTACCAGCTGAAATTTTTTTTAATGCGAAGCGTTTCTTAGAGAACTTCGGTGACTTTAAGCGTATCCATCCATCTGTCCGTCCGTCCGTCCGTCCACCTACCCACCTACCCATCCATCCGTCCATCCATCCATCCATCCATCCATCCATCCATCCATCCATCCACCCACCTACCCACCTACCCATCCATCCATCCATCCATCCACCTACCCATCCATCCATCCATCCATCTACTCATCCATCCACCTACCCATCCACCCATCTACCCACCCACCCATCTACCCACCCACCCGTCCGTCCACCCGTCCGTCCGTCCATCGATCCCTCCGTTCATCCGTCCGTCCGTCCATCGATCCGTCCGTTCATCCGTCCGTCCGTTCATCCATCCATCCGCTCATCCATCCGTCCGTTCATCCGTCCGTCCACCCGTCCATCCACCCGCTCATCCATCCGTCCGTCCATCCGTCCGTCCATCCGTCCGTCCACCCGTCCGTCCACCCGTCCGTCCATCCGTCCGTCCACCCGCTCATCCATCCGTCCGTCCATCCGTCCGTCCATCCGTCCGTCCACCCGTCCGTCCACCCGTCCATACATCCGTCCGTCCATCCGTCCGTCCATCCGTCCGTCCATCCGTCCGTCCACCCGTCCGTCCACCCGTCCATACATCCGTCCATACATCCGTCCATACATCCGTCCATCCATCCGTCCATCCATCCGTCCATCCATCCATCCATCTGTCTATGTATCCATCCGTCTATGTATCCATCCGTCTATCTGTCTATGTATCCATCTATCTATCCCACATCCATCCGCCCCGCCGCGGTGGTCCAGTGGCTAAGGTACTCGGCTGCTGACCCGCAGGGCGCGGGTTTGAATCCCGGCTGCGGCGGCTGCACTTCCGATGGAGGCAGAAATGTTGTAGGCCCTTGTGCTCAGATTTGGGTGCACGTTAAAGAACCCCAGGTGGTCTAAATTTCCGGAGCCCTCCACTACGGCGTCTCTCATAATCATATAGTGGTTTTGGGACGTTAAACCCCACATATCATATGACATCCATCCATCCATCCATCCATCCGTCTAGCTGTCTATGTATCCATCTATCTGTCTATGTATCCGTCTATCTGTCTATGTATCCGTCTATCTGTCTATGTATCCGTCTATCTGTCTATGTATCCGTCTATCTGTCTATGTATCCGTCTTGCTGTCTATGTATCCATCCATCCATCCATCTATCTATCTATCTATCTATCTATCTATCTATCTATCTATCTATCTATCTATCTATCTATCTATCTATCTATCTATCTATCTATCTATCTATCTATCTATCTATCTAGCCGCCGACGACTTCTAGCTCTCCTGGCCATTGCGATAACGATATCGATACCAACTTGGTACGGCATAACATGACTGTATGAAACACATATTTGTCTAGTTATATCATGAAAATCATGACAGGTTTGCCATGAATGTCATGATTTACAATTCATGGCACTGCAGCCTCTTGTGGTGATTTCGTTCACAAGGCATCTTGCAAAACTGGTATGGTATTGCACGATCGCATGACAAACACAAGCGACAGACCATAACATGAAAATCATGAAATGCGTGTCATGTAACAGCCTGAACACATGCTACGCTCATGATGCGCTCGCGGCCGTTTCACTAGCTTCACATGTACCGAACTCGGTATTACGTGACGCCTAGGGATGACGAAAGTATGTGACAGGTGCAAACATGATAATCATGAGTTGCGTGTCATGAGAGAACATGATTACACGCCATAATCAAGGCGCCAACACATTTCGACGTGACGCGGTGTGCGTGCTCGCCGGCGCTCACTTCGTCGCGTCATGCCGGCGTTGCCACTCCAGGCACCGGTCCTGCCATACACTAGCAGGTGTGCTCCACGCTACGTTGCTTTGACGCGTACGCGTTTCAGCGCGTCCTGCGTCCCCCCGTCACCAAAAGAGGGAGACGTAGTGCTGTTTGGGAAAAGCATCGGCGTGAAATGCAGCATGTCGCATTTCGCGCCTGTTGTCGTCGGGCCGCACCGATGGATGGTGGTCGCGCCAGGGGTCAGACTATGGAGTGCTCGCGTTTCGCTAACGTAGCGTTGCTGTGCCGACCGTACAAGCGCGTCTACGCTACATCGAAGTATATTGGGCACTTCATGATGCACTCGCGGCGGTTTTGCTAGCTCCACATATACAAAATTTGGTGTTACGTGACGTCAATGGATGACGAAATATATGACTCGTGCAGTGCATGATAATCGTGACATGCGTGTCATGTAAAAACGTGACAACATATTGTGACGACGCGAGATTGACGAGCACACAAAGCGCCTCAAACAAATACGATTTATCGATCGCAGGAAAACAGACTGCAACGACTTCTTCGTCTTTTTACCTCAGCCAAAGACACTCGCGCTCCTTCGTTGTCCTCACCACTGGCACATACGCGCATCATTATTCCCCCTTAAAAAAAAACATCGTCCCGATGTTAAACGTTTGAGAAGCAAGGCGAAAGCAAAACTGCACAGTTAGTCACTGAAAGTAAGGCTTCATCCGAAGCACGTGGACGATTTCTGGTGAATGTCTGCGCCGCTTTGAACGCTGCACGCCGCCCGGAACAACATCGTAGTTGACGTCACTAATGCGTCGCAGAGCCTTGTAGGGTCCGAAGTATCTTCGCAACAGCTTTTCGGAAAGCCCACGCCGACGAACAGGTGTCCAGACCCATACTTTGTCGTCCACGTTGTATATGACGGGTCTGTGCCGGAGGTTGTAATACTTGGCATCGTCGTCTTGCTGTTTGGTGATTCGCAACCTGGCAAGTTGTCTGGCTTCTTCTTCTAGCTGGGTAAACTCTTGGGCGTCTGTCTGATTGCCATCATTTTCATGAGGGAGCATTGCGTCTAATACCTGTGTCACACGGGCGCGCAAAAAGTCTTTTAAGTAAGCGGTCTTTTACGAAGTTGAAAGACTTTTAACAAAGAGGTGTTTGCGGCGCAGACACACGGCAGCAACGATCTCCTTTTAGTGTTTTCGTTCGAAGACGCTAGCGAAAGCGTGGCGCCAGCAGTTAAAAGAGAAGCAATGAAAATTAAACGATGTATCACGATGTACAAATTAATGATTTGTTGCACTGCTCGTTTCTTCAAATAAAGTTGAGAATAAGAGATGAAGAAACACCAATGTGAATGTTTTTTGCACTAGATAAGGAAGAATTCCCATAACTAGCGACGTGCACAAGTCCGTCTGGCACCACTGTGCTTTTATTTACCGTATTTGTTTTTCGCTGCTCTCGACTGCTCTCGACACGTTATGAACCACCGTACGGGAGAAAAAGCGAGGATCGCAAGCCTCACGGCCTGCCTTCTCGCTCTGGAAAGCGAGGCAGACGCTGCAAAAGCCGCCAAGGAGAGGATAAAGCAGCGTAAGACCGAGCGTCACCACGTGATATTGCCGACGCGTTGTAGCTGCTTACGAGACTAGAAAAGGAAATAACCATTAAAATAGTTCATTACATCTTCTGCAGGATATGAAATTTGTTTTTACAAAGAGTTTTGATGACAGAAAAATAAGCATTCGCCCTTTTTTTCCCACCACTCGAAAATTGCTGGCGCCCACTGGTTTCGAGGCTACTCATTCGGAGCCGTAAAAGAGATCGACGAACGCCGTTTACGAAAAAGACCGCTTCTGAAAATGAGTTCGCTCTGTGCCGTGTGTCTGCTGTCAGGAACTCCTTTTCGGAAAAAGACCGCTTACTGAAAGACTTTTAAGTGCCCGTGTGACAGGGGTATAACGTTGTTGTAACCTCGCGTCCGTAGAGGAGACTAAAGGGTGTCTTCCGAGTGGTCTCTTGACGAGCTGTGTTGTAGGCGAACGTGACGTAGGGCAAAATGATGTCCCAGTTCTTGTGCTCTACATCTACGTACATGCTTATCATGTCAGCCAGGGTCTTGTTGAGGCGTTTGGTGAGCCCGTTGGTCTGGGGATGATACGCCGTTGTCTTCCTGTGAGCTGTACCACTTAGTCGGAAAATGGTGTCCAAAAGCTCGGCCATGAACGCAGTACCTCTGTCGGTGATTACTATTGCGGGGGCACCGTGTCTTAAGACGATGGCTTCGATGAAAAATTGCGCCGCTTGAGCTGCCGTTGCCCGTGGCAGAGCGCCTGTCTTCGCGTATCGGGTCAGGTAATCCGTGGCGACGATTATCCACCTGTTTCCAGTGGCAGACTTTGGGAAGGGGCCCAAAAAATCCATGCCAATTTGTGCAAACGGTGTCGCCGGCACTCGAACAGGCTGCAGCAGGCCAGCTGGTTTGATGGATGGTGGCTTGCGGCGCTGGCAATCTAGACATGCCTGCACGTAAGTTTTGACAACTTCGGCAAGTCTTGGCCAGTAATAGTTCTGCCTTATCCTCGCCAATGTTCTTGCGTAACCCAAGTGACCAGCGGTAGGTTCGTCGTGACAGGCTTGCAGTACCTCACGGCGAGGCGAAGAAGGAACGACGAGCAAGTAGCTGCTGCCGGTGGGTGAAAAGTTCCTCTTATAAAGAACGTCATTTCGCAAGCAGTACGACGGCAGCCCTCTCGCAAATAACTTCGGAACGCTATTCGCTCACCCTTGTAGGTAATCTATAAGTGGTAGCAGCTCAGCATCGCCACGCTGCTGTTGAGAAAAGGTGGCAGTGTCCACAATTCCGAGAAAGGCCGTGTCGTCATCGTCGTTGTCCGGGGATGCCGTCTCAACAGGAGACCGAGAAAGACAGTCGGCATCGGTGTGTCATTTTCCCGACTTGTAGGCAACAGTGAAGTCAAATTCTTGGAGCCGAAGACTCCATCGTGCAAGGCGGCCAGACGGATCTTTCAAGTTGATTAACCAACAGAGAGAGTGGTGATCGCTGATAACGGTGAATGGGCGGCTGTACAAATAAGGACGAAACTTCAGGACTGCCCATACCATTGCAAGACATTCTTTTTCCGTCGTAGTGTAATTAGCTTCAGCTCGGGACAGCGTCCTGCTGGCATAGGCGATCGCGTTTTCATTGTTGTCCTTCGACTGTACGAGCACTGCTCCAAGACCCACATTACTAGCGTCTGTATGAGGTATTGTCGGTGCGTCTTCATCGAAGTGGGCCAGCACGGGGGGTGTTTGCATTCGCTGACGAAGCTCGTGAAATGCCTGCTATTGGTCTTCGCCTCATCTGAAGGGGGTATCTTCCCGAGTAAGCTGTGTCAATGGCCATGCGATGCGCGAAAAATTAGCAATAAACCGCCGGTAGTAGGCACAGAGACCTAAAAAACGTCGTACTGATTTTTTGTCTGATGGTGTCGGGAAGTTTGCCACGGCGGCAATTTTATCCGGGTCGGGTCGGATCCCTCGGCTACTCACGACGTGACCGAGGAACCGAAGTTCGTGGAAGCCGAAGTGGCACTTTTTTGGTTTTAGAGTAAGACCAGCCAAGCGTATTGCTTCAAAAACTGCTTCGAGCCTTCGTAAGTGTTCCTCGAAAGTCGCCGAAAAGACAATCACGTCATCGAGGTACACCAAGCAGGTTTGCCACTTAAGTCCCGACAGAACCGTGTCCATGAGACGCTGGATTGTTGCTAGCGCCGAACACAAACCGAAAGGAAGAACCTGAAATTCATAAAGTCCGTCGGGCGTAACAAAGGCGGTCTTCTCACGATCTCTCTCATCCACTTCAATTTGCCAGTAGCCGCTTTTTAAGTCCATAGACGAAAAGTAGCGTGCGTTTTGTAGTCTATCCAATGAATCATCAATACGCAGCAGAGGGTAGACGTCCTTCTTTGTGATCTGATTAAGCTTACGGTAGTCGACGCAGAAACGCAAGCTACCATCCTTCTTTTTGACGAGTACTACAGGTGATGCCCAAGGACTGTTAGACGGCCAAATAACACCATCTTCTAGCATCGTTTTCACCTGTTTTTGAATTACCTCACGCTCTTTTGGGGCGACTCGATAAGGATTTTGCCGGATGGGTCTGGCATCGGAATCCGTGATGATGCGGTGTTTCGTCAGTGCCGTTTGACCAACTCTTGGTGTGGATGAGAAGCAGCCGTGGAACTTGTTGATCAGCGTGAGAAGGCGGTCTCGCTCAATGGGAGATAACATTGCACCAACGTCTACAGATGTCGGTGTAGTGATAGTAGACGCTGCTGCTTCCTCCACTAAATAACAATCTTCTGTTTGCGAAAGTTCGTCAAAATAGGCAATAGCCGTGCCTTTAACTATGTGTCGGCGTTCTCTGCTGAAATTTGTCAATAGCAGTTCAGCGCATCCGTCAATAACAGTGATGACAGCCCTGGCAACAGAAAGGCCGCTAGTGAATGCGAGCTCCTTGATGTGTTCAGCGACGCCAGTACCATTTCGTAATTTGTCACAGTGCACGGATACGAGAGAGCAACTTCGTGGCGGCAGTATGACGTCGTCATCGGTAATACGGAAGTGAGGTGGCTGGTGTTCCTCATCTGTAGCAGTCTCCGAGCTTACAGTGAACGTTACGCTTCTGTCACGTATGTCAATCACAGCCCCGTATTCACGCAAGAAATCCATTCCCAATATGAGCTGTTTACAGCATTCGTGGAGAATGACGAGGGTGGCGACAAAGGTGGAACCAGCAATGAAGAGTCGGGCCGTGCACTTTCCAACCGGTGTCATCAACTGACCTCCTGCAGTTCTTATATTAGGTCCCTGCCATGGCATTTTCACCTTCCTGAGTCTTTCGGCTAGCTGTAGGCTTATTATAGAGAAGTGGGAGCCAGTGTCCACAAGTGCCGTCACTTGGTGGCCGTCAATGTGAACGACGAGGTCAGCGCTGATAACGTCGGTTACGTCGGCAGTTGTCTCATTCGTCGAATTAGTCGTTGCTGTCGTCTTCTTCGGTATCGATGGCTTCGAGCTGTCACTTGTCTGCAATGGGGGCTGTTCGGAATTTCGAATATTGGCAGCCCCACCCCCCGAGGTCGCTGCGTCTAGTTTCCTCGTCGCGGGCTAGGGGACCTGCCCCTGGTGACGTCGGCAAAACTGCGACGATTAGGTGAACTGGGCCGCGCAGGAGATGGAGAACGTGATCTGGGCATTACTGGATTCTGCGGCGGTGCGTTCACATGGGCGTAGTTGTACATGCGTTGATCGTCGTACGCAACATAATCAGGGTAGCGAGGAAATCTCGAGTATTGAGCGTCGCGATAACGGCAAACTCTGTAGACGTGCCCAGCTTCGCCACAATGAAAGCATACCGGTCGACGGTCAGCGGTACGCCACAAATCGGTTTTCCGACGCTGGTAGGTAAGTGGAGACTCACTATTGGGCCACGTTGTGGGGCGACGTTGTGGGGCATGTTGGTTATACGGCATTCGACTTGTCGGAGGAATCGGTGAGGTTGCGAAAGTGGTCGGTGCTGACAGTGGCTGTGTTTGCAGGGTTGGTTGTGGTCCAGTCATTGGGGTCTGCTGTGCTGAAGGAGCGACGACGGGGCGTCGGACTGCATCAGCAGAAGTAAAGTGTCGTCGCACACCATTATAGCCGGATGAAGAGAGAGCATGGCGGACCTCATCCCGGACAACATCAGCGACAAAAGACAATGCCGGCGTCGGTTCAGATGCTAGAATTAAACCAAGCTGCCGAAGCTCCTCCCTCAAAATCTCTCGGATGACTTCCCGCAGAGGCCTGTCGTTGTCGCAGAGGCTCGCCGCAGTCGTGACAGGGCTACTCGCTCCAACGTTGACCGGGTTCTGCTGGCGGTACCGTTGCTGTAGGGCCCGTTCAATAGCTGTGGCTTCTTTCGTGAACTCAGCTACTGTTGTTGGCGGATTTCTCACAAGCCCAGCAAACAGTAGCTCCTTCACGCCTCGCATTAGATACCGGAGCTTCCTGTCTTCCGGCATCTCGGGATCCGCCCTGCCGAAAAGACGGGTCATGTCCTCGGCGAACATAGCGACGCTCTCGTTTGGTTTTTGAATTCGAGCTTCCAAGAGACGTTGCGCATTCTCCTTTCTGTCAAGACTACTGAAGGTGTCAATCAGCTGGTTGCGGAAGTCATCTCACGTAGCCATGCTTCTTTCCCTGTTAATGTACCACGTCTGGGCGTTGTCTTTCAGGTAGAAGTACACATTCGCGAGCTTGTCTTCTGGGGTGGCCCACTGGTTGTACTTCGCGCAGCGTTCGAACTAGTCCAGCCAATCTTGTGCATCTTCATAGGTCTCACCATGAAAGCAGTCAGGAATCATGAGATTCTGAAGTGTCATGTGCGATGTAGCTGCAGTGGCCATGGTGGTTGAAGGAAGCAAGCGATTGCTGGCAGTTTCTGGAAAGGGATTGAGCTCGGGAGCTAGGCCTCGCACACGGCGGCTGGAACGGTGGACTGGTGTGTCGACAAGTGGTAGTGGTTCCGGGCTTGAATGTCGGGTCCGCGAAGGGGTGCCAAGCATGAAGACGTACCCCGCACCTCCACCAGTGTGACGACGCGAGATTGACGAGCACACGAAGCGCCTCAAACAAATACGATTTATTGATCGCAGGAAAACAGACTGCAACGACTTCTTCGTCTTTTTCCCTCAGCCAAAGACACTCGCGCTCCTTCGTTGTCCTCACCACTGGCACATACGCGCGTCAATATCACGCTCATGGCGTGCTCACGGCCGTTTCACTAGCTCCACGTATACTAACTTTGGTATCACGTGATGTGAATAGATGGAGGTAAGCGACACATCGAAACATGATAATTGAGACACGGAAGTCATGCACGGCGTAATTCATTTCCTACTCGTAACGTTATGCTGATTTTAAACTGACATATCAACATTTCTCATTCGTGCTTCACGTATCATCGTTTCTCACTGTACGTGGGATCTGACAATTTTAGGGTCGAAGCTTTCTATAGCGGCACCCGTTTATCCCTCGTGGACGTTGCAGTAGTGTGTAACAAGTATAATATTTTGACCTCCAACGTAGTGCCGGTGAGAGATTTTTTCTGTGCGTTCTTGAACAACAATATATAGTGATCAATGTACATGCCAATGATGGTAATGGGGAATGAGAGACAGTAGCATTCGGCTTTCACGCTGCGATCCCCTTTAGCAGCAATTGGCATGTACATTGAGCACTATCTGACAAGAAAGGGTTGCTACGTTATACTCGCTGGGTGTAACCTCTTTAGTTTTAGAGAGGTTTAGCGAGCGTTGAGCCGAAGTGCCATGAATATAATGAACTAGTATATACTATGAACTCGAGGTTGTTAAAGGTGGGAAGTAGACCCGAAGCGCAAGCTGTAAGAAAGTGTGCGTGTGCCACTTCTCGTTTAGTCCGTGAAATGTCCGCTGGATGGCGGCGCTTCTCAATGGGGAATATATGATGAAAAGATGCGAGATGGTGGTACTTGGAGTGTTGAATAGATGGACGAACGGACACACAGACAGATGCATGGATCGACGCATGAACGGACGCAGGGGCGGATGCATGAACGAACATAGGGACGGGCGCACAAACAGACGCATGCACGGACGGGTGGATGGACGCATGGATGGTCACACAGACGGACGCATGGACGGACGGAAGCAAGAACGAAAGAACGGACGAATGCTTCGCCCCACTCTCCATCATTCATCATTCACTCCGTGGATATGCTGCCATTTTTTTTCTTTTTCTTCCTTGACCAGCGTTGTTTTTACGTCTACTGCCTGTTTCTACGGGATGGTTCGGAAATGCTGGCTTAGATACGGTAGAATAGATAGATCAGCACAATGAGTGCGTGAGCGCGTAGGAGCGTTTCACGGCTGTCGTCTGCTAGATGCGCTGACCACGGGGACACGAATGCATGCGAAACGCTGGCACATTAGCCCCGAATATCGTTGCGATTCACGGGGAAAAGAAAAAAAAAAAAGAATGCTAACATTCCCTTGTTGCGTCTCATTATTTTATGATGATGAACAAACTTTATTTAATTAGCCGAAAGGTCCTTCTCACCTTTCAGGTACGAGAGGAGAAGGGAGGACCAAACCTAGACGACGGCCATGATCCCATGGGCTCTGGTGGCGTCTTCGGCCTGCCGTCTCATTATTTATCTAGGAGATTTATTATTCTCTTCAAGCAACAAATACATACACTACGCATGTTGCGTTAAATAATTTTCCCCATGTCACGTGCCACCGTTGGCAAAGTCAGAGCATAGTCATCTATGTAGAGGACCAATGTCACCGCAATGCCATGTACGTAAGGTCATTCATGCACGCACGTCATGCCCTCATTCTCTGGGCGCGCACCCGCAAAAGGAAAGGGGAGCAGCGTTTATCTCGATGTTTGGCCCATTTCCGTGGCGCGTAGCGTTGCGAATTTCTACAGACGTGATAATGAATGCCTCATCTACGCATTGCTCTTGTCAGCTTAAAATTGTCAAACATGGTGAGTGGACCTTTCAACAAAACGCCCAGCAGGCTATTATATGTGTTTAGAAAGAGTTGTTAACGATTTAGTGTACTCGGTATTCAACTAAGGGGGAGGAAAAAGCCGTCCCATGGGCTTCAGATTTAAAAGACATGTCGCTGAAGAGAGTGCTTCACGGCAAAAGATATTCAGACAGCTGAAGGGCATGGAGATTACACATTACCATCTTTTATGCCACCAATTTAATTGGGCCAGTGCATGCATGCGTTTGATAGCAACCATAAAAGATTTAAGCAAGAAAGTGGCCGATACGTAGCTACAACACGAAGCTATTTCGCATGGACGACCACTTTTGAATATAAATTTCTGCCGCAATTGTTGCCAGTGGTGTTCTATTCACTTAGTTGGCCTTTGTTCAGCTACTTGTTGCTACATTGTAGCATAAGATGGCAGAATAGATACGCATTGATAACATGTAGCTTGACACGCGTCGTTGATATCCGAGTTTGCGCTTACCATCATTAAGCCTTCCTCGTAAGCATCATACGCCGCTTATACAGTTCCATGAGGTGGCTGTGTTACTGTGTCACGGTGCATTGTTAAGTACGCTTAAGTTTCACGAGGAAATCAGTGCACTCATTAGAGTTGATAAAGATAATATCTGAAAAGCATTGTAGGTTTCATGCGATATGAGTTAGGACAATCGTGCGCAGCTTGGTCACTTATAGGGGTTTTTTTACACGCAGTGCAGAATACCTTTCCACAGACCCACCGCGGTGGCCTAGTTACTATGCATCGCGATTTACTGTCTAGCCTTGGTCGTGGGATCGAATTGCAGCTGCAGAGACCGCATTATTATGAAGGCAAAGTGATAGAAGACCGTTGGTTTAGATCGAGGTGCCCGTAAGCGGTCGTAGAAACTTCCGCAGTCCTATACACCATGAGTTCTCTCATAATTAAACCGCGGTTTCGTTAGGTAGAACTCCAGTGTTTACTACTATTTCGTTTTCCGCTATTTGAAGCTATATCTGCACTATACGACAAACTGCGAGATATTTTTCCAGTGAAAGCTGCTATATACACCTATTTTTACAGTACCTTTCCATACAAACGTCTGGAGATTCAAACTGAGACGCTTTACGACCATGACAATTGTGACCACCACCCGTCAACATTGTTTCGGAACAGTATAATTACGACAAAAGTTTATTGGCTTCTTCACGTACATATTGTCACGGGGTCATGACGCGGACGAAGGGAGCAGACTGGATGATCAGATGGCCGAACGTGTGGCCAGGTAAAAGGAAAGTCAAATTACAGCAAGACAGTGGTACCTAAAGTGGCGAACAGAGTATCGGCCGTCGATCAACTGGCAAGCGGTGAAGCGCGTCGGCATTTATACATGTACCATCCAATATTCTTGCGTTATCATTAGCAGCCGCATAGGTTTCAGAACAATCCGCAAAGTTCTCGAAGTGGGCGTCATCTTAACGAAACGATCTCATAGAGGTCCATAGCTCCTCGAAAATTGCAGACATGGTTTGCGATGAGTGTTACTAAAATTGGAAGGAGTTAATCAAAAACCATAAAGGAGGAATGTGGCATTATTTGTATAATTGCCACGCCGAAAGCACCTCACTTCCTAGTACTTTTCATTATGCATATGGATGATAATAAAATTAGCCGTCCAGCCATTTCGAAACACAAATACTTCAAATCACCTCTCCTGCTTTTTTTGCGTACAATAAGACCTAATCTAAAGTCAGGTCCATGTGCTGCATTCTACCACACGTCATCAACGTACGAGTGCGTCTACTCGAATGCTGTTGACGCATGGCGGGACTACTCATGGAAGTGTAATGTATTGTTTAAAGTGTCGTTGCAAACGAGAGCAGTCTTCCTGACATCGAAAAACGTATAGCTACTACCGTGAATTGCATATCCTTTCATGCACTGAAAAGGAAAAAAAGGAAACCACCCGTTATTATTATCGGTCGTGGCCATCTTCCGAACGGCTCAATTTAGAAGATGGGTGCTTGCGACAGAGAGATGTGCCTGCAGCAGATTTCTTCAACAGCGATTCCTTTCTATCAGTAAAACAGTCCCTATCCATTTATTCATATAGTTTAAAAAAGAGCTAAGTCTGAGAAAGAGAGACGCTTCTTCTGAGTCTCTTTGACAATAAGAATGAATTATTAGTATTTTTGTAGCCTTCTTTATTTATTAGAAACAACTTTATTTAGACCAATTAGCCAATAATGAAGTCAACGAAAGTATAAGGGCCCTAATTGTACTTTTTGAGGCGTAATATAGTAACTGCGATGTAAAACTAAAGAAAATAAAGGTTACAAAAAGACAGCTTCCAGCTGGCAAAAGACCAAACTTGGGACCTTCAGATCCGGTGGTTACAGGTTACGTTCCTTGGGAGCTGGAAGTTTTCTTTTCGTCCATTTTACTCTTCTTTTACATCTATATCACACTTATTACGACACACTTAAAATTGTACAATTAAAGTTCTTTATTCATTTATTTTCTTCACTGTCTGCGGTTTTTCAATAAAGTCGTGTCGACACGTCTCTTTAGGAATAAACGATTTCTGTTTTTTGCATTCCATGATTCTCTTATGAGGGCATACAGTTCCTCAACGTAGGCCCAGGTGTCTACTAAATAGAGTGAGTGCTTCACCAGTTAAGACCAAAAAAATAAAAAAAGAGAGTGAGTGTAAGTGTTCTCGCCAAAACGCGCTTGAATGCGGGAAATCTATCCTTCTCGATAGCGTTTCGGTGCTTATCCTAACATCGACTAGTAGGTCGAGCTACTACTACACTTCATTTAATACTACCAAGAAAGAAATGTGCTCAATGCAAAATGGAAATAGAGGCCCACTCTAAGACCGCCTTTTATTCATATACGCAAATTTATGCCTTTCTCAACATTTAATCCTTGTGCTTTCTTATTTCTACTTTTTCAGTGCGAGAGTGCCAGATTTTGCAATAAAAGTTTCCTCACACAATCCACAAATTTTTTTTTGAATTCCCTTTTCAGACAGAAACATTGTAGCAGAAACCACGGTTGAAGTGCCTTGCTCCGCTCGCTGCGCATTCTACGATGCGCTAAAGCTAAGAGCTCACATAGCATATCAACATCCGCATTTCTAGTCGCATTAAACAACAGCTACGAGCTCCATCGCGGTGGTCTAGTGGCTAAGGTACTCGGCTACTGACCCGGAGGTTGCGGGATCGAATTCCTGCTTTGGCGGCTGCAATTTTAGTGGAGGCGAAAATGTTGTAGGCCGCTGTACTCAGATTTAGGTGCAACTTAAATAACCCCAGGTGGTCGAAATTTCCGGAGCCCTCCCACTACGGCGTCTCTCATAATCATATGGTAGTTTTGGGACGTTAAACTTCACAAATCATACAATCAAAATAATTGCTACGAGGCAGATTGCTTCGAAAGAGTGAAAGTGCCAAGACTGGTGTTGCTTACTATTAGGGAGCATGACCAACCAATAGAACAGAGGGCTAACGAATGAATTGATATTTTTTTTAATTTCTACCCAACATCATTCTGGTAACCTCCTCTAAAAGAGGGGAATCTGAAACGAACGAAGTAAACTCGAAACTGCTTGACAAGAGAGCTGCCGTTATGATTTCAAAAAATGCTTGCCAGAGGGCAGCCACAAGACAGACAAATACAAAACCTTCTAGCTGCATGCTTGGTAGACATCCCAGTGGATCCATCCGTGGAATGCCCTCGCCATCTGCATATACTGTCTTTATGTGGAGAGACCTCCCTACAGATTCATTTAGTGGCACTCGCAGCATTCCTGCTGCCTTTCATTGATTTTCCGCGGGTTCACACGAGAAATATTTTATGCTACACATACATGAACGAGCAAACGCTAGAAGACGTTAGACAGGGAATATCTGAGGCTGCCCAGTGCCGTGTCGCTTATGCATTAGGCTCTTCGTTTTTCGCGAGTTGCTGATGCTGACAGATGGCACCGCTTAATCACAGAAAAGTAACGACAATTTTTCTGGCACAGGCACCCAAGGAGAACATCGTTATTCAAGGAGTTTTCTTTCTGGATTTCAAGGAGCTTTCAAGAAGTTTTTTTTTTACACTGGCATTTTTAGTTTTGCTCCATGCCTGCAGATTCACTAAGCATTAGCAAGAAAAAAGACGGACAAGAAAGAAATGTTGGGCTATGTCCTTGCCAGTGCTTTTTTTTTCTGTTGCGTATCTTTTCAGCTGCCTGTTTTGCAATGTGTCGGGACCGAATGAATATCGCCATCATGGAATGATGGCAAGTGCTCTAGCCGTGAAATTCTTCATCTTCTGCTTCACTTCCAGGATAAGTGAACAGATGTGTGCGCGCGCATCCACCTGCGCTTGCACACAGGTAGATGCGCTGGTTTCAATTCAGGGCGATGGCGCAATGAGCGCCAGCGTCAACGATATTGTGTTAGCGCCTGCTTCTTCGCATATACACAAGGTTCCTTTAGGCGGGTTATGGTGAATTTTTTTCTATAAAAGACTTACCTTGTTTTAGCCACGTGCTTTTGAGCTTGCTTTCAATCGCTTAGGCAACTAATCTACGAGTTCTTATAATACCTGGACGTTGAGCCACGTAGCTGAGCCAAACGCTGATTGACTGACGACATGGTGCAACTTAGCGAAAGCGCAAGTGCGAATCAGGCCTTCGAGATGGACTCCGTCAATCTGTCTCCATATGTGTGCCACGTGTGCGTAGTAAGACTGTGGCACACGAAACACTTGACGCCAGTTAATATGGCCAAGCGTGAAACGTTGCTTTCACTGGAGCCCCTTCAGCTCACGCTATAGCGTGAGCTGAAGGGGCTATAGCGCAAGCTGAATCTATCAGTGGCTTACATTGACTGTGGCAGGATATACTTATAAGTACATCCTAACACAGCCAATCTAATCCACTGATAGATTTTTTCGAGAACCAGAACTGTTTCGCAGCTCCACTGACGAGCCAGCAAATGAGGCTGGCGCTTCTACTTACTGTGCCGCTGTTCCATTTTACTTCACTTGCTGAGTCCCGCAGCTTCGGATGCATCAGCGCACCGATGCTCTCAATGGCGGTTTGCCGAAGCAAATCGCGGAGGCTGAACTTGTCAGTAGTTGCTTTAACATATTTTATAGAAAAAGTGCGAAATGAGAAGAAGATAGAGGCGCACATGTGCACGCAACAGATGGAGCTCTGGCTGCCACTGCGAGACGAAACGCGCGAGGAGTGGCCACTCACGACGCGTCGCGCGTTTCTCCGTGCTCTCTTACTTCGTACTTCGTGCGTGATTTGTGAAGCCGTGAGGCATGACCACGGGCCCCGCTGCGGTGGTCTAGTAGCCAAGGTACTCGGCTGCTGACCCGCAGGTCGCGGGCTCGAATTCCGGCTGCGGTGGCTGCATTTCCGATGGAGGCAGAAATGTTGTAGGCCCGTGTGCTCAGATTTGGGTGCACGTTGAAGAACCCCAGGAGGTCGAAAGTTACAGAGCCCTCCACTACCGCGTCTTCCATATTCATATGGTGGTGTTGGGACGTTAAACCCGACATATCAATCACTCAAATCTAAGCAATTTGCATCATACACCATGGGCATAGCGCGAGATGAAACCGCAGTGCTGCTCGTTCTTGCATCGACCATCACGTTCACTTAAAAGAGCAAGCGTTTAATAAAGGTTGTAGGGCGGGGATCGGGTTGGGAAAAGCATTTGCTCGCTCGGTGACGGGAGCGACTGAGTGAGTAAGTTTGCGGCAGATAAAAGTGAGCAAGCCCAGGGGAGAGGGCTGAGATGATGAAAGAGGGACACAATTGCGAAAGTGGTTTGATCGGCGATTCAGCGGAGAGCTTCGACGGCCGCAACGACTACAGCGGAGTGCGCGCCTTAAGGAGCTTCACCCCAAATATACTTCCCTTTTGAAGGTAAGCGCTGCATATGTATTATGTGCCTTTTACCTCATGCCGTTTTAAATGTGCGACACACTAAGAGACTGTGCTTCACCAAACGCTAGATTATAAACAGCATCCCGCATTGATGGCATCAAGACGAGTGATGCGAAAAGTCATCACAGGAAGACATCACAAAAATCCATCATAATTTAAGAGATCCGCAAAGTTTTTGAAGTCATCAAGATGTCATTGTGATATCAAACGAGGTAACGTCACATGATGCTGTCATCGCATGACGTAGCTTGTTCAAAGATTCATTTTTCATGGAGGCAGCGCGGAAACTTGTGAAGTGCTTCCGACCTTAGCACCAATCGAAAGGCCAGGTGCAGAAAACTTTCGGTGGGCAGCTGGGAGTCATCAACGCATCGACTAAGAGGACAAGAATAGCTTTTTCTCGTAGTTTTTTTAGGTGATTAGTCTCTCAAGAAAGCAGTGTCCTTGAAATCATGTTTCCGTTTATGTCACGTGTATGTTTCTTTATGAACTGTATCTGAATGTAGGATCGGTCTTGTAATGACGCTTTTAGGGTTAAATGTATTATTAAAAACAACTACTACTACTACAAAAATAAGACAGGCTGTGGGTATTTTTATGGCACTGGGCAGAAACTGCCTGCACACTCCTAGGACTAAACGAGAGGTGGCACGGCTGGACTAGAGGTGCGGCATGCGCGCACTCTCTTACAGCCTGTGCTTCGTTTCTAGTTGCTACCTTTCACCGCCACTAGTTCACGGCACTGTGGCCCAACCCTCCCTAAACCTTGCTAAGACGAAGGATGTTACGCCCAGTGAGCTTAGCGTGGCAACCTTATCAGGGCAGTTAGTGCTCAAAGTGTGCCCTTCTTCTAGTAGGTTTTTATAAGGTTCGTCTAATCCAAGGCGGAAGTGAAGGAGATGAAGTCACCGACACTCGTCTCTGTAGGTTATTTCATCTGAAAGAGCTATCTTTTTATTTGCGGTTAGCCGGCGATGTGGCTGAGCAGCTCGGCGTTTCACTCCCCACGTGGTAGCGGCCCGCTACAGTGATCTGTGTTTTGAAGGACCAAACAAATTTTATCCAATCGATATTAGGATTAATGTGCGCGGGTTTCCTTCTCAATTAAAAAGGGTGCACGCGTGCCGCTCCTCTAGTCTGGCCATAAAGGTGGCTACCTACTACAAAAACTACTACTACTACTACTACGCCTGCAGCATCACTGGCGTACGATCCATGGCTTAGGGAGCCTTGTCCCTAAAAATGTATTAATTTATAGTACTTCGTACTGAACTATGAGAAAGCTGTGAGTCGCCAACGTATTGTGTACTCCGATCTGGAGCAGGCGCTCGGTGCGCGTCCTGATCGGGATACCGAGGGCCCACTTGGTAATATTTCTGAGCAAGACGTTGATCTTGTCACGCTCGGCACGCTGCCAATTGTGCATGGCTGCGACATATGAAAAGTGGCAGAGCACAAATGCATTGACCAGGCGGATTAGGTTGTCTTCCTTGAGGCCTTGGTAGCGGTTGGCCACCCGCCGAACCAGCCGAACCGCATTATCCGTCTTGGCGGCAAGCTTGAGTATAGTCTTGCCGTTGGAACCATTGGACTCGATGGTCATGCCGAGGACCCGAATAGAGTCGACTCTGGGTATTACGCTGCCATCTCCGGTGTAAAGCTTGATATCACTCTTCGAGATCGGCTGCCAGTTTTTGGGCTTGGGCCCTCGCCTAGTGGGTTGGTAAAGGAGGAGCTCGGACTTGCTTGGGGAACACCTCAGGCCTGTTGGACGGAGGTAATCTTCCGTGGTGTCTATGGCCTCCTGCAGGGAGCACTCGACTTGCCCGTCGCTGCCACCCGTGCACCAAATGGTAATATCGTCCGCGTAAATTGTGTGGTTAATGCCTTCGATACATGAGAGCCTCTTGGACAACCCGATCATGACAAGATTGAACAGGGTGGGCGATATCACTGACCCTTGTGGCGTGCCGCGCGATCCCAGCTCTATCTCCAATACGTTGGAGGAGATTGCCGAAGCGCAGGAGCGGGCCCAGCTCGCGCGCCTTTCGAGCTCCCAGACCGGCAGACATATACTCCGAGAGCTCGGTCACTCTCCGGCTGAAGTGGACGAGAATATGAGACAGGTGCCCCGTGAGATTCGTGACCTCATCACCGTGGCACCGATACCGAGGAATGTCCATCCCGAGCACAATCGTGGTAGGCGACGGGCTAGAGCTGCCACTCTTCTCAAGCAGATTCACAGTGAGGAGTACGGCGTCAGCTTTGTCGACGCGGCAGCGTACCGTGGGGGCCGCGCCTTCTCCGCAGTCGTCGTCGACTCCAAACCACAAATCACCAACTGCGCATCGGTTCACACTGACGATCCGACGATTGCCGAGCAAGTGGCCATCGCCCTGGCCATCCCGGAAGGTGAAAGGGAGGTCATCTATAGTGACTCTAGGTCAGCTATTCGCGCTTTCGAGCGCGGTGTAATCTCCAAAAAAGCCCTTCGCGTGCTCCAAAGTGGTGGCCGCGACGGCATCAAGCACCACGTACTGATTTGGTTTCCTGCACATGTTGGACAGGTCCGAAGCGCTCCCCCCAACCTCAACGAGTCTGCCCACGAGGCCGCGCGCGCACTAACCGACCGCGCGGGTTCCGGGCAACGATTCGGGGCCAACGGGGTTGCGGAAAACAGGGACGCGCCTGCCACGTACAACGAAATAACAAAATATTTTTACCTCGCGCGGAGACTATATCCACTCCCTCATCCAAATCTTAATAGGCCAGAGGCCCTTACGCTCAGACTACTGCAAACCGACACGCACCCTAACCTGAGATCCCTTTACGCTATTTATCCTGACGTGTTTCCCAATGACGCTTGCCGCGCATGTGGGGATGTATCCACGCTGGCGCACATGCTCTGGGAGTGCAAGGCAATGTACACTAACCCCAACACTACATCGGTCAGGTGGGAGGCGGCCCTACGCAGCTCCCTCCTGGCCGACCAACTTTGGGCCGTCCAGCAGGCCCGTGGAGCGGCCGATAGGCTTGGCCTAACGGTCCCGACGTGGGAGTCGCCCGCTGCGCGCTGACGCGCGCCTTGCAGGACCTCAATAAAGTTTCGCAACCAACTTACCAGGCTCCATACCAAATTCTAGTTAAACATTGGAAGTTGTTGGGTGTCCGATGAGGAACATTCAGCGACAAACATTTTCTGGTTAGGTTCATTACCAGCTGGAAAATTTTTTTTAATGCGAAGGATTTTTTAGAGAACTTTAGTGACTTTAAGCGTATCCATCCATCTGTCCGTCCGTCCGTCCATCCACCTACCTACCCACCCACACAGCCACCCATCCGTCTATGCATTCATCTATCTATCTATATCTATCTATCTATCTATCTATCTATCTATCTATCTATCTATCTATCTATCTATCTATCTATCTATTATCTATCTATCTATCTATCTATCTATCTATCTATCTATCTATCTATCTATCTATCTATCTATCTATCTCTATCTATCTATCTATCTATCTATCTATCTATCTATCTATCTATCTATCTATCTATCTATCTATCTATCTCTCTATCTATCTATCTATCTATCTATCTATCTATCTATCTATCTATCTATCTATCTATCTATCTATCTATCTATCTATCTATCTATCTATCTATCTATCGATCTATCTATCTATCTATCTATCTATCTGTCTATCTATCTATCTATCTATCTATCTATCTATCTATCTATCTATCTATCTAGCCGCCGACGACTTCTAGCTCTCCTGGCCGTTTCGATAACGATATCGATACCATCTTGGTACGGCATAACATGACTGTATGAAACACATATTTGTCTAGTTATAACATGAAAATCATGACAGGTATGCCATGAATGTCATGATTTACAATTTATGGCACTGCAGCTCTTGCGGTGATTTCGTTCACAAGGCATCTTGCAAAACTGGTATGGTATTGCACGATCGCATGGCAAACACAAGCGACAGACCATAACATGAAAATCATGAAATGCGTGTCATGTAGCAACCTGACCACATGCCACGCTCATGATGCGCTCGCGGCCATTTCACTAGCTTCACATGTACGGAACTCGGTATTACGTGACGCCTAGGGATGACGAAAGTATGTGACTGGTGCAAACATAATATTCATGAGATGCGTGTCATGAGAGAACATGAATACACGCCACAATCGAGGCGCCAATACAATTCGACGTGACGCGGTGTGCGTGCTCACCGGCGCTCACTTCGTCGCGTCATGCCGGCGTTGCCACTCCAGGCACCGGTCCTGCCATACACTAGCAGGTGCGCTCCACGCTACGTTGCTTTCCGTCACCAAAAGAAGGAGACGTAGTGCTGTTTGGGAAAAGCATCGGCGTGAAATGCAGCATGTCGCATTTCGCGCCTGTTGTCGTCGGGCCGCACCGATGGACGGTGGTCGCGCCTGGGTCAGACAATGGAGTGCTCGCGTTTCGCTAACGTAGCGTCTCTGTGCCCACCGTACGAGCGCGTCTACGCTACATTGAAGTATATTGGGCACTTCACGATGCACTCGCGGTGGTTTCGCTAGCTCCACATATACAAAATTTGGTGTTACGTGACGTCAATGGATGACGAAATATATGACTCGTGCAATGCATGAAAATCCTGACACGCGTGTCGTGTAAAAACATGACAACATATCACGCTCATAGCATGCTCGCGGCCATTTCACTTGCTCCACGTGTACTAAATTTGGTATCACGTGATGTGAATAGATAAAGGCAAGCGACACATCAAAACATGATAATTATGACATGGAAGTCATGCACGGCGTAATTTATTTCCTACTCGTAACGTTATGCTGATTTTAAGGTGACATATCAACATTTCTCATTCATGCTTCGCGTATAATCGATTTAGGGGCGAAGTTTTTTTATAGCGGCACCCGTTCATTCCTCGTGGCCGTTGCAGTAGTGTGTAACAAGTATAACATTTAGACCTCCAAGGTGGTCCCGGTGAGAGATTTCTTCTGTGCGTTCTTGAACAATAAAATATAGTGCTCAATGTACATGCCAATGGCTGCTAATGGGGAATGAGAGACAGGAGAATTTGGCTTTTAGTGAACGCGCTCGCTGCGAATTTTTTATTGTTCAACAACACACAGAACACAAGAGAGAGTTGCTACGTTATACTCGCTGGGCGTAACCTCCTAGGTTTTAGAAAGGTTTAGCGAGTGTTGGGCCGTCGTGCCTTGAATACAGTGAAGTAGTATATACAATAAACTCGAGTTGGTTAAAGGTGGGAAGTAGACCCGAAGCGCAAGCCGTAAAAAAGTGTGCGTGTGCCACCTCTCGTTTAGTGCTTGGAATGTCCGCTGGATGGCGGTGCTTCTATATGGGGAATATATGATGAAAAGATGCGAGATGGTGTTACTTGGAGTGTTGAATAGATGGATGAATGGACGCACAGACAGATGCATGAATGGACGCATGAACGGACGCAGGGGCGCATGCATGCACGAACGCAGGGACGGACGCACGAACAGGCACACGCACAGACGGGCGGATCGACGCGTGGACGGTCACACAGACGGACGGAAGCAAGAACGAATGAATGGACGAATGCTTCACCCCACTCTCCATCATTCACTTCCTGGATATGCTGCCAATCTTTTTTTTCTTTTTTTTCCTTGACCAGCGTTGTTTTTAGGTCTACTGCCTGTTTATATGGGATGGTTCGGAAATGCTGACTTAGATACGTAGAATACATAGATCAGCACAATGAGTGCGTGAGCGTGTAGGAGCGTTTCACGGCTGTCGTCTGCTAGATGCGCTGACCACGGGGACACGAATGCATGCGAAACGCTGGCACATTAGCCCCGAATATCGTTGCGATTCACGGGGAAAATGGAAAAAAAATGCTCACATTCCCTTATTTCGTCTCATTACTTATCTAGGAGATTTATTATTCTCTTCAAGCAACGAATACATACACTACGCATGTTGTGGTAAATAATTTTCCCATGTCACGTGCCACTGTTGGCAAAGTCAGAGCATAGTCATCTACGTAGAGGACCAATGTCACCGCATTGCCATGTACGCAAAGTCATTCATACACGCACGTCATGCCCTCATTCTCTGGGCGCGCACCCGCAAAAGGAAGGGGGAGCAGCGTTTATCCTAATATTTGGCCCATTTCCGTGGCGCGCAGCGTTGCGAATTTCGGCAGACGTGATCATGAACGCCTCATGTACGCATTGCGCTTGCCAGCTTAAAATTGTCAAACCTGGTGAGTGGTCCTTTCCACAAAACGCCTCGCAAGCTACTATATGTGTTTAGAAAAATTTGTTAGCGATTTAGTCCACTGGGTACTCTACTATGGGGGAGCAAAAAGCCGTCCCGTGGGCGTCAGATTTAATAGACGTGTCGCTGAAGAGAGTGCTTCATGGCAAAAGATATCCAGACAGCTGAAAGGCATAAAGATTACACATTACCGTCTTTTATGCCGACCAATTCAATTGAACCAGTGCATGTATGCGTTTGATAGCAACCAAAAGATTTAAGCAAGAAAGTGGCCGATACGTAGCTTCAACACGAAGCTATTTCGCATGGTCGATTACTTTTTAATATAAATTTCTGCCACAATTGTTGCAGGTCTTGTTCTATTCACTTAGTTAGCCTTTGTTCAGTTACTTGTTGCTACATTGTAGCATAAGATGGCAGAATAGATACGCATTGATAACATGTAGCTTGACACGCGTCGTTGATATACGAGTTTGCGCTTACCATTATTAAGCCTTCCTCGTAAGCATCATACGTCGCTTATACAGTTCCATGAGGTGGCTGTGTTACTGTGTCACGGTGCATTGCTAAATACGCTTAAATTTCATGAAGAAAGCAGTGCACTCAATAGAGTTGATAAAGATAATATCTGAAAAGCATTGTAGGTTTCATAGGATATGAGTTAGCACAATCGTGCGCAGCTTGGTCACTTATAAGGGGTTTTTTACACGCAGTGCAGAATAACTTCCCACAAACCCACCACGGTGGCCTAGTCACTATGTATCTCGATCGACTGCCTAGGCGTTGGTCGTGGGATCGAATTGCAGCTGCTGAGACCGCATTTTCATGAAGACAAAGTGATAGAGGACCGTGTGCTTAGATCAAGGTGCCCCTTAGCGGTCGTAGAAATTTCCGGAGTCCTATACACCATGAAGTCTCTCATAACTAAACCGCGGTTTCGTTAGGTAGAACTCCAGTGTTTACGATAATTTCGTTTTCCGCTATTTGAAGCTATATCTTGACTATATGATAAACTGCGAGGTATTTTTCCAGTGAAAGCTGCTATATACACCTACTTTTACAGTACGTTTCCATACAAACGTCTGGAGATTCGAATTGAGACGCTTACGACCATGACAATTGTGACCACCACGCGTAAACATCATTTCGGAACCGTATAATTACGACAAATGTTTATTGGCTTCTTCACGTACATATTGTCACGGGGTCATGACGCGGACGAAGGGAGCAGACTGGATGATCAGATGGCCGAACGTGTGGCCAGGTAAAAGGAAAGTCAAAATACAGCAATACACGGGTACCTAAAGTGGCGAACAGAGTATCGGCCGTCGATCAACTGGCAAGCGGTGAAGCGCGTTGGCATTTATTCATGTACCATCCAATATTCTAGCGTTATCGCTAGCAGCCGCATAGTTCCAGAACAATCCGCAAAGTTCTCGAAGTGGGCGTCATCTTAACAAATCGATCTCATAGAGGTAAAAAGCTCCTCGAAAACTGCAGACGTGGTTTGCGATGAGAGTTACTAAAATTGGAAGGGGATAATCAAAAACCTTAAAGAAGGAATGTGGCAATATTTGTATAATTGCCACGCCGTAAGCGCCTCGCTTCCTAGCACTTTTCATTATGCAGATCGATGATAATAAAGTTAGCCGCCCAGCCATTTCGAAACACAAATACTTCAATTCACCTCTCCTGCTTTTTTTTGCGTACAACAAGACTTAATCTAAAGTCAGGTCCATGTGCTGCATTCTACCACACGTCATCAACGTACGAGTGCGTCTACTCGAATGCGGTTGACGCGTGGCGGGACTATCCATGGAAGTATAATGTAATGTTTAAAGTGTCGTTGCAAACGAGAACAGTGTTCCTTACATCGAAAAAGATATTACTGCTACCGTGAATTGCATATTGCCACGTTCCATTTCCCAAGTTTTTGTTATCGTCCCAAAACACCACACGATTCTCAGCGCAAACCGCGCCTGCAGTTTTCGAGAAGGTTCCGGACTGTAGTAGATCATTTCGATAAGATCACGTCCACTGTGCGAACGGTACAGATTGTTATGGAACCTACTATAACGCTAGAACATTCGACGGCAAGAGTATAAATGCCGACGCGCTTCGCCACTTGTCAGTTGTTGATCGAAGGCCGACGCTCCTTTCGCCGCTATCAGTCCGAGACTGCTATCTGTGCGAGACTGCTGCTGTTTTGGACTTTCCGTTTACCGGGCACAGGTTCGCCCCAACAGTTAAATCCCAACACGAAGTCTCCTATCTTCGGCCACGTCACGACCCCGTGACAATATCCTTTCATGCACTAAAAGGGAAAACAAGGAAACCATCCGTTACTATTATATGTCGCGGCCATCTTCCGAAGGGCTCAATTTAGAAGATGGGTGCTTGCGACAGAGAGATGTGCCTGCAGCAGATTTCTTCTACAGCAATTCCTTTCTATCAGTAAAACAGTCCCTATCCATTTATTCATATCGTTTAAAAAATAGCTAAGTCTGAGAGAGAGAGACGCTTCTTCTGAGTCTCTTTGACAATAAGAATGAATTATTAGTATTTTTGTAGCCTTCTTTATTTATTAGAAACAAGTTTATTTAGACCAATAACCCGATAATGAAGTTAACGAAAAGTTAAGGGCCGTAATTGTACTTTTTTAGGCGTAATATAGTAACTGCGATGTAAAACTGAAGAAAATAAAGGTTACGA
The DNA here is from genome assembly GCF_013339725.1 of Rhipicephalus microplus. Classification (NCBI taxonomy): domain Eukaryota; kingdom Metazoa; phylum Arthropoda; class Arachnida; order Ixodida; family Ixodidae; genus Rhipicephalus; species Rhipicephalus microplus. Next base: position 89,456,979 of record NC_051167.1, read on the forward strand.
AAAGACAGCTTTCAGCTGGTAAAAGACCAAACTTGGGACCTTCAGATCCGATGGTTACAGGTTACGTCCCTTGTGAGCTGGAAGTTTTCTTTTCGGCCACTTTACTCTTCTTTTACATCTATATCACACTTATTACGACACACTTAAAATTGTGCAATTAAAGTTCTTTATTCATTCATTTTCTTCACTGTCTACGGCTTTTCAATAAAGTCGTATCGACACGTCTCTTTAGGAATAAACGATTTCTCTTTTCTGCGTGCCATGATTCTCTTATGAGGACATACATTAACTCAACATAGGCCCAGCTGTCTACTAAATAGAGTGAGTGCTTCACCAGTTAAGACCAAAAAAAATAAAAAAGAGAGTGAGAGGACTTCTCAGTGTAAGTGTTCTCGCCAACACGCGCTTGAATGCGATAAATCCATCCTTCTCGATAACGTTTCGGTGCTTATGTAAACATCGACTAGTAGGTCGAGATACTCCTATTTTTGTTATAGTACTAACAAGAAAGAAATGTGCTCAATGCAAAATGGAAATAGAGGGCCACTCCAAGACCGCCTTTTAATCATATACGCAAATTTATGCCTTCCTGAAAATGTATTCCTTGTGATTTCTTTTTTCTACTTTTTCAGTGCGAGAGTGCTAGAATTTGCATTGAAAGTTTCGTCACACAATCCACAATTTTTTCCCTTTTCAGACAGAAACATTGTAGCAGAAACCATGGTTGAAGCGCCTTGCTCCGCTCGCTTCACATTCTACGATGCGCTAAAGCTAAGAGCTCACATAGCATATCGACATCAGCATTTCTAGTTGCATTAAACAACAGCTACGAGCCCCACCGCGGTAGTCTAGTGGCTAAGATACTCGGCTACTGACCCGGAGGTCGCGGAATCGAATTCCTGCTTTGACGGCTGCATTTCCGATGGAGGCGGAAATATTGTAGGCCCGTGTGCTCAGATTTTTGTACACGGTAAAGAACCCCAGGTGGTCGAAATTTCCGGAGCCCTCCCACTACGGCGTCTCTCATAATCATATGGTAGTTTTGGGACGTTAAACTTCACAAATCATACAATCAAAATAATTGCTACGAGGCCGATTGCTTCGAAAGACTAAAATACCAAGACCGGTGTTGCTTATATTAGGGAGCATGACCGACCAATGTAACAGGGGGCTAACGAATGAATTGATATTTTTTTAATTTCCCCCTAACATCACTCTAATAACCTCCTCTAAAAAAGTGGAATCTGAAACGAACGAAGTAAACTCGAAACTGATTGACAATTTAGCTGCCATTATGATCTCGAAAAATGCATGCCAGAGGGCAGCCGCGAGACAAACAAAAACAAAACCTTCTAGCTGCATGCTCGGTAGACATCCCAGCGGATCCATCCGTGGAATGCCGTCGGCATCCGCATATACTGTCTTTATGCGGAGAGACCTCCCTACAGATTAATTTAGTGGCGCGCGCAGCATTCCTGCTAGCTTTCATCGATTTTCGGCCGGTGCACGCTAGAAATATTTTATGCTACACATACATGAACGAGCAAACGCTAGAAGACGTTAGACAGGGAATATCTGAGGCTGCCCAGTGCCGTGTCTCTTATGTTGTTGTTGTTGTTGCCCCTTCGCACTGGCACATACCCACTATGGGGGATTGGCCATGAAATCTAGAAGTATCCTATATGAGATATATTAAAAGGTTTATCCTTAATGAAAAAACTAATGATGTAATAGAAAATAATAATTATCTAAAAAGGAATATTAAACTAAACAAATAATTGAAGATTGAATCAAGAAGAGAAAAGGTGAGGTAATACTACAGTGGAAGACAGAAATTTTGAGTAGACCAGACAATCGAGCTTATCTCACCCGGTCACAATCAAATGAATATGCAAATTTCATTCAAAATTAGACAAGTGTCTTCAGAAATATATTTAAGCAGGCATTATTATGACATGCGCTTTGATTCTCGAATGAAATTGCATACAGCATCGAATACGCTCCTGTGGCAATGTCCCAAGCTAAAGGCACCGAAACTTAGAACATTATCTGCAGTTAAATTTAAACCTACTGCTTGAAACGGAACAATTAAAAGTCTTTTCCTAATTAATGAATAGTTTTTACATGTTATAAAGTAATGCTCTATTGTTTCCGTTTCTTCACAGAATGGACACAGGGGGGATATCGCCAGACCAGCTCTGTGCAAGTAAAAGTTTAATGGAGGGACACGACATCGAAATTTGGTTAAAATAACTTCTAACTTTTTAGATTGACTCCACTGAGGTTTCCAGGGGTATGTTAGGTGCTGATAGTCCGTATATTTAGTAATATTTTCCATAATATCCGTATAAATAGCCCATTTTCTATATCTGATCGACACTATGTGTTCCGATTCTGGTAGTACCGAGATCACAGGGCCATCAAGTGTGGCTCGAGATAGTGAATCGGCTATTTCATTCAACCGTATGCCACAGTGTCCCGGGACCCAGACTAACTTCAGGAACTTCACATGAGGTGGAACTAATGTTTGTAATGTCGCTAGAGCTCTTGATTGTTCTGAAGCTGTGAGAGTAGTACACAGCGAAAGAGAATCAGTAATTATCATTGCACTCTCTTCGTTTGAAGGAAGTTTTCGTAGCGCTAAAATAATAGCCAGGAGCTCAGCTTCGAAAACCGGAGTGAAGTCTGGTAGTCTTACCGAGAATGACCAACCGAGGTAATCTGAGACGATTCCTACTGCTGCCTTTTCTTTATTCACAGAAGCGTCTGTGGCTATTATGTTCTTTATTTCCGCATGAGCTATGTAGTCTTCTAACCTGTCATTTAAGTAACTCGAAGATTGAAACTTAGATAGTGGGGGAAAAATTTCATCACATTCTATCGTAATATTGTGATTTAATGCTTTGGTTCCAATTACCGATCTGATATCCACCTTTATGCTTTCAAGTTTCTTTTGTACAAAAATAATCTGGGGAGTACGAAAGCGTGGCCAGTGAGCGAGGAAGAAGGCGTCGGGGTCACTAATAAAGGCATATGCAGACCGTCTCGCTGATAAGCCGTAAAATTTCAAGTATGTTTGTACTGTTAAGATACGGAATCGGCAAAGAATAGTTGGTATGCGAGCTTCCTGATATAGTACATTAATAGCGACATACCTGGGGAGTCGCAAACACAACCGTAACGCTTCTCGCTCTAATAGAACTAACGGTTTAATTTTGTACGTAGGGCCACCCGAAAATAATATACACCCAAATTCGAGTATTGGGCGCATGTACATTTTATATATCATTAATAAGGTGTGTCTACGTAACCCATATTTTCTGTTGCTCAACCTTCGCAATAAGCCTGAAGCTCGTTGTGCCTTTGCCACGTTATAGTCTATGTGAGGGCTCCAGTTAAGTTTCTCGTTATAAATAATGCCCAAATATTTGATAGACTCTACTTGTGGAATCGGTTCCTGATTATAAAGTACTGAAATTTGAATAGAATCTGCTATAGGGAACACCAGGAGCGCACTTTTACTTATGTTTAGAGACAATGAAATTGAATGCAGCCAAATTTCAAGAGAATACATGTACTTTTGCAATTTTTGATGCAAAGAATAAATGTCACTATCTGCAACGAAAAATGCAATGTCGTCTGCATAAATGTAGACAGTGATATCTCGTTCAATGGGAATTGAGCTCATCAACACATTGAATAACAGCGGAGATAGGACCGCCCCTTGAGGTACTCCACGTTGCTGTTTGAATTTAGATGAGTGACATCCATCCTTTGCACAATAAAATTCTCTCGATTTTAGAAACTCTGCTACCCAATCAACAATATAACGCGGAAAGTCACATTCGTGTAAAGAATTCAATAAAATTGAGTGCTCAACGCTATCATAAGCTTTAGTTATGTCTAGTGTTACTAGTACCGCGTATTGTCGTCTTTTTCGGGCAAGCTGTATTCGGCTCTCTAAGTCGGCATGAGCACACCAAATTGAGCATTCGCTACGAAAACCTATTTGAAATGGTTTCAATATTAGCTTGTCAGCCATCCAAACTTTTATTCTATTATTGAGAACTCTCTCTATAATTTTGATCAGGTGAGATGTTAGAGAGATTGGTCTGATGTTGTCAATGTTAAAACCTGACCCTTGTTTTTTTAATATGGGAATCACTCTAGCTATTTTCCAGTCATGTGGTATCCAGGCATTGCTTAAGGAATAGTTTATAAGGTTGAGGACGTCGCCGGGTGATATCTGGAATAAAATTTTAATCATAGGAACTGTTATACCGTCAGGACCAGGAGCCGAAGAGGGTAAGTTTCTAATTACGCTTGACATTTCGGACAATGTCACTTTTTCGTAGTCAGTCTTTATAGAGGACTTTTGCCAGTTGATTGTCAAAGTCGACGAAAATCTGTTAGCTAAACCTCTTCCGATTGCCTCTAACGAATTAGTCATTTCTTCCGTCGATAACCTGTCATAATCAGAGTTAGCTAGAGACGGCAGAATTTTGCGCGATCTCATATATCGGAATAACGCTTTCTTATTTCTAGGTTTGGAAAGAAAGTCGAAATGTTTTTTGTCGTAGTCTTCTTTAGCTTTAGCCACGGTGCGCTTAAATGTCTCTTATGTATTAGGCACTTCGTTTTTTGCGAGTTGCTGATGCTGACAGATGGTACCGCTTAATCACAGAAAAGTAACGACAATTTTTCCGGCACAGGCACCCAAGGAGAAAATCGTTATTCAAGGAGTTTTCTTTCTGGATTTCAAGGAGCTTTCAAGGAGTTTTTTTTTTACACTGGCATTTTTAGTTTTGCTCCATGCCTGCAGATTCACTAAGCATTAGCAAGAAAAAAGACGGACAAGAAAGAAATGTTGGGCTGTGTCCTTGCCAGTGCTTTTTTTTTCTGTTGCGTATCTTTTCAGCTGCCTCTTTTGCAATGTGTCGGGAACGAATGAATATCGCCATCATGGAATGATGGCAAGTGCTCTAGCCGTGAAATTCTTCATCTTCTGCTTCACTTCCAGAATAAGTGCCCAGATGGCGCGTGCGCATCCACCTGCGCTTGCGCACCGGTAGATGCGCAGGTTTTTGTTCTGCGCGATGGCGCAATGAGCGCCAGCATCAATGCCATTGTGAGCGTTAGCGCCTGCTTCTTCGCATCTACACATAGTTCCTTTAAGCGGGATATGGTGCAATTTATTTCTAAGAAAGGTTTACCTTGTTTATAGCCACGCGCTTTCGGGTTTGCTTTGCATCGCTTATAATTGATATGTGGTGTTTAACGTCCCAAAAACCACCATATGATTATGAGAGACACCAGTAGTGGAGGGCTTCAGAAATTTCGACCACCCGGGGTTCTTTAACGCGCACCCGTATCTGAGCACATGTGCCTACAACATCCCCGCCGCCATCGGAAAGCTTTGCATCACTTAGGCAAACTCCCAGTGCTTATAATACCTGGAGGCCGAGCAACGGAGCCGAGCCAAAAGCCGATTGACTGACGACATGGTGCAACTTAGTGAAAGCGTCATAGCGAATAGGATCTTCGAGATGGGCTTCGTAAATCTGTCTCAATATGTGTGTGACGTGTGCTTAGTTAGACTGTGGCATACGAAAGACTTGATGCTAGTAAATATTGCCAAGCATGACTTGTTGCTTTTACTGGATCCCCATAAGCTCACGCTCAGTACATCCTGACAGAGCCAATTCAAGCCACTGATAGATTTTTTGAGAGCCAGAACTGTTTCACAGCTCCGCTGACGAGCCAGCACATGCGGCTGGCAATTCTACTTACGGTGCTGCGGTTCTATTGTTCCTCACTTGCTGAGTCCCGCAGCATCGGATGCGTCAGCGCACCGATGCTCTCAATGGCGGGTTGCCGAAGCTAATTGGGAGGGTGACCTTGCGGGCTAGTTGCTTTAACGTATCTCATGGAAAAAGTGAGAAAGGCGAGGACAACGGAGGTACACATACAACAGACGAAGCGCTGACTGCCGCTGCGCGACGAAACGCGCGAAGAGTAGCCGCTCCCGACGCGTCGCAGTGGTCTCCACACTGCGTGCGTGATTTATGTACCCGTGAGGCATGACGCAAGATGGAACCGCAGCGCTGCTCGTCCTTGCATCGGACATCGTGTCAACCTCATACAGCAAGCGTTTCATGAAGTGTGGTAGGGCGGGGATCGGCTGGGGATTGCATTCGCTCGCTCAGTGGCGGGAGCGACTCAGAGGGATTGTGCGGCAGGTGCAGCCTGAGCCAGCCTAGGGGAGAGAGCAAGCAGAGAGAGTGGTTTAGAAAGAAGAAAACAAAAGGACGCTATTTTCTGCCTCCCGTCACGGGGGTGAGGCTAAGCGCCATTACGGATGGGGAAGTGGAAGTAGAGTTGGTAGAAAGAAAAAAGAAGTCAGAGCAGAGACGAATAAAGAAGGACACAAGTGGGAAATGAGTGCGAGCGGCGATGCAGCGGAGAGATTCAGCGGCGGTGACGGATACACAGGGGTGCGCACCTAAAAAGAAGCTTCACCCCTAATAAACTTCGCTTTTGAAGGTAAGCACTGTCTATCTTTGCCTCGCCCCGTTTTAGATGTGCGATACCTTTGGAGGCTGTACTTTATCAAACGCTAATATTTTAATGGCGTCTCGCATCGGTGGCATCAAGAAAAGTGATGCGAACGATCATCATGGGTTGACATAATCATATAAAGCAGTAATGACATATCAGATCTGCAAAGTTTATTAAGGTCTTACGATGTTACATTAAGGTTATATGATGTCAGGTCACATTATGATGTCATCGCATGACTTAGTAGCTTGGTCAAAGATGCGCCGTTCATGGAGGTAGTGCGGAATCAGGTGAAGTTCCTCCCACCTTAGCGCCAGGTGCAGAGATCTTTCGGCAGGTGGCTGAGAATGATCAACGCATCCACAAAGAAGACTAGGTTTCGTTTTTAGTCCTCTTAGGTAAGTGGTCTCGCTATAAACCATTGTCCTTGAATTAACATTCACATTTATGTCGCGTGTATAATTCTTAAAGCAGAGTATCGATTGTTGATCCCTTCCGGTAATGGCGCTTCTAGGGTTAAGTGTAATGATAAACAACCACACAAATAAAATACGCTGTGAATACTTTTTAGGGGTAAAGCTGCTTATAGCGGCATCCGTTCGTCCCTCGAAGTCGTAGTCGTAGTGTGTAACCAGTCTTACGTTTTGACCTGCAAGGTGGTGCCGGTGGTGGATTTCCCCTGTGCGTTGTTGAACAATAAAAAATTCGTAGCGTGCGCGTTAACTAAACGCCGAATTCTCCTGTCTCTCATTCCCCATTAGCAGCCATTGGCATGCACATTAAGCACTATCTGACAAGAAAGGGTTGCTACGTTATACTCGCTGGGCATAACCTCCTTGGTTTTAGAAAGGTTTAGTGAGCGTTAAGCCGCAATGCCATGAATACAGTGAACTAGTACATACCATGAAGTCGAGGTGGTTAAAGGTGGGAAGTAGACACGAAGCGCAAGCCGTAAGAAAGTGTGCGTGTGCCACCTCTCGTTTAGTGCTTGTAAAGTCCGCTGGATGGCGGTGCTTCTATGTCGGCAATATATAATGAAAATATGCGAGATGGTGGTACTTGGAGTGTTGAATAGATGGACGAACTGACACACAGACAGATGCATGGACGGACTCACGGATGGCTGCACCGACGGATGGATGCATGGGCGGACGCAGGGCTGGATGCATGGACGAACGCAGGGACGGACGCACATATGGACGTGCGCACGCACGAACAGACGCACGCACGGACGGGCTGAATGGACGCAAGGACGGTCACACTAGACGGACGCATGGACGGACGGAACCAAGAACGAATAAACGGACGGATGCTTCGCGCCACTCTCCATCATTCACTCCGTGGATATGCTGCCATTTTTGATGGGGCTGGGTGGGTAGTGGGGGGATGCACAAGTATGCCGACGAAAACCCTCGTCGACAAAATCACATTGTGTACTTTTATATTCTGCCTATTTTGTTTGCAATCTGAAACGTCACCCATAAAGTCAACTTGTTTTCTTTTTTTTTGTCGTTTGGACAATCATTACTGAAAATGAATAAATGCTTTGTCCTGTCTTAAATCGAAGTTTTTCTTGTTTTATTCCTCACTTGTCCTTTTGTTTGCAATAGACAGTGCTGTCCCAGTTTCCAAGTGACTGGACATGTCTCAGACGCTGTACTCTTACCAGACTGAAAAGTTTGACCTGATGGCTCATCTAGTTTATGGCAAATGGAGTCACAAAGCCATTTAGGCTATGACAGCTGCCGTAGGGGCCATCTCCAGATACTTGCCATTTCCTTGATTTTTCTTATTTTCACCGGCGTGATCTACGACATTGATGCGACTATTTCCAATAATGACTTACAATTTCTTGTCAAGTCAACAACTGATACTCCCATTGTTGATGTCACCCGGCTAGGCAAGTCTCGCTGTGTGAAGATTGCGTTTAGGAGCACATCACTCCCCTCTTATGTGAAGGTTGGGTACTTCAGACATGCTGTGCGGCCTTTCATTCCAAAGCCTCTCCAGTGCCGTAAATGCATGAAACTTGGACATGTGAGCAGCGTCTGCGAGAATTCGGTGGTATGCCACCGCTGCGCCGAGCACCATGAAGCGGATAAGTGCGTCGCAACTGTCAAGATATGCTCTAATTGCAAAGGATCCCATGACGCCACATCGAAGGACTGCCCGCGGATTCAGAAGAAAATTGCCATCTTGAAGGAGATGGTGCGCGATCACTCATCTCATCGAGAAGCCACAGCTATAGTTAGAAGGCGTCGTTCTCGTCGACGTCGGTCTTCGAGGACGCCCGCTACCTCCTCGACCCGTTTGCCAGCCTCATCAGTACCACCTCCTTTACCTCCCAGACCACATGCCATGGGAAGGCTGTAAAGGAAAAAGCCAGTGAGCATACCCTAACTGCGACAGAGTGGCCTGCACTTCAAAGGGAAGCAGCATCAAGCGAACCGAAGGAGTTTCATGACGGCCAGTCCGCGATCCCGGTTCGAGATCTTTCCAACCAAGACAGGCAAGTGACGGCAATCGTGCAATCATTAATTGCCACGATTCGCACGCTACTGAACAGCATACAATCTCCGTCTGCTAAGAGTGCACTGCAAATACTGGATGCACTGAATCCAGTTCTTGCTAACTTCGTATAGACACAATGGCTCAACAAAATTTCATCTTCCGCACTGAAGTTAAAAGTGCGTCAATTTTTCAGTGAAATGCCAGAGGCATGAAGTCCCGTATCTCGGACTTTCGCCAATTTGTTCGGGCCAATCAATTCCCTATACTTGTCATATGTGAACCAAACGTATCAACGCCTTATAGATTGTCCGGTTATGAAGCGTTTTGTTCAGCCGCTTACGAAGAACGAAGCAAAGTAATTGTTTACATTCGCACAGACTTGACTTATCTTTCGCACCCAATAAGTTCAAATGACGACAATCAGTACGTGCGTCTTCGTGTAAAGAAGAATGCAGTTTCGATCACGCTTATTGGTGGATATATATCTCCGTCATCGCGGTTTGACTGCGACAGAATAAAAGACATCCTGATGAGGACTGATGGGCCTTGGATCATCACCGGTGGCTTGAACGCCCTTCACATGCTTTTGGGGAGCACTAGGATGAATGCTAGGGGCCGGAACATTGTTACATTCGCTTCCGGTTACGACCTTTCCATCATGAACGATGGTACCCCCACATATCTGCGGGGTCTCACGTATGGCAGTTGCCTTGACCTGACATTGGTGTCACGATGCTTCTCTCACAAAGTTAAGTGGTTTTGCGATATTGAGACTCATGGGAGTGATCACATACCCACCTATGTGACGATCGATGGTATCATAAAAAATTTCTCTTCCGGTGTTGCAATTGGCACTGACTGGTCGATGTTTACATCGCGTGTGGAGAACGCTTGCCAAGAAGGCCTCGCCTGCAGCCTGGAAAATACCATAGCGGAAGCTATGCAAGCGTCCAAATGTAAATTACCATTTTCGTCTAAAATAACACAGTTTGACATCGAACTGGAAAAATTACGAGCTATACGAAGGCGTGCTGAACGACGATACAGACGCACAAGATCAACTTATGATCTGAGGGAAGCAAGGCGGCTCCAGAAAAAGATTCAACGACGCGTTTACAAGCTGGAGAGCGAACGCTGGGAAGCATTCTGCGAATCTCTAGACCCTCATAAGCCGCTGTCTTATATCTGGAGAACAGTTCGTGGTCTTCGCTCCTCTCCGCAACAACGGCACCCTTTTAAAGCTTTGGCACTCCATCATGGAAAAACAGAACTCGAGGTGGCTGAAAAATTTTGCACGAGAGTTGCTGGAAATATTATGAACGAGAGCATCGACGCCGTGATCGTTCCTGAGACGCGATTACCAGAAATGGACATTCCATTCACCATGGAAGAACTGGAGGGTGCGTTAGTCGCTTCTAAGCGCATGTCATCGCCAGGTTCGGTTGGTATTACTTATAGTGCGTTGGGACACCATGAACAAAAAGCCAGAAAAGAACTTTTAACGTGCTTCCACAACTCCTGGCTCAGCGGCAGTGTTCCCCGAGAATGGAAAATAAGTCGAATATTACCACTTTTGAAATCGGGAAAATCACCATTGGACTTGACAGCGTATAGCCCTATTGCCCTCGCAAGCTGCCTCGGAAAAGTGATAGAAAGAATGGTTCTATTTCGTCTCGAGTGGTATTTGGAACGATACACCAAATACCCTTCTTGCATGGCAGGCTTTCGTCGGGGCCGCTCCTCCATTGACTGTGTCCTTGACTTATCGACATTTGTTCAACAAGAAAAAAGTCGCAAGCGCATATCAGTGGCACTCTTTCTTGACGTGAAGAGTGCATATGATAATGTAGCTCACGATGCCATCCTCACTTCTCTCGCAGCAATGGGCATTGGTGGACGAATGTTTCAATGGATAAAAGATTATATAACTGGCAGGGGTTTCTTTGTACAAACATATGAGGGTACAACTGCTCAACATTACACCTACTGTGGAGTACCTCAGGGAGGTGTTTTAAGCCCCACATTGTTCAATGTTGCCCTCATTGGTCTGGTGAAGGTGCTGCCAAAGTCTGTGTGCCTATCCATATACGCCGATGATATTTGCCTCTGGAGTTCTGCAGTTACTCGCCCTCAGGTGCGTGCACGGATACAGCGGGCAGCAACCCTCACAACAGCCTACCTTCAGAAACAAGGTCTAAATATATCAACTAGGAAGTGCGCGTTGATGGCGTTTACACGCAAACCAATGACGCCATACCCTGTTTACATCAATGGGCAGAGTGTCAAATATGCATGGACGCATCGTTTCCTGGTCATAATAATCGACAGAAGTCTTTCGTGGAGCCCACATTGTGCGTACTTGAAGAAGAGACTGCTATCTATTGTACATATACTGAAATTCTTGTGCGGGAAAGCATGGGGAACTTCTGTGGCCTCCATGCTACAGCTGTACAGGGCCCTATTTCTGGGTCTATTGCGCTACAGCTTGCCGCTACTGACTAACACTTGCAAATCGAATACTCATTCATTGGAGAGTTTGCAGGGTCAGGCACTGCGTATCTGCCTAGGACTGCCCCGATGCGCTTCTACTTATGCCACAATCATGCTTGCCAAAGACCATCCGGTCAGGACATATAGAGTTGTGGATTGCCTCAGAGCGCACATTCGACATGCTAGCCGTGTCCCCGACCACCACTTGGCCCTTCTACCTTCCGGAAGACCACGTGCTACGTTTTCAGACGTCATAGCCAAGCACCTAAACAGCATTCCATCAGGATATACGCCAGCTGCGAGAATGGCATGTCCTTTGTGGTGCCTCGACCAGCCGCAAGTACGTCTAGAAATTCCGGGAATCAAAAAGAAAAGCAATCACTCCAGAGTAGCATTGAAGCAAGCAACACTGCTATTATTACATGAGTTGTACTTAGACCGAACGCAGATATACACTGATGGGTCCGTCTCGTCCAGCAGCTCATAAGTGCCGCTGTAATTCCGGCTGCAGCAATGACAATCAAGTTTAAGTTGTCGCATATGACTACATCTACGGCATCAGAGCTTGCTGCTATAAGGGCTGCTTTACAATATCTTGTTCAAGAACGTCCAGTAAAATGGGTCATACTCTGCGATTCGAAGGCAGCGCTTCAGAGTTTGCAGTCTGCCATGCGTAGGAGGAGTCATGACCAATTGGTACAAGAAATAAGACATTGCCATCATGAAGCTCTAGCACGAGGGCATGATATTATATATCAATGGCTGCCTGGACATATCGGTATTACCGGAAATCAATTAGCCGATGATGCTGCCCGCTCAGCCCATGAAGAAACCCGTGTAGTCCCGGTTCCTCTATCAAGGAATGATGCAGCAAGACAACTTTACCTGCTGGCTCGAGATCTCACACGCACGTTCTGGTCGTCTACCAGCTTCCAAAGGTGTCAATTTTATGAACTGGATCCTTCGCTCAAGCTAAAGCTGCCATCACAACTTTCCCGCTCCGATGCGACACTGTTATGCCGCCTTTGGTTGGGTGTTGCATTTACAAAGGTGTACTCCTTTCGCATTGGTATGGCAGACACTCCTACATGCGGCTACTGCGGAGCTGAAGAGACCATCGAACACGTACTGTGCGGCTGCGCTTGCTACGACACACAGCGATGCCAGCTCCGGATGGTTTTGAATCAACTTGACCCCGGACCATTTTGTGTGCAGAAGATACTAGGACCTTGGGCATCTGCCTCAGTTGCGCAGAAAGCAACTAAAGCACTGCTACTTTACCTAAAGTCAACAAACCTGAGCGACCGCCTATAGACTAGTGTGTGCTCCCGAGTGTGCTCGTGATTGTGTGTACCTTCTCATCTTTCTGCAACCTCTTTTCTCCCCTTTATTCCTTCCCCAGTGCAGGGTATCAAACCGGATGTGCGTCTGGTTAACCCCCCTGCCTTTCCTTGCATCTTTATCTCTCTCTCTCTTATTTGCACTGGAATCCCTAATGTTTCTGAGCCTCGATAACATTTAACCTATAGCGAAGTGCGACTGCCCCGAACGGGAGATTAGGACTTGCCTTTCGAATACACTGTCAAGCAATAACCACTGCACACCACGGCAAACGACGTGGTCTTGTAGAATAAGCCGAGTTCCACAAGAAGTCTGTTGAAAGTTAAATGTGTTTGGAAAAAGCATTTCACAATTTTGAGTACCAGGTACGGCAGTGCATGAAGACATCCCGAAAGGTCATAAAAGAGTTCACAGTGTTTAGAACAAATTATCAACGTGAGGGCACTTTACGTACCCTACTGCGGGACAGCAGTATGCTGAAAATCGAGTTGAGCATTGGCCACGTACAACCCTTCAACAAACTGTGCGTGTTTAGAAAACAAATAGTGTTCAAAGTTTTTGAGTACTTCGTACTAATCAAAAACTTCGAACACTATTTGGAGTGTAGAAAGCCGTCCAGATTATGCAAATGTTTAGTTTCAGGTGTGCTTAAAAAAAACGAAGCAGTTTAGAGAACTTAGGGCTCTGTTATGGAAGACAAGCCATAATAAAGAGTAATTAATGGCATGTGTTTACGAAAAGTTATCGATTTAAAGTACTCGGTTCTCTACTATGGAAGAGAAAAAAGCCGTCCCGTGGGCCTTACTTTTCCTGAGCCTGTGTCAACAAATATAGCACCATGACAACAAAAATGTCACCACATTTCATGTCTACCTGTTTACACATGGTTGTCGGCGCATGGTGCAAACGTCACCTCTGTTAGTGACAATTTAGAGTACTGTGTTCAGAAAAAACTTTTAACAATTTAGAGTAATTGGTATTCAACTATGGGAGAGCAGTAAACCATCCCTAACCTTCCACTCGGAAACATCGGCCTGACTGTATTAGAGTACTGCAAGGTAGAAGTGGACAACGATCAAAACGGCAATAATTAACACACAAATGTATTGGACGAACGAGCAGATTGGTCAGTTGTGCCTACCCGTAAATTTGTCCTATAGTACAACACGTGCGTTTGGTAGCGATTGTAATGGACTTGAACGTCATAGTAATTGCGCAATTATGACAGCTAGATTGTTTTTTTCAAGCCGCCGATCCTTTACTATAGTTTTGTGTCATGATGAATGAAAAAAGAAAAATGGCCGATTCAAACCACAGTGGGATTCGATGATATGTGAAGCACGAAATGATAAATGTTTATATGTCACTTTGAAATCAGCGAAAAATTACGAAATGGAGGTAAATGATGCCGCACATGACTTCCGTGTCATGATTATCATGTTTGGATTTGTCGTTCACCTTCGTCATCTAATCACGTCCAGTGATACCAAATTTAGTATATGTAGAGCTAGCAAAATTGCTGCGAGCATGCTATGAGCGTAGTATGTTGTCATGTTCTCACATGATACGTGTGTAAGGATTATCATGTTTGCACCAGTCATATATTTCGTCATCAATTGACGTCACGTAACACCAAATTTGTTACATGTGGAGCTAGCAAAACGGCCGTGAGCGCATCATGAAGGGCCCGATATACTCCAATGTAGCGTTGACGTGCGTTCACGCTAGGCACAGCGACGCTACGTTAGCAAAACGTGAGCACTCTTTAGTCTGACGCCAGGCGCAACCGGCGCGACCAAAATCCGTCCGCCCGGCGTGACGGCAACCGGCGTGAAATGCAACATGCTGCATTTCACGCTGATTAGTTGCCCAGACAACACTGCGTCTCCCTGTTTTCGTGGCGGAGACACGCCGGACGCGCAGAAACACGCATGCGTCAAAGACGCAGCGTGGCGTGCGCCTGCGAGCATATGGCAGGACTGGTGCCTGGCGTGACAACGCCGGCGTGACGTGATGAAATGAACACCGGCGAGCGCGTGCGCCGCATCACGTCGAAATGTATTGGAACCTTGAGAGTGGCACATTGTCATGCTCTCACATGACACGCATCTCATGATTATCATGCTTGCACCAGTCACATACCTCCATCATCCGTTCGCGTCACGTAATACCGAGTTTGGTAGTTGTGAAGCGAGCCAAACGGCCGCGAGCGCATCATTACCGTAGCATGTAGTCAGGTTGTTACATGACGCGCATATCAAGTTTATCATGTTTGCACCAGCATTATACTGGTGCAAACCAGTATGATACTGGTATGAACCAGTACAGGATACAATCAGCAGATGATTGTATCCTGTACAAGCGAATAGACAGCTACCAGGATCATTTAAATCTAAATTATTCGCTAAAAGGACAAAACCTGGTGCCAAGAGTGGCAAATGGAAATAAATAAAGAGAAAACTGTCACCATGTCAATTACAAAGAAAAAATGACGGCAAATTTTTTGTATTCGCTGGGAAACGTCCCACTTCGCAACGTCGCTGCCTGCAGATGGCTGGGCATCTTGGTATCGTCCGACTTAAATTGGGCTGAGCATGTCGAACATATTACAAAGAAGGCTCTCGGCAGGTTATTTTTTCTTAAGCGAACCCTTCGTCAATCGACATCCCAAACAAAACTGTTTGCGTATACCATGCTTATCCGCCCAATCCTCGAATATGCGAGCGTGGCCTGGTACCCCTTCACAAACAAACATGTAGCCATGCTTGAAGGAATACAGCGTAAAGCAGTCCGTTTTATCTATAAACCGTTATAGGTGTACCGACTCACCTACTGCTCTTTTGATAAGAGCGGATCTGCCCACCCAGGCGAGCCGCGCCAAGCTTCACAGTCTGAGATTGTTTGTATCTGGTGCTACACAACTCTTTGAAAATGAATCCGGCTAATTATGTTAACAGTAAGCGCCAAACACGAAATGAGCATTGTCGCACACTTGATGAGTATCCCTTCGAGAACAATGTTTTTGGACACTCTTTTTCCTCGAGCCATACGCGCTTGGAATGCCCTGCATCCCACCGTGTTGACACAGCCGACAGTTCATAAATTTGTTAATCGAGCGAGTGAATGTGTGCTAACTTTTATTTAGCCGAGATATCCCGATTTGATGATATCGCAGGTTTTAGCTTTTTCTGTACAATTACGTTTTGTATTTGTTTTTGCTTGCCCCAGCAATTCATCTGATGTTTATATTCATGAAGACTCTTCGCCTATAACTACGATGAATTTTACACTATGTTCGAGATATTTGCTAAAAATTTCAAGTGCTTGCAGCATGTATTTTTAGTCTGTGTATTGCTTGTTTTTACAATGTACAATGTGACACCACTCCTGTAATAATCCAATCATGGCATTGACAATATTCTGAATAAAAAAATAAAAATAAATACCATCATCATTCGTTCACGTCCCGTAAAACCAAATATGGTATAACTGAAGCTAGCGAAACGCCCGCCAGCGCATTATGAGCGTGGCATGTAGTTATATTACATGACACGAATATCATGATTATCATGATTGCACCAATCACATGTCTTTGTTATTCATTCACGTACCATAATACCAAACTTGGTATATGTGACGCTAGAGAAACGGCCGCGAGTGCATCATGAGCACGCATGTAGTCATAATGTTAGGGTCGTGACACGTATGTCACGACTTTCTTGTTAGGGTCGGTCACTTGTTTTCGGCATGCAATCATGTCATACCGTACCAGTTTTGCAACATGCCATGTGAACAAAACAACCGCAAGAGCTGCAGGTCCATGAAACGTAAATAATAACAATCATGACATACATGTAATGATTTTCCTGTTATGCCAAGTGAAATATGCTCGTCATACAGTCGCGTTATGCCATACCAAGTATTGTAACGATACCATTATGGAAACAACCAGGAGAGCTAAAAGTTGTAGGTGGCTAGATAGATACGCTCTAAGTCGCCGAAGGTCACTAGGAAATGCTTCGCATTTAAAAGTCACCTTCTGCAGGCCTAGTTAGGGGGCATGGCTCAGTGTCGGTTATGCTTCCTCTTAGAGGCGCGCTTGTAGTATACGCTATGGAACGCCCTACCTCACCAGCCTGCTGACATCGCTGCAGTCAGTCAGTCAGTCAATGAACTTTATGCTTGCCAATGTGCTTTTTTACCTCGATGGCCCACCGCGCGTGTGGTTCGAGACGCACGAAGCGGAGATTACGAGCTGGGACTCCTTTAAAGAGAAGATCCGCGACCTTTTTGGCGACACAATTGGGCGGCAGATCGCCGCGCGGAATCAACTGGCGGCCCGTGCACAGACGTCGACGGAGTCGTACGTCACGTACATTCACGACGTCATCGCCCTATGCTGCCAGATTGACGAGCACATGAGTGAGTCGGAGAAAGTGGCCCATGTGTTGAAAGGCATAGCAGACGACGCATTTAATCTCCTAGTTTACAACAACGTTGCCACCGTCGACGCCATCATTGAAGAGTGCCGGCGGTTCGAAGAAGCCAAGAGCCGCCGTATTACTCAGCGATTCACCTGGCTGCCCAACACGGCCGCAACCTCATCATGTGAAGCCGCCCGCCAGTCCCCCACATATGACAACGTCACACGCATTGTTCGTCGGGAAATCGAAGCCGCCTGTCCGGCTCCTCTTCAGCCACCCGTTTTCGCAACGCTCGCCTCTGGCCAACAACAGCCGCCTGTGGCGTTAATACAAGCAGGTGAGGCAGCTGTGGTTTGCGAACCTCGGACTTCCCTCAGCATGTTCCCTGACTCGCCCTGAAGTCCCGTCCTACTCCCGAGGACACGCTCGCCGTTCACCTCCAACAATGGCCTTTCGTAACCCTTCGGAATGGCGAACACCTGACGACCGGCCTATTTGTTTTTCCTGCCACCAGCCTGGGTACGTTTCTCGCTATTGCCGCCGCCGTTGGTCAAACCAACCACATCAGACTTTCTCTATCTCGGCGCTCATGCATCCGATGAGCCCTCGACGTTCAGACGCCACACCCTTCAATTTCTATTCGTCGTCATCTTATGAGCCTTCCACTGACGCCCCTTTGCCCGGTCGCCGCTACCCTGACGCCCCTTCGTCCGGTCGCCGCAGCTCTCGCTCCCCGTCGCCACTACGTCGCCAATCCCGCTCTCCGCCACCTCGGCGCTTTTCCTCGCCGAGCCTCTCTGGACGACCGCAGCAGGAAAACTAGATATTGCAGCTTATAGAGGTGAAGCTGCAATACCAATGACGACCGAAAATTCTCTACTGACGCTTCCCACGCACCATAGCCTGCTTGAAGTACAAGTCGACCATGTTCCTGTGACCGCCCTCATTGATACAGGTGCGCACCTGTCTATTATGAGCGCTTCTCTACGCTGCCGCTTACAAAAGATTATGACGCCATCTACGACGCAGGCAATACGTGTTGCCGATGGCGGTACTGTACCAGTAATCGGAATGTGCACTGCTCGTGTCAGCATTGCCGGTCGTCACGCCGTGGTCCTTTTTGCCGTGCTAGCCTGCTGCCCTCATGACCTCATACTTGGCCTTGATTTCCTTTCGGCACACTCGGCCTTAATTGATTGTTCGTCTGGTACCCTCAGCCTTGATCTACCAATCTTTGCTGACTACTCTGCAAAGCCCACCAGCCGCTTGAGCCCAACCACTTTCGTTCGCCTGCCACCTCGAGCCGTCATGTACGTGTCTTTGTCATCGACCCCTCCCGTTCCTGACGGTGATTATATCGTTACGCCAATTACTGACGTTCAGCTGACGCGCAGTGTTACTGTGCCCTATACCATCGCGACCATAGCGGATAACTGTGTGTTACTTCCGCTCCTTAACTTTGGCTTCACCCCTCAAGTGTTGCCCTGCCAGATGTCTCTAGCCCAGCTAACTGCCATAACAGAGGACGATGTCAGTGTTGTCGCTGTATCTGCTCCTGATCGAAGCGCAGTCTCACGGTCACCCAGCTCAGACGATGGTATGTTTCGAAACATGGTTGGATCGGAGCTGTCGCCTCACCAGGCCGACGCTCTCTGCCAAGTTTTGGCCTCATACAGTGACATTTTCGGCACCGACGATCGTCTCTTGGGCCAGACTAAAATTGTCACTCACCGAATCAACACTGGTGACTCTGCGCCCATTCACCGTCGGCCGTACCGCGTGTCAGCATCTGAGCGAGAAGTAATTCAGAAAGAAGTGGCCAAAATGCTTACGAAAAACGTAATCGAACCATCAACGAGTCCTTGGGCATCTCCCGTGGTATCAGTAAAAAAGAAAGACGGCTCATGGCGTTTCTGCGTTGATTATCGCCACCTCAACAAAATTACCAAAAAAGACGTGTACCCTCTACCACGCATTGACGATGCCCTTGATTGCCTGCATGGCGCCACCTTCTTTTCATCTCTCGACCTCCGATCTGGCTACTGGCAAATTGCTGTAGATGACATGGGCCGAGAAAAGACCGCCTTCGTTACCCCTGACGGCCTTTACCGATTCAAGGTCATGCCGTTCGGGCTCTGCAACGCTCCAGCGACCTTCGAGAGAATGATGGACACGCTCCTACAAGGATTTAAATGGTCGACATGTTTGTGTTACCTGGACGACGTGATCATTTTCTCACCTACCTTTGCAACCCACCTTGAACGCCTTTCGACCATTCTATCCATATTTCGACGGGCCGGCCTGCAGCTCAATTCCTCCAAGTGCCACTTCGGTCTTCGTCAGATTACCGTATTGGGTCACCTTGTTGACGCTGCCGGCGTACGGCCAGACCCGGCGAAAGTACGCGCTGTAACAAACTTCCCAGTCCCACGCTCTGTCCATGATGTTCGCAGTTTTGTGGGCCTCTGCTCCTACTTTCGCCGGTTCGTGAAAAACTTTGCGGCACTCGCACGGCCACTCACCGACCTTCTCAAACAAGACGTCCCATTTTCTTGGGGCCCTCCTCAAGCTGACGCCTTCTCTCAGCTAATCACCGCTCTAACGACACCTCCTATTCTTGCACATTTCGACCCGATGCTCCCACAGAAGTGCGAACAGACGCGAGTGGTCACGGAATTGGTGCAGTTTTGGCGCAAATTCAGCGGGGCAACGACCGTGTAATCGCGTACGCGAGCCGTCTGCTTTCTAAGTCTGAACGCAATTATTCTATAACAGAACGGGAATGTCTCGCTCTTGTTTGGGCGGTTTCGAAATTCCGTCCTTACTTGTATGGCCGCCCTTTCCGTGTCATCACAGATCACCACGCGCTGTGTTGGCTTTCTTCTCTGAAGGACCCCACGGGACGACTTGGTCGTTGGGCATTACGCCTACAGGAGTATTCCTACTCGGTTGATTATAAGTCTGGACGTCTCCATCTGGACGCCGATTGCTTATCCCGCTACCCTGTTGATGAGCCCGACGAACCAGACATCGAGCCTAGCCTCAGCGTCATGTCAATGTCCCAGTTTCTTCAGATTGGGGATGAACAACGTCATGATGCTTCTCTGCGAAAACTTATTGACTGTCTGCGCAGGCCACCACCACCACAAAGATGTTACGTAAAATGGCACAAGGTGTGTCTATTTAAAATCTCTATTCAAATGATGCGTATGGCGTCGACTAAGATGGAAGCGGCACGCGCAACCGACAGACCACTTCCTCGTTGTCGTCTTTTCACCGCTGATACGTCAGCTACGTAGCAATATTACAAAGAAGGCTCTCGGACAGGTTATTTCTTCTTAGGCGAACCCTTCGTCATCGACATCCCAAACAAAACTGTTAGTGTATACCATGCTCATCCGCCCAATTCTCGAATATGCGAGCGTGGCCTGGTACCCCTTCACAAACAAACATGTAGCCGTGCTTGAAGGAATACAGCGTAAAGCAGTCCGTTTTATCTATAACCGTTATAGGCGTACTGACTCACCTGCTGCTCTTTTGATAAGAGCGAATCTGCCCACCCTGGCGAGCCGCGCCAAGCTTCATAGTCTTGGAATTTTTGTATCTGGTGCTACACAACTCTTTGAAAATGAATCCGGCTAATTATGTTAACAGTAAGCGCCAAACACAAAATGAGCATTGTCACACACTTGATGAGTATCCCTTCGAGAACAATGTTTTTGGCCACTCTTTTTTTCCACGAGCCATACGCGCTTGGAATGCCCTGCAACCCACCGTGTTGACACAGCTGACAGTTGATAAATTTGTTAATCGAGCGAGTGAATGTGAGCTAACTTTTATTTAGCCGTGATATCCCGAATCGATGATATCGCAAGTTTTAGCTCTTTCTGTACAATTACGTTTTGTATTTGTTTTTGCTTGCCCCAGCAATTCATCTGATGTTTATATTCATGAAGACCCTTTTGCCTATCACTACGATGAATTTTACACTATGTTTGAGATCTTTGCTAGAAATTTCAAGTGCTTGCAACATGTATTTTATGTCTGTGTATTGCTTGTTTTTACAATGTACAATGTGACACCACTCTTGTAATAATCCCATCATGGGATTGACAATATTCTGAATAAAAAAATAACAAAATACCATCATCATTCGTTCACGTCCCGCAAAACCAAATATGGTATAACGGAAGCTAGCGAAACGCCCGCCAGCGCATTATTAGCGTGGCATGTAGTCATAATATACGACACGCATATTATGATTATCATGATTGCACTAATCACATACCTTTATGATTCATTCACGTACCGTAATACCAAACTTGGTATATGTGACGCTAGCGAAACGGCCGCAGGCGCATCATGAGCGCGCATGTAGTCATGTTACATGACACGCATGTCACGACTTTCTTGTTAGAGTCGGTCACTTGTTTTCGGCATGCAATCATGTCATACCATACCACTTTTGCAACATGCCATGTGAACAAAACCACCGCAAGAGCTGCAGGTCCATGAAACGTAAATAACAACATTCATGACATACATGTCATGATTTTCATGTTATGTCAAGTCAAATATGCTCGTCATACAGTCGCGTTCTGCCATACCAAGTTTTGTAACGTTACAATAATCGAAACGACCAGGAGAGCTAAAAGTTTTAGGTGGCTAGATAGATACGCTCTAGGTCGCCGAAGTTCGCTAGGAAATGCTTCGCATTTGGAAAGTCACCTTCTGCAGCCCTAGTTAGGGGGCATGGCTCAGTGTCGGTTATGCTTCCTCTTAGAGGCGCGCTTGTAGTATACGCCATGGAACGCCCTACCTCACCAGCCAGCTGACATCGCGGCAACCCCAAGACCCTTAAGCACCTTCTCTATGCATGCCCAGTGCTGACGCTGGAACACAGAAGGCCCACAATTGCCCGCACACGACAAGGAAGGCTGTTTCAGACGACCACCAAAGAACTGCCGTTTCCAAAGAATCCCAAACTCCGGCCTTCCCTGAGCCTTTTGTAGTTTGTGGAGGCGACCGGTATTATCACTTTCCGTTGAGCATCCTGGATTTACTGGTATTTCTTAACTATTGGGCTTGATCATGAATGAGCGTGATCGTGGCTGTTTCTCTTTTTCGGATATCTTGTTTATTTCCCACTTCCTGTTTATCTCATGCTGCACCGTGATGCCTATTTGACTGCAAGAATAGACGCCATTTTCTCAACTGACGACTACTACTACGCTTGCACTTGTCGTAATTATGCCTTCCCCGTAACCATCATGCCCCGATTACATTTCCTTAAAGTGGCTCAGTGGATGACTCACAGCGTTTCATTTATCTGTCTTGTTAATTTTATTTGCCTAACTTGTACAGACAATGTACGAAACCACTGCAATGAACAGACAACATTGCGGTGGTTAGAGATAGTATTGTTGATCACTGTAAAACAGAGTACGCTGCAAAGCATATGAGTAAGCACAATAGTAGGCATCACCGTAACTTCTAAGGGGTTTATTACACACAATGTGGGCTTGCAGATTGGCTTCCTATAAACGCGCCTTTGTGTAGTAGTCACTCTGAGGCTAAACTGCACACCCCGGCGTCGCGGGATCAAATCGTGATCGCCGTGATCACATTTCGATGGCCGCAAAATACTGGAGAGCCTTGCACCTAGATAAATAAGGGTGCCTTTATGCTCGAAGAAATTTCCATTGCCCGTCACTAGAGTCTTTTATAATCGTATCGCGCTTTTGACACGTAATACTCCACCATCTAATTATTAGTTTCGCCTACTATAACTCAATCACTAAGTTTCTATAGCAAAGCATGATACAATGTGAAGCATATTTAGTAAAAGGCACTCAAGATAACTATTGTCGCAGTATTTTCCTTCATAAAAACGCAGGTTTTCGAGTTTACCAAGCTTAGACGCTTTAAATTGCAACAATTGCTTGTCGACCTCGTTTTAGAAGAGTGCTTGCGATAGACGTGTGCATATTGGCATCCTTCTGGTATATATGCGCTGCATTTCCGATGGAGGCGAAAGTGTTGTATAGGCCTGTGTGCTCAGGTATGGGTGCACGTTAAAAAACCCCGCAGGGGCTCGAAATTCGTGGAGCCCTACTCTAGGGCGTCTTTCATAATCATACGGTGGTTTTCAGACGTTCAACCCCACGTATCAATCACGTATATATGCAACCATTTTCAACGCCGTGCGTGCCCCGCTGCTGAGTAATTTGCTCTATTCGTGCAGAGTGTGACAAAGCGAGCCGCCCGGTTGTTTTAGCAGTGCCTGATCATAGTCACCACAATTGCACACACCCCACCCCGCCACCGTTACTTTCCGCCCTACACCTATGAATCTGAATTAAAATCAGGCCGTTGCATTCTGCCACACGTCTTTTGAAGCGTTGAGTGCCTATGCATGAAAACGTATTGCAGTGCGCTAGATGAAGTCGTTGCGACTACCGTCCACCTTCCTGTCCCCAGTGAAGATATAAGAGGAGGAGGAAAGAAATGAGCGGAAGGTCAGGAAGTTAGCCAGTTCATTGAAGATATAGAAAACTCTGCGAATTGTATATGCTTCCCAGCCCACTAAGAATATTAAATTTTATATTACTTATTCGTATGTCCCAGCTTCCGATTTGCATAGCTCTCTTCAGAAATAATTGCTCTCTTTAGAGACCCACGACTTTGCAGTGATAGCCCTGCACATAAAACAGTGTAATTAACACCCGATACACATTCCTTGACCTCATCATTTGCTGGTTTTTTGTCAAGCATATACTCTAAATAGAAAAGAAAACTTGTTTTAATGTTACATTCCTTAATTGTGTCTATAGCGATCTGCAAAGTGGGCTCACGTGTTCCTGCTTCACAGGAACACGTGAGCCCACTTTGTGAAGACGTGCAAAGTCGTGATCCACAAAAAAAGATTCAAAGGACTTATCAGTGTGTCTGCCCTCGCGTAAAGATGGCCAGGGCATGAATGGGTGCGAGAAAGCCTTCTTTAGAGACAAAATTCGAGTACTTATGCCACCGGCATTGTCTAGAGGTCAACTTAAACCTGGTTTTGAATTTATAACTTTCCAAAAAAAAAGAAGGTAAGGCATAGGAAAGTACAAACGGCATGGCAGTCCCCACTCGCCTTTTTCGCATGTGTATGCAAATTTATGCATGGCCTGAACTATAACTCGTGGTCGTTCATTTTCAAATTCGTTGCCGGAGGGTGCCTGAATTTGGGATTTATTTTTTCCACAGCACATTGCGCTGCTTCATTCAGTTCCTTTTTCTTGCTAAACTTTACCGGCCCGTCAAAGCTCAAACGTCCTGTCCCACTCACCGGATATTTTCAGATGTGCTAGAGGGGAGTACTCATCGCTTCTTTTAGGCAAGTGCGCACGTTTATTTCCACTTTATTTAACGTGGTAGTTCTGTTTGTTTACCACAAAACCAAAATATTTTCACAGAAAGTCATGGCAGATGTAAACGTTACCAGTATCACAACATGAATAATCTGAAATATTTGGATTTATTCTGATTGGTTCTGTGTATCACTGTAGCTACAAACAGCGACATTTGAAGCCCATTATCCAAATAAAAGTATATTACTACTACTACTACTACTACAAGTAATATACAGATCAGCACTCTCAGACATCTCGAGGTGAACGCCTATGTTGCCGCACTCCTTTCTCAAGTTTTGTCATCACCCGACTACACGCGGAGGTGCTTACTTGCACAAGCCGCGCCGATTGACCAAGAACCATGCAGATAATCGTAGAGCCATCCCGATGCGATTATGCAAGCAACTGCCAATATTACAGATTCTTCTGAAACGAATGCCGCCGCTAGCGATAACTTTGGAATATTCGATAGCTTATGTATAAATGCGGACGCGCATCACCGCTTATGAGTTGATCGACACCCGACGCTATGTTCGCCGCTATCAGTGCCAGCGTGTATCGCTGTGACTTGAGCTCTTTGTTCACCGGCCACAAGTTTGGCAAAAAAAAAAAGTTTCATCTTGTACATATAGTCTGCTACCTTCGTCAATGCCACGACCTCATGATGATATTTACAAATACAATTTTTGAGGAGCAGATGTGATTGTAGGCACAAATAAGTCGGTCAATCGCAATGCTGCACGTATCAGGGAAGTCGAGAAACCAATGGAGAAGCGAAGTTACCAAATAATTGCTTGCTTTAATTTAACCACAGATCTATGCAGCGATCTGCACAAAAAACCAATGAGGGTCCCTCCGTGCAACTGGGGGCAAGCCTCAAGGAACTGCAGAGCTCGCCATTATTCAACGTTTTAAATCGGTTTTCTCCTTTTTTTTCATTAGTTGCTTTCCCTCGTTTACAGTTTTTTTGTGGTGTCTCTTTTTTCTTTTTTCTTCATCTCTATAGTATATTTTCATTTTTTTTCTTATTTTTTAAATTTTTTTCTTGCAACCTTTTTTTTCTATTTTTATACGTGGTTTTTGCACCATCACGCAAAGTGTGCATGATATCATGATGATTGATTGATATGTGGGGTTTACGGTTGAATGCCACCATATGATTATTCTAGACGGCGTAGTGAAGGGCTCTGAAAATTTCGACTACCTTTAACGTGCTCCCTGATCTGAGCACACGGTCCTACTGCAGTTTCGCCTCCACCGAAAAGTCAGCCGACGCAGCCGGGAATTGATCCCATCACCTGCGATTCAGCAGCCGCGCACCTTAACCACTAGAGGACCACAGCACAGACATGCTTCATATAATCAAAGTGCCCAAAAAAGGCAGGAAGGGCTTTTTTCTCATACGAGTGCACGCTTAATATTGTAGAAGTGGCTGTGCTATGCTTAGGTTTGCCTGCGTGACGCCAAGCGAATACGACAGCTTACAACAGCATAAAAAAAGTCCCTATAGTGCTCCGCTCCTAAAGGGACACTGAGCAGGAATAATGACTTGCTTTAGATCGACAAACTACCCTCTGAGAGCTCCAATGCAATAGGCTTCAGTGTCGTACGTTGATTATTAGCAGATAAATTCAAGCTTGAAGTTTCAGTTTGTTTTAACTTTCTGCCAATCTCTCCACGTGTGACGTGAAAAGATTCGAAATGTATTTCCAATATTTTCGGCGCTTTGGCTGAATGAAATTTTCTAGAACTTCGTATGCTAGAATTGTGGCACCCACAAATAGCAATGCAGTTCATTTTTATTGATTGGAAGCCTCATATAACCTGTACACACCTACCAAACTTCTCGCGTCATGGTGTTTGGAGCGGGATACTTAAAGTACTTTCGCGAGCAGCATTTTTATGTTTCTTGTGCGTTTTCTCACTTATTAAGCGTCGTGTCGCGGTAAGATTGGTGTTTTGGGGATCGCCAAATTGTACTTTACTAATACGCCAAAAACTGTTGACTTCTTTAGTGTGCTTTCTTAAAAGGATCCTTCAACCAAGAAAACAGCTTCGAAGATGGCGATGACGAGTTACTACCCATTGGTATCTTAAAAAATTATGCCATAGAAAAAGCCGCGACCTGGGAAAACGGCATAACTCTAGTTGCATACCGAGTTGAGACATGCCGGTGGATTTATCTGGGGAATGCAGTCGGCATTCGCGCATGCTGTCTCCACACAGAAAGACCTCATTTCTCATGGTGTCTCTCGCAGCCTTTGTGCTGCCTCTTATCGACTTTCTGCGAGTACAAGCGAGAAATATTTTATGGCTACGCGGTCACGATCGCGCGAACGTTAGAAGACTAAAGACAGGGAATGCCTGAGTATTGCCCGGTGATGTGTGTCCTATGCGCGCGAAGCATTTTTTTTCCTTCACTTTGCTGAGCCTGAAAAGTGACATCGCTTCGTCACAGAAAAGCAGCGACAATTTTTTTTCGGCGCAACCACCCAGTCACAACACCTACATCGCAATAACTCAGTTGTTTTTGTGTGCACATTTCTTTTTCTTTGTTCTACACTGGCAACCTTGGTTTCGCTCAAATCCTGGAGATACAGTAATCTTTAGAAAGACGAAAATGTAGATGGAAGGAATGCACGGCTAATTTTTCTTGCCAATGCTTTTTTTTTCTTTTAGCGTAGCTCAACATTTTTGTTTTGTCACATGTCATGAACTGATGACTATCGACATCATTAAATGACACGTGGTATCACCGTCATCATCTTGTTGTTCTACTTCTCTCCTAAAACATTAGCGCCGACGTGTCCTGCGTGGGATGGAATAGTCTGAATGGGCCAGAGAGTGAGTGCACAGTGAGAGAGCGAGATGAAAAACAATCAAACAATAAGGAAAGAGAAATAGAAGTAAAGGGAAGAAGGGGAGGAGATGTGTTCCAAAAGAGGGAGAAGAACGAAAAGGTAGAAAAACAAAAGAAAAAGAGAGAATTATGCAGAGATAGACAAATTCGCAGAGAGAAGTGAGATATAAATGGACACAAAAAAAGATAAAGAAAAGTGACAGCAAGCACAGCCATTTATAGTGAAGTATAACAAGAAGTTACAAAAGAAATTGAAGCGGGAGAAAATCACGACGCCACCAGTGCCACTCATTCTGAAGCCTTCGCGAGGTTTAGGCACATTTTTTTTATTTAAGTTTATGGAGAATTACTAAATGCGTGTCCAATTGTAAAGAGTTTATATGCACCTGCATATAGCTAGACACAAGTGGAAAACATAAGGGACAAAACAATTCTACACACACATACACACACACACACACACACACACATTATATAAAACTTCAATCTTGATTTTTTTTCGGCTAAGAATCTTTACACGATAGTGAAACAAATGACAATATATATATATATATATATATATATATATATAGAGAGAGAGAGAGAGTTTCCAGATTGCTGTTTGTCTAACTAAACCTAGTCATCGATCCTCTATATTGTATATTTAAGTTTGCATTTCTTTTCTTCGTACAGCTTTACATAATTTAAGTAGCTTTGACAATGCACCAAGTATTATATTTATCTAAGATATTGAATTCTCTGTCTTTGACCAGACTATAAAATTTCACTGTGCAAATGAAACTGCTGGGGAGTCTTTTATTCAAAGCCTCATGGCTAAACTGTCCGATGCTTCAATGTGTCCCAGAAGGTGAAGACCAAGGATCTCCGAGACAATGTTACAGGACATTACATGCTTTCTTACCTGATAATGAGATGGTGTGGTCACCCATTTGAATCACGGAGGATTACCTTCGTCCTCAAGGAAAGCGCGCGAACTAATTGCTTCCTGATAATGAGTTTCTCGGACAGCATGCAGCTTCCGATGCCAGCTGGCCTAATGAGCTCCCGTGAACAAACTATGGAAACCCATTAGCAGAGGATTTCCGTTGTACAAACACATAGTGCCATTAGCGAACGAAAGCATTCTGGACAGTGTCAAATTGGCAGCCAAGATTTGCTATCGATGTTGTATTGAATAGGAACACTCAAAAGCAAACATTTACCACAGTACTAACTGAATGAGGGCTAGTTGATTGACATCTGTACCTAAGATATAAACCGCGTAACTTGAACAAGCAGACAATTAAAAAAAATATTGAGGGACAAACACCAATGGTTCAGACAGTGTCAACTATTCCGAACATATTCGCCAAAGGCTACACTAAGGTGAAAGCTGTCATGAGATCACAACTCGAGTCTCGCGCTGCGCGTAGTTGTCCACCGCTGCCACCGCCGGTGTCTGTAACCACATCGCGCGAAATTAGAAACAAAAAACTAGTACCATGCAATGACACAGTTACGCGGCTCGAAAGCCTGGCTTGCTGGGTGCCACCCCAGTATTCTACCACTGAGCTACACCGGTCCCTGAGACTTGTTAGAAAACTTCCCTCAGGCTGGCTGTAGGAAAGCAATCACATTAATACGACTTATAAAGCGTTTTAAAACAGCGAAAGAAGAACCAGTTGTTGGAAAATGCGAATAGCGTAACGAGTGTGTTGTCCAATGCTCGAACCCGTTACAAAAGCTTGTTTTTGTTCCGCTAATAACTGTGGCGCACACCCACTTCATGCATAATTCCTCATCGTAG
Source organism: Rhipicephalus microplus (assembly GCF_013339725.1). Lineage (NCBI taxonomy): Eukaryota > Metazoa > Arthropoda > Arachnida > Ixodida > Ixodidae > Rhipicephalus > Rhipicephalus microplus. Next base: position 89,486,346 of record NC_051167.1, read on the forward strand.
TAAGTTACTGCATGAATTGGCACAAAATTCCTCAATCATTTTAGCGGATGCCACGCTTCTCAGAAGAATGACGAACAATAGCATAGCGAATGCCAGCATACTATACAATAAAATTTTTAATATTAATGCCGTAGTAAGAATCAAGCAAGTGTGCTTCTAGCAGTTACCTAATGAGCGTTTAGAAATGGCTCTGACAGGGCGTGCTTCTTTAGCTTTCGCTGTGACTGTGCTGGACCTTCTGCGCAGCCCTGGCGTTTTTTTTTATATTGCAAGGTATTGTTTACTGTAATTTTGACCTAGACTGACTGATTGACTGATTTGTGTAGTTGGAGGTCCAACAATCACCATATGATTTATTATCCGAGACGCCCTATTGGAGGGCTCCGTAAATTTCGACCACCGGGGTTCTTTAACGTATACCCAAGTTTGAGCACACGGGCCTTCAGCATTTTCGCCTCCATCGAAAATGCAGCTGCCGTAGCCGGAAATCAATCCCGAGACCTGTGGGTTAACAGCTGGGTACCTTAGCCCATTCCGAAGAATCGGGGTACATCCCAACATAGCGCCATCTCTCGGTGACAAGAACACCAGCTGTCATAACTGAATAGGAAATAGGTCAGAAAAGTCATATCTTTTCTAATAACTAGTTATCAAAAACGACCCCGAATCTATAAAGGAGAGACCTACCTGGAACATTTTGGTAAAATTGCAGTATCGCACTACAAATGGTGTGGCTTTCCAGGACAACTAAATACCACCCGCAGAAACACAAGCGATCGCATTGTTAAATATTAAACACTCTTGGAAGCTACGCGGTTTGTAGTGCTGCACTGTAACTTTGCCAGAATGTTAAAACGAGCCTCTGCTGTATAGACCCGGGAGTCATTTTCGATAACACGCTTTTTTCGTCTTAAAGGACTTTTAGGGCGAATCTCCTTACGGTGTAGGTTGAGCGTCCCCTGTATGTAGTAGACATCTCTCGTGTAAGTCCTTCGATTGTCTGCTGGATGGCTGGTACTTGTATATGATGAAAGGATGTGAGATGGTGGTACGATGGAGTGTTCACTAAATGGACGGACAGAATAGACTGGACGCACAGACCAACAGGTGGACATGCGGACAGACATACCGACAGACACACAGACAGACCTACAGACAGACAGACAGACGCCGCTTAGTAAAAGGCTTGTTTTTTTTAAAAGGGGGGGGGGGAGCAAAGAAACTTAGCCTAGGCTTGCCATTCTTCATTGTCCGGCAAGGACGATGACACGGATGGCAATGCATAACAAGCGCGTTCCAGACCATACTTTTTGCAATTGTTGAAAACGATTGTGATAGCGCTCTCAGCCGCGAAAGGCAAAGTGGCAACGACAACAAGCTGCTACTTCGAAAGCTAGAGCACGGCGTGTGGTGGCTCAAAAGTCTACGCAGACAGCAAGCTTCCCCGAATATGAGATCTCGAGAAGTAGAGGCAAAGCAGCAACGCCGAACACATTATACTACTCTGACGTCGGGGGCAATAAAACCGTGGCTCAACGACAAGACGTCACTTATTTGAATGCGCAAGTGGTGAAGGTCACGGGTACTTTAGGGTAAGAATGATCCCCAGTGCACCACCCGCTCGTCATGATTCACTTTTTTTTCTCTGTCTCACAATACGTATGTGCCCGTCGTTTAAATTTCCACCCCGCCAAGAAGCATGTATGTACCACCCATCACATAAGGCATTTTTTCACTCTGTACACTGCACATGCGTGGTATCAGTGAATAACGTTAGAAGAGACATGTAGACCGAAGGGACCACAGAAGAAGTGCATAAAATGTGACAGAGAGCAGCAGCACAGCAAGACAGGACATGTGGCAAGCAAATAACAGCTCGCGTGCCGAGTTTGTGACCGATAAGCATGCCTTCCCGATACGGTTTCACCGTACGCTCGCGACGAACATTTTTCGGAGAAGGGTCAGCGCTGTGTATTTCGACCTGGATCTCTCTATCGATCTGTTCAATAAAACGCGGCAGGCTGTCCTTGGCGAGTGCCTAGGCAATAAGCCATGGAGTATATGCCTGCCTCTAGTAAGAGCAGTGACCGATGACCACGGTCGCAGCGTCTGGTAGTCGCCCGTTCAAGGCGACATTCGAGGGAAAATGCGCGCTGCTTTTAGACGACCAGTAGTCGTAAGGCCCACTTGCACGTGATCCCTTCGGTGAATGTTGGTGATGCTTACGTGAGCAATCCTTTGACCAGGCGTAAGAAGTTTACAAGGACTGCACAGCGAAAAATTACGGACGACACAGAAAGACGCACCATCCTTGTTATTTTTTATTTTTGTTGCACACTGTTGCTGAATTTATGCATAAGCAACGAGCTCGAAATTCAATTCTCACAGAGTAAGTTATTTGGCGTCATGGTGGCGGAAAAGCATATCACGGCTACGGAGACGGGCCCTATGAGACAACCTTTTATGAAGCATGCTCACGAAACACGCTTATGAAAGGTGTTTTGTAACAGCGTCATGAAAAAAAATCATCCTGCTTACGAGAGACAACAGGAAGTTTTAGGATAACGTTTGCAGGTGTTGCGGGCGTTGCTTTAGTTGTGGGCACCATATGAGCTTTAGAATAGTGTTAGCTCTGCCTAGGCAAAAGTCTAGGGACTTTAGCCCCAACCGTGAACCCAAATGGACGGAAGCTACACACAGCACTTCGCCGGCGGCATGCGGGTGGCACACGCCGCCTTCTATTTCAGATTTTCTGCGAGCAGGCTGCGAACGCGAAAGGCGGCTCTTGTTACGACGATGCACAGTAGCAGCGACCGCACCACAAGGGCTCGCGGTGCGCTATTGTAAAACTCCCTAATAACGCTGCTGCTGAGAAGGAACTAAACGTGAAAATCTTGGCGGGCTACCGCACGCAGTTATTGACATTACATGCACGCTAGTGTTCACAGGAGCATTCTCCTAACTTTTATTGGATCCTTGCTGAAAGACTTGAAAATGAGGAATAGTTGACGAGGAGGTAGGCTAGATTCCCGTGTTTCTAACCTCAAAACCGAACAAACAGCAGGAGCAATGGAATCACCTCCCCGGAATGATGCTATACCAGGTGAATAGGACGGTACAAGAGCAGTGCATACAGACAGGGCAAACACTGTCACTCTCGCAGAATTCCCTGACAGCACAAAGTCGTTACCTGTGTCAGCCAACACAGTGGTCCGTTGTTGCAAATATATGAAGATACTGAGAGCATTATACCGAACATAGTCGTACTGCTTACTAGGTCCCAGCACTGTCATTAAATCATGCATGGAGGCTCGTAGCTGATTAGAGGTAGCAAATGCGAATGCCGCCAGCGTACACTGCTCTAGACAAGAGCGATTGAGACTGCACGAGTAGCACGTGTCACGAAGTGAACATGTCGTGCCTTCAAGTCAATGTGAACAAGCAAATAGCTTGAAGTACGCTAGTTGCCATCAACGATGCACGCCCCAGTATAGGCTGGAACAAAAACTTCGACACCTGATTTTTTCGCTTCGGTCGCAGTTAAAAAAGGACACAGGTAATAAAATACAGACAAATAACAATCGTTCTTCCTAATAACATCTTTGGGCCGCACTCACCTTATCCAGCAAGGGGGCAGAACAGCTCGGGACCAGCAATAGAAGAAAAATGTTTATGGCAGCTACGTACAGTGGTGAGCACTGTTAGTGTAAACACGCGAGCGCGTGGCCGACGGCGCTATCAGCGCCACGTAACAGCCATCGTTGGAAACATTGCATATGCGCAGCATGTGCTTTGCGAAACACTCTTTCCACCGCGCGCATCACGTCACCGATATGCTTGTGCGTCAACTACTAGCCGCATTTTTTGTTCGCTGAGCTGGTACCGTCTGCATTTCAAGATTCATCTGGATTGAAGATTAACGCATGAAGGAAAAAAGTGAGTGTAAGAGTGATAATTATTAAACTTTTTATTCAAGAAAATTGCACATTTGCAATTCAAGTTAAACAAGACCATGGGAACAAATATAAAAACATGAACAAATCTAACAGCGAGTCATGTAACCACTTACAGCAACGACTGCAGCTATTCTGGACGTTAACGAGTCGTAAAGTGATCGAACATATTCCCGATTGGCTTTCAGCCTTTCCCACTCGTTGCTGCCTTGCGCCCACAACTGGTCCGAAGTCGCGGAATAGCCCCACCGCGGTGGTCTAGTGGCTAAGGTACTCGGCTGCTGACCCGCAGGGCGCGGGATCGAATCCCGGCTGCGGCGGCTGCATTTCCGATGGAGGCGGAAATGTTGTAGGCCCGTGTGCTCAGATTTGGGGGCACGTTAAAGAACCCCAGGTGGTCTAAATTCCCGGAGCCCTCCACTACGGCGTCTTTCATACTCATATAGTGGTTTTGGGACGTTAAACCCCACATATCAATCAATCAAGTCGCGGAATAAAAGGGCTTCCTCGCCAAAGAAGCTTTCAGACAGCCCCACACGATTTCTATCACATTCAGGTCCGCTCCTTTCGGAGGCCATTCCAGTAGCTGCATGTGCTGCTCCGCCTGGAACTCCTTAACAGCCCGCGCCATGTGTAACGGTGACCGGTCCTGTTGGAACAGGTAATCACCATCTGGGAATAAACTGCTCGCATATGGCAACAGCACATTGTTGAAAATGCTTCAGTATTGTGCCGACGATAAGTGTCCATGTATACGTTGCAGGGGCCCTTGAAGCAGCACTCCACACGCTCACACTCAATCTCCCACTGGCAGAAACACCTTGCACGTTGTCTGGATCGTTCCTGCGTGGCATTTTGACGTTAACTAAAATAATTGCTTTTCAAAGCAGGAAGTTTGCCTCACCGTGTGCCTGGTAGTCTCCAAACACGCAATCTTTGGTCTTGTCGCGTCGAAAACGTCGACTCATCCGAAAAGATGACGCGACCCCTCTCTTCTGAAGTCCATGCTTCGTGCAACTCAGCGAACTGCCAACGTGCGTCCTTGTGTGCCGCCGTTAGTGGCTTCTGCGCTGCGACGGCCCGCAGTACGCAGGCGACGTCGAACAGTGGTGTCCGAAACGTCCAAATCCGAGCCCTCGCGTATTGCTGGGGCTGGCAAGAAAGGGTTACGAACAGCAGCTGCAACTATGAGGGCGTCTTCATCGTCTGTGGTAAGCTTTAGGGCGGGGCGCGCGGGGTGCATCCTGAATGCGACCTTCATACTTGTAGGCTTGAATTATTCCTGTTCACAGTCTTCAGGGGCCTTTTAACTGAAGCACCAATATACGCTAGTAAGTAACCTTTCAGGAAAAGATCGACTATCGAGCGCCGTTCATCATCAGGAACCCTAGCCATAACACGGTTTGGCGACAGAATTAACGGCTGCAAAAGATGTTTGGTTGTTTTATATACGGCGTTGCATGCACAACAACCTTGAAGGGAATGAATAGACACGCCCTCTTAGATATGCAAGTTTTTTTGTCTTGTTCTGTTCAAGCACAGATGTTTAAAGAAATCTTAAAATGCAGGATGCATGGGCTTAAAAACAAAAATGCGGCTAGCAGACGACGAACAAGTGCATTCATGACGTAATGCGCACGGTGGAGCAATTATTTCGCGGAAGGCGTGATGCGCATGCGCAATGTTTCCAGGGATGACCGTAACGAGGCGCTGACAATGCCGTAGGCCACGTGCTCACGTGTTTACCCTAACAGTGCTCACCGCTGTACTATCATAAGCAATATGAGTTCGAACGCGCGAGGGCGTGGCCAAAAGCCCCAAAATGCCGATAACGTGATACGAGGATGGCGCTGCCGAAACGGGAGGGGAAATGAGGGCGCTCTTCCGCTGACTGTTGGCACTTCCGCATCACCATATTCGCATGATCGTTGCTCTTAACCGGCAGTTTATCGCGTGTTTTCGGTCGCCAGCAATGATAACACGAAAAGGGAAAATTCACCAAAAACAAAGATGCGTACCAAATGCTTAGCGAACACCATCTAGATGTAATAAAAAAGCACGGCCTGTACATGACGGCCGGCTACGTCACAGCCGATGTTTTTGTAGCTTGATAGCTTGCTAGGTCAACTGGTTGTGGATGTGCGCGTTGAAGTGAACTCAAACCACCGACAGCAGCCACTAGCATCTGACACGCTATCGCCTGCGTTCTGCAGCAACGATATCGAGAAGGGAGTGTGGTTAGCTAGCGTAAGCGCGCTGCCCTTTCCACTTTGTTTCCCACAGCGGCCGCTGCAAATCAGTCGATGTAGGGTTCGAGGCTATTCGAGACGCGTTCGCGTGTTTGAGCTCATATTGCTCACGATAGTACGTCAACCTTCGTGGTCTTCGCACCAGTGCTTTTGTAATATTCGGGCAGGTACACACTACATACACAATCGTAAGCACGCTGAAATCGAACGCCTCACCACACGTCTCGACCCGCTTCGACTGACGTCAGTGCCTCTAAGAGTTGGACGAAGTATGCTTGCTGCAGCTAACGGTACAAAGAGCGCAGTCCGATTTCACTGGCTGATTTGTGTCGCACTTCGGAGTGACCGGTAGGTGAAACACACTCACTTGGCAGCCCTGCTTACGCCACACTTCGCTAGCGGCTGCATCTTCACGCACACCTATGAAATTCATCGCCGTATGCTTATCTCGGCCATCAACCATTGCGTGGGACAGCTCATGCACCCTTCGAGTCTGAAATCTCGGCCACCAGTTCAAGAAACGATAAATTGGTAACGCACAGGAAAGACACGTTCATGGCGTTTATAAAGGTTGGCCTGTAAATAAATATCAAATGCGTTGAACACGTGCTCAGTCTGATTTACCACTATATCATTTCGAACGATGCACGAGTTGTCGCACACAGTCGCCGATTGCCGAGATAAGCACAGAGCAACAAATATCCCAGGTGGCTGCGGGGGCGTAGCCACGAGCAAAACATGGCGAAAGCGGACCCGCTAAATTAGAGTATTCCACCCACCATTGAGGCGGACAGTAAGCGAAGATCTGCCCTAATTCCATCGCTTGTGAGCTGCAGCAAACATACCGCGTCCGACGCTTGGCGCCGCTGGCGTTAATGAAGCGAGACGAGGCCCGTGGCGGAGCATTCAAGTTAAGCCGGTTAAGCGTACTGATTGCGGCACTACTGGCACGAACAGAATAATTCCGAGTTCCGTAAAGGCGTCCACTTGCCATGGCTCACCGGCTGAAGTATAGAGCGGCGAAAATCAAACTACTATCTGGGCACGCGCGTTATACTTTATTGCATTTAGAGTGGCCTAGCGGGGGAAAAACTAGCTTAAATCTGCTTTCTTCCGCTGTTGTTGCGTGGTGTATATGCGTATCTTTGTTATCAATCAGGCCCTTCGATGTGTTCACGGCTGCATCAGGAGAAACGCCGAGCTTCACCAGCACTAATGGCAATCATGCACTGCAAAAAGAAAAAAAAAAGCTGGATAGAAAGGCCAGATATGCACCAACGATGCGACGATTGCAGAAACAGAGGAGATGGTTGCCTTCCCCTTCTCGTCACCCTCACTTCTTTACTTCTCTTTTCCAACTATTACTACACTATGCATGGTTATCTTATCTTACACCATATCTACTTCTGATTAACCTCCTTTTCACCTTTTTTTTTGCACTACCTGCTATGCTGTTCTTTACTTTCTCTCTCCCTCTTTTCATTCCTCGATTCGCTCACACTACTGCCACGCTCTCTTTATTTCCTATTCCTTTGATATATTATACTACACATGGCTTATGCTATGCTTTAGCCTCCCTATCTCCATTTCTCTCCTAACCGTCACATCACTCCTCTTTGCCCTCGCTTCCCTTCCCCCATACCTTGCTGTCCTATACGACGCATGGATATGCCATGCTTTACTATCTGTTTCCGTTGTTTCTGTTCCGCTCACCCTAATATCGCTCAGCCTCTAATAACTTTCGTTCCATTCCCCTTGCTCTCTACTATACTTTGCAGGGTTTATATCATGCTTCACGTTTTCCCCTCTTCCTCAATCGCATATCACTCATCCTCACATCTCTTACCGATGTATTACTGTACTGTACTGCGGTATGCTATAGTACCTTACTGTAGTTCAGTATGCAAGGGGTGGCTTAGAGCATATAAATGGCTTTAGTATGCGCTGTAGCATAAACAATACTAGATTTACCCTCTCTTAACATGGCGAGATTGAAAGAGGGCGTGCATTTCCGAGCAACGCTTGCCGAACTTTAGGCTTAAACAGCTCAGATGTTATATATATAGTGAGCAATTTTTTCAAGTGCGCTTATCCAGCACACGAACACACATGGTCCAACTCTTGATTATCTTTCACTAATTTTGTGCGCCCAAGCGCCAATCAAAACACCTAGGTACCTAACTCCATGCGTTTCGATCAAGGTGGTGCCAATCTAGATGAACCGCGGGACGAGGACTGCTTGCCTGGAAGACCGCGCACGCGCAGACCATGGCATTATTTGATTGCATATCTTTGTATCACTTCATTCACCTGCCATTTTTATTGTTTGTTTAAGAGGCCGCTAAACAAGACACTCACTATGACGAGCATTTTGCCACGTATGTCACTGCACCTTTGAAGCATGAAACCATCGCTTTCTTTATTGTGTGGCTTGGCTCCGAAAGACAAAATATTTTGCGTCATACAATGTCAGCAACGTAGGCGTCAAACAAGTCTGTTGAAACACAACACGATAGTTCGTTGTAGCCATGTGCACGATTCTCGGCGTCCGGTCCACAATGATCACGTCACGTGTGCACTTAGACCCGTCTAAGGACCTTCCGTGAAGCTAAGTCGAGTCAAATCTCACTGAGGAGGAGGAAATGCCGATGATTTGCTTCGTGCGTCAGGTGTCTGTGAGTCCAAAAAATTTAAATATTTTATCCACAAACATCGAAGCATAAGCGGAATACCTGTTTACTGAACGTGTAACCATGAAACGATGACGCACCTTGAAGATGATAATAACCATGACGTTGGTTATTAGTATCTTCTTCTAAATGAAGGGGCAAATAGCAGTCACCTAACCCGTAATCTAGAATCATATATTACTACAGTTATTAGTCTATTATGCTCGCAGCGTCATCTTCCGTTTTAATCCATTGAAGCTTGTTCATTTTTATTCGGATGTTCATTCTTTTAACGATTCTTGATCTATTCTCGTAGCCGCTATTTATTCACCAGTATTCCAACCCTGCCCTTGCTGACGACGGACTCTGACCTGATAATACTTACCACCTGCTTCGACAAACTCACGACCTTTCAAAGGCGCGCTCCTTCTACATACCTATATATGTCTCGAGAGAATACCTTTGCATGCAATTACGATGGTTTGTGATTATAATTAAAATGACGATAATTTTTCACTCTCGTTCTTAAAATGGGTCGGACATAACAGTGGCCTAGCTGATCTAGTCAACGTGCCTAAAAGAAACCATGAAGCGGCGCAATACCCATACTGTCAGCTAAGTCGCGTCATGGTGCGTCATATAGGGCGTCAAATAGTGCGTCATGGTAGGCTGCAACATTTCACCAACTAGTCTCAGTGAACACGAAGCCAGGAAAGTGACGTCAGCTGAGAGTAAAACATGACGGAGACATCCGGTGCGTTTCCTTTCCGTTGCTGTCGCGATCGATAGCTGCACTCACACAATTTAACTAGTAGTTATAACACACGACGCGTGAGGCGATGTTATCGCCCTTAGACCTGATACGGAACCACTCGGCTACGGCGTATTTGCGCCTTGGGTATCTACGTAATTTCTCTCACAATAAAGATGCAAGTCTGAAATTTGCGGTTAGATGAAGTTTCGCAAGGTGTCACAACCGTCGTGGGGCAACCATGCATTCCGATAACACTGTTGCTTTATATACACGCGTATAAAGGACGCGCTGACTCTCTCTAGTAGCTGTGCGATAGCATTGCATGTCAGGCTCCGTCGTCGTGTTTGCGGTGATGCACTGGCGTCGCGCGAAGACTACGTAAAAGAACCAGTAGAAGACGTTCAGAAACACGAAGCTCGTGGGAAAAACCACGCGCGACACTCTGTCGATGAGCAGAGCCCGAAGTCGGCCTTGTTCTCTCCAGCTTGGCTCGGACGGATTATCCAGATCCTGCAACAAATAAAATTGATTTAGAGGGCAATTCGTCGAGGTATAAAAGTAATGAAATTACTGTTTCGCCGCGACGACGAAGCAATGAATGTGTTTGAAGCAGCTTGGAATGTTACACGGAATAAAGCTAACAGATTACTCAGTTAAAATGCAATATCGCCTAATTATACAACGCACTTGCGTTAAGGAAATACGGCCGCTCCAGGTAGCGAAGCGGTTTTAACATCCTTTGTCACTTCGACGTGAAGCAAACGTAGGCGAACAGGAAGTACACGGGTAGGAGCTATCTACTGACGTCTGTCATGATAACGCGAATCAGCGGACGCAGCGACATCCATTTGATCAAAGTTCACAGTGGCTACCCAAGTGACGTGCTTCCACGCAAGGAACCTTTCAGGCTCCTTTAACTGGTAGAACGGGCCGTGAAGTTTCATCTCTCTCCTCCCCTCCTACTTCAGCTTTCCCATGCTTACTCTCTTACATACATGCGATGCACTGGGTGATGTTGTCTATTTCGACGTTATACGAAAATGACAATGATGGAGACGTTAAGAACAGAATTGCAACAAAATGTATACGAATATGTGTACAAGCATGCACTTTGGAAGGATAGCCTGGAGCTTTACGTGGTGAGACCACGTGATGGTCCGAAAATTTTCCGTTTTCCGTAGACTTCCCAGTGTTTACATACAACGGGTTAGCGGAAAAGTGTATGTCGTGACAAAGGACTAACAAGTGAGCGACGTGGCGCTCATTTGTGATTCAATGTGCAATACTCGACAAGGTCGAAGAATAGACAAAAACAACAAACCGTGATGTCTTGGTGTGTTTTTGTTCCTGCCTGGTATGGCCCACTGAATGCCTTATATGTGATGGGCGGTGCTGGCGGCAACTCCAAATGAGTCCGCGCAGAATCAAAGACACAGAAAGCTAACATTTCAGTGAATTAGACGCTCTACTGAGTCGTTGGTGTAAGGTATTGACTCTCAAGCAATCAATGACTCAGAGTACTCTACTTTTTTTCTTTTCTAGATGAGGGCCCAAAACTGGAAGATTACCAATACAACATACAACAGAGTAAAAGCTGCAGAAAATCAGTTTGAGGCGTCACATACGTTCTCTTCGTGAAATAGACTGAAGGTAGCGAGTGCACCAAACAGAATACTAGGCAAGGATTTATTTTCTTGTGGAGTAGATCGTGTACAGTTATAGACAATTAAAATAGGACCAAGATGTATCACTAACTCAAGCACAATTTTTCGCGTTTGTTCTTGCATGAACACTTTGCATATAGCATTGCGCTTCACTAAAACAACTTTTCATACCCGTGCTGTTAGGCACCGACGTGTTATGGTGCTCTCGAGTTAAGGCACTCAAAAACTGTTGGACCTTGGTATTTCTTGTTCACGTTCAATTCCTCAGTGGCTGTACACCGTATCCAGGAACTCACCCCACGTCTTCGCACTACATCGAAGTGCTTGTAGCCGTCTTCGAGGATGACGTTGACGACGGCGTACTCCATGAGCGAGGCGAACACGAACACAGTGCAGGAGGACATGAAGATGTCGATGGCCTTGATGTACGACACGGGAGGCAGGTCGGCCTGGCTCTTGGCGTGTTGCGTGCACAGGGTGAGGAGGCTGGTGACGCCCAACGTCACCCTTGCCGGCACAGCCTCCGGCTTTATCCAGAACGAGACCCAGGACATGACAACAATCAGGCAGGTGGGGATGTAGGTGTGGAACATGTAGTAGCCCAGTCGTCGCTTCAGCTTGAACGTGAGCTGGAGGCAGGTGAAGTTACCTGAAAATGCAAAGGAACGTGTTTTTATTGAAATAAAAAAGAATTGACGAAAGAGTCGTCATCAATACTTGGTGACGGCTACCACTTTCCACTTGTTTGTTGCGAAAGAAAAATATTGAGAAATGAAAATATTACACTTTGCATAAATACACAAATTTATAGACGAGCTCAAAGCTTTTGTTTGGGCAAACCAAACACATGGTCAGTATGCAGACTTTCAATCGAGTCGCTCAATATAAATAACAATAATCGGCGTCTTCTAAAAAACGTTCGAGCAGTGCGTATATTCGTCTATGTGTTCATTTGTCTGTTGGGAAAACCGAAACAAGGAGGAACGTAAGCAATGAAAAAACCCATGGCACTCCATAAGTTTTCGAACTGCATATGTTTCTCCACTTTCTGCACAAATCTATGGAGTTGACCTTCATCCCTGGCTTCGTTGACCCGTAGCGGCATTCGCACGTCAGCGGTCATCTTCCACGGTGTACCTGCAACCTTGGGTCAACTTTGTATTTTACGCGATGCGGCAACGGATCTCGGAGGCCATGGAGAAAGAAGAGCGAGGTTCCGATACGATACGCTACACCAGGTACTGCAACGATCCCTGATTCTCACGATCTTTCAGTGCACTCAATAGAAACTTTTTTTAGTAGCCATGCGAAATGTTAACGGGTCTTCATAATAACGTTATGCTACAATATCATTTGTATATATTATACCTCCGCATTGAACGCGAGTCGTATATCTTTATTTTGGTGAGAAGATCTTTCATTGTTATTCCTAAAACGGGAAGTAAGGGCTCGACCAGTTTCTCTAGGGAAAGAAACAAGCGTGCGAATTGGTGCCCGTACACCCGCCACGATGGTATACTGGTTATGGCATTAAACTGCTGATGCGCCGGTCGCTTATTTGGATCCCGGCTGCAGTAGTGCCACTTTCAATGGAGGTGAAAAAGCTTGAGTGCCTCGTACTTGAATTCAGGTGCACGTTAATGAACCCCACGTAATTGGAATTTTCGAAGGCCTCAACTACGACATCTCTCATAAATACACCCTAACTTTGAAACGTCAAACGCAACGATTTATACTATCATCATTACTTTCGCCCATACCGCGCTTGATATATTTGAAGAGGGAACGGCTTTGGAGGATCATCGTGTTGAGAAGGTCATATGTTCTCGCTACAAAATTTTTTGTTTTGTTTTTTGCGATATTTCTAAAAGGTGTCCTAAGCAGCCTTGTTTCTCTGAAAAACATACAACGGTCTATTAAACATACAGTGGTACTATTACCTGTCGAGTAGGACTCCGTACAGTCTTGTGGGTCGGTGTACTCTAGGTCGAGCTGAGGCAGGTGAAAATCGGTGTGTACCACGGGTGGATCTCGATCGTTCCACTCGAATACCAGGTCGTCTGTTGTATGTGACACTGAAAAATAAAAATTCAAGAACAACTTATATCCGTGATAATGGACGGCAAGCGAAGCCTTGTAGGACGCAGTTGAGTAGGTGTGCATTTATACATTTAATTTCTACTTTATTTATATCTTTAACTATATTATGCTAATGATGTATTTTCTTGTTTGATCAACATATTAACTTTACTCTTTTATTTGGAATTATTTATTCACTACTTTATTATTATTTTTGAAGGAGTGGTGACTAGTAGGCTTAATAGTAGATAGTGGCCGTAGTAGGGACTAGTGGTAAGTATTAGTGCTTAGCATTTCTGTAGCTTATAGCCAGTGCGTATTTCGCCTAATTAGGTAATTCTTAACTTGGTAACTGCTCATGAAGATGTTCATGTTACCCATAACTTCGAACGTCACAGTAACATGAAAAGATTTGCCCAGTTTGACAGCTTTTGTTTGATCTCAGTTTGGCTAGCTATGGTAATTTTTTCATGTAAAAACAATGATAATTTTTGTATAGTAGGCAACTGTGCATTGATCTACGAGTGGTCTTTTCGCGTGCGGCTTTGCTGTTATATGACAGAAAATACGTTTTGCCTTGAAGATAGGAAGCCCGTTAGACACTACCGTATTTAAACAGATTAAGCATAAATCGCAGTGCCTCTTTCGTATTCGGAGTAGCGGTACGCTTGTCACCTGATCAAGACACTCTAAAGGTGCCGCCAACCTGTGAGGTACTTAGAAATGCTAAATATATATTTGTATGGTTATGCCAGACAAATAAGTGCACCTGTGATTACCACTGAAAGTCTTCCACATTGGAAACAAGCGGTCACCGCAAATTCAGCTGCTATGACTTCTCGAACGCGAAACAACTCAAACGCAGTAGATATACTAAACGGTCCCCATTTATTCAAGCGCATGAGATTCACCCTTAAACGCCGATTTACGGATAGTTTTGTACCTAAATGAAGCTTTGCGGCAAAGTTGTAATCATCAGCAGTCAAGTTTAGGGCGGCGTGCTACGCCCTTTGCTTAGCCAGACTCAAGCTAAGCAAATGCATGTGTAGTTGGACTTTGTAGTAAAGAGCAAACTTTCGTCCACAAACATCAAAGTTTGAGGTTAGTTTATTAGTTTCACTTTCAAAATTATTCATATATGCGCCACTCTGTATTTATTATCGCGATAGCAATAGTATGGAGATTTGAGGCGAATTTACGCAGTTACCGTGGACCTTATGTGTTGAATGAAGTCCAAGTCGATCACATCGCCGCACACGTGGCATGTTCTGTGCGTCAACGAAAGCTTGCGAAATCTGCTGATGGGCGCGCTACAAGCAGAGATGAAGCGCACCGGCCGGTTATACAGTGGGCGAAGGAGCATGAAAGGGCCTCGCAGGGGCGGTACGGACGCTGCCTTATTTTGGGCACTACATGTGAAGGAAGGAAGGAAGGAAAAACTTTATTTGCAAGGGTTTGGGACAGGGGTCATGAGCTTGATGGGTGGAGCCCCAAGTCCAGGGCTCCACTGGCTGCCGCCGTCTGTCTGACGTGCCGCAGAAGTGCAAGCTGCACCTCTGGGTCAGAGCTGGCGAGCTGTGCCTCACATTGCTCGAAAGTATTACAAAGCTTGTACTGACCTAAAAAGGTATCTAAATTTGGTGGTCGTTTTAGGCATCTCCACGAAATGTGGTAGAGCGATGGCGAGCCGCCACACCACGGACAAGCACGCCCATACAGCGTTGGAAAAATTTTGTGTAACCTTTGAAGATTGGGAAAGACTCCCGTTTGAATTTGGCGGAGGTCAATCGCGTCCTCCCCTTCTAACGATTTGTGGGGGGCGCTGTATTTTTGTCGCATGCCTCGCTGGTTAGCAAGAATTTCGCGAGGGGCCATTCTGGATGGGTCATTATACTCCTCAATAGCTTCCTCCTGGAGTGTTTCAAAGGATTGAATGTGCTGTCGAAGCTCTGCTCGGTTCGTGAGCCCTCGAGCACAAGCGTCAGCTCTTTCGTTCCCCTCCAGGCCTGCGTGTCCTGGACACCAGATCAGTCTGCACTTGTTCGCCAAGCTCCTTCCTAAGAACTTGCTTATTTTTAGATGCGGAAGCATCTTATACTCGCGCCTTGTAGTGCGCCGTCCGCGCCGTCCGCGCCGTCCGCACCGCTTCTCGAACATTCGACAGCTGACGCGCGCGCATGCGCCGTCGTGCCGTCTCCCACTCTTCCACCATCTGTGCATCCCTTCCTCCTCTACACACCGCGCGCGCTTCACTCCTCCACCATCTGTGCACCCTTCCTCCTCTACACACCGCGTTCGACATCTACAATTCTCCTGATTCTCCAGTGGACGCGCATGTGGCGTCGCGCTTCGAGAACATTCAACAGCTGACAGTGCATGCGCCGTCGCGCTGTATATATACTCAAGGTCGGCGCTCGCTCGCTCAGTTGCCGCTCGTCGGTTGGTTTGTACGGCGCGTCGACGTCCAAGGTCGCGTGAAATGAATTCCAACGAATCCACAAACACAATGATCGACGTCCCTTCGACCAGCGCCGCCCTTTCGCATACGTGTGTACGTGTTCACTCATTTAACACCCCCTCCTACAACCACGTTAACCAATTTAGCCATCGACCCAAGTAAGTCGCAATTTAACACCCAATTCACAACCACGTTAACCAATTTAGCCATCGACCCAAGTAAGTCGCACTTTAACACCCCGTTAACCAATTATATGCTCCGCATTCTCCTCAGTGTTCCCCCGAGGGAAGCTGCGGGCAATTTTTTTATTGGAAGGCGGCCTCTTAAAAAGAAACGGCACGCTTCCTGCGAGACGGAAATGATAGTTGTCTGCGGTTGATCTCTTTGTTCCTGCGCTTTGATTGCACGGGCAATAGCAAAACATTCCGCCTTGGCGATCGAGGACGTGTACAGTGATGCACATGTCACCATGCAGTTGTCGTTGCTAAGTATCGATGCAACTGACCGTTTAAAATTATACCTTGAAGCGTCCACATACAAAACATTTGATTTGTTTTTGAATGTTTTTCGGAGCCATCGCACTCTCTCCTCTCTGCGCTTTCTGTTTGTTTTTACGTCCATGTTCTTGGGGAGCGGTGAGATCGAGATCTTGCTGCGGACGGAATCCGGGATTTCTACAAGAACCTCGTCCATGTACTGGGGGTATGGCGGAAAGCCCACCCTAGAAAGTATCTCTCTCCCCGCTTTCGTTGGACTTAGACGATTTCTATGCGCAGTCAGTACCGCTGTCTTTAGCTCAGGGTATGTATTATATATACCGAGGTCCAAAAGCTTTTGGGTTGGTGTGCTTACAGGTAGCCCTATGGCCACTTTGTAGGCGCCCCTAATTATAGACTCGATGGTTTCTTCCGCTGATTTGTTTAACACGTGGAAAGGTAGACTATACGTAACCTTACACAGTACAAGTGCCTGTACTTATCTAATTGTGTCTCCTTCCTTCATGCCCTGTTTGTGGTATGTTATTCTATGGATCATTCGTGCAACTTGTTTCATGGCTGATTTTAATATGTTTATTGTATGATTCGCTCGTCCATTACTTTGAACCCAGTAACCCAGAATACGTGCGACGGTCAGCTCACGTACTTTGACACCTTCAATGTTTATGTCAATGCTTCCGTTACTTTTGTATTTTTTTCCATGTACCCTGATAATTTCAGATTTTTCTGGGGCACAGCTGAGCCCACTTGCCTTCGCAAAGTTTTCAACTGCTGTTGCAGCCTCTTCAAGTGTCTGCTCTTTGTTAGCTAGAGATCCACGCGTTGCCCTTAGGGTGATATCATCCGCATAGAGAGTGTATCCTAACTGCGGAACTCTATCCAGAGCTCGCGTGAGTCCTAACATGGCGATATTAAAGAGCAGGGGAGAGAGGATGGCTCCTTGAGGGGTACCTTTGTTTGGCATCTCAAAAGCGTCTGACGTTACTTGTGCTACGCTTATCGAAGCCCGCCTTCCTGTGAGGAATGGCTTGATGTAATTGTAGGTGTTTGTCCCACATCGCATGTTGTTTATTTCTTTGAGGATGGCCTTATGCGAGATATTGTCGAATGCTCCTTTTAAATCAAGGGCTAGTATTAGATGTTCTCCTCCTGTAGGTATATAGCTCAAAACTTCCTCTTGTAATAGGAGAAATGCGTCTTGAGTGGAGAGGCCATTGCGAAAACCCAGCATAGTGGCTGGAAAAAGGCCATTGTCCTCTATAAAGTTTTGGAGCCGAATATGAATAACCCTTTCGAAAAGCTTTCCCATGCATGACGTCAAAGATATGGGCCTGAGTGTCTGCAGGGATGGCTTCTTCCCGGGTTTCGGTATCGTAATAATTTTGGCTACTTTCCATTCCTCGGGTATCTTCCCTTTGAGCCAATAGTTGTCATTAAAATGGTTTGTCAGTGCCTCTATAACCTTATCGCTGAGGTTCCTTATCATTGCATTTGTGATTTGATCTGAACCAGGGGCAGAATTTCTCTTGGCTGCTTGGGCAGCCGCAAAGACCTTTTCCGTGGTGATTGGGGCGTCGAGTCTCTCGTTTTTCGCACCAGTGTACTGCATTTCAATACTGCAACTATCGGTATTCTCTCCTATGTATTTGTCCTTAAGTGCTTGTATCAACTCCTCCTCTGTGCCCGGAAACTCATGCATTATTCGTTGTAGTGTTCTGTTCGAGGCCAATTTTGATTTTTTTGGGTCAAGCATGTTCCTTAGGATGGCCCAAGTTTTTGCAGTGCTCAGAGTGTCCTGTAGTGAACAACAAAACTGGATCCATCCCTCAGTTGCAATTTCGTTAGCGTATTGATTTCACTTCTCTCCTAAAGCAGTGAATTTGCGGAGAAGGTTCCGGTTGAGTCGCTGGTTTTCCCACCTTTTCAGCATACGGCGCCTGCTCTCCCACAAGTGGAGCAGGTGCCTGTCGACTGCAGGAGTCTCTGCTGTTCTTGCGATACGTTTAGATGTTTGTTTGTGAACTGAGATTATGTACTCTGACCATTCCCCAATCGACTCCGGTACAGAGTCAGGTGAGAGATCACGTCGTCTGTATCTTTCCCAGTCAGTGATCACCACGTCTCCTGTGATTCTGCGTAGTTTTGGAGTTGAGAGGGAAATACTGATTATGTAGTGATCGCTGCCGAGATTCTCTTCCAGGTTTGTCCAGTTAGCGTCGTTAACATTACGTGTGAATGAAGTCCAAGTCGATCACATCGCCGCACACGTGGCATGTTCTGTGTGTCAACGAAAGCTTGCGAAATCTGCTGATGGGTGCGCTACAAGCAGAAATGAAGCGCACCGGCCGGTTATACAGTGGGCGAAGGAGCATGAAAGCGCCCCGCAGGGCGGTACGGACGCTGCCTTTTTTTGGGCAGTACATGTGAACTTTCATCCAAAAGGCGTGATTGAGTGGGCTATCTCGACAAATATGACGAGCGTTCTCGTAGGAAATTACACAAAAGTTTCCTTCGTACTTCGCACACGAAACCAAAACTGCTTATTTCTTGGGAATATCTCTTCAAAGATCCCCAAAGAGAAGAACACCACCATCGTAGCATTTTTTTTTAGTTGGGAGCCACAAAGAACGACGTTAACTAAAGTCGTGGGGGACGCTGAGGCGGCTTCAAACACCATATCATCGTAAACCTATTTCTGTTAACGTCACAATCTGGGCCCTATCATTTCTAATATAGCGACAAATGTCACTTTGCAAGTACACTTGAAAGAATTCCTGGGTAAATAATGCATTTAGAATTTTACAACCAATGAGCCCTGTTGAACCAATTAGGGCTCCTTCGTGGCTCTGTGGCCAACGCCACGCACTCACTAGTTGATGACCAAATTTGACGCCGACTTACTCAATACGTAAACGATTTCAACACTGGCTCAATTTTTGGTTTGTGGCTTTCTCAGGCTATAACTGTTAAGAAAACATGGAAAAGCAAGCTTTCCTAATAACTTAAATATATGAAGGAAGCTTCAAAACTAAGCTGCCTAGCTTCAGAAAAGTGCGGAATGGCCATCCTCAAGAAATTGGCACACGTGTTTTTTTTTTTGAGCGAAATAGAGGATAACAAAAAAGGCCTGGAAGAAAGAATAAGGCGAAGAGAGCACGCACAGAGTCCCGATGATGATAAGGCACCGTCGGATAGAAGGCCTATCCCCGGAGCAGCTTGCGCCAAATTTTGACTGACCGACCAACTGACCTACCGACCGACCATTTCTGTTCGCACTACCCAGCACAACGAAAAATTTTAGGAGCTAAGGTTTTAAAATTCCCCGGCTGAAAGCTCAAGAGGGCTTCAACCCTTTGTGCATTCTATGCCCTTCCCGCTTGCTTTAAGTTAAGGCGACAGGTGGCGCAAAAAACAGTTCTCTCCCTGGAGCGGCCCTATTTCTTTACGCCAGCATTTTGTACTGTTAAACAAAACGCAATCCTAAAGGAGTTGTCTGGTAGAAGGATTTCGTACCCCGTTCTAATTTATTGCTATCCTTTTGATTGCTTTGCCATACCGGTGAAACTGTGACAATGTTTTCTTTACTTTCTTCTGGGCAGCAAACAACAGGAAACAGAGTAGCCGAGGGACCATTTTCATCACAATTCCTGCAGTGAGCACGTGGGTAAAAGAAGAGAAAAGGAAATGATTTCGACTTACGGCTTTCCATCTGCAATGAACAAGTCTGCGTGTCGTGTGGGTAGGAGGCGAAGTTCATTGCGCAGGACAGCGTCAAGGTGAGCCTGCATTGCACGAGAATCGTTTCGAGAGCCTTTCAATGTTTACAAACACGGAGGCATGACGGCTACCGTTTTTTTTTTATTTCGCCGGCGCACCTAGATTCAGAGAAATCTATTCTCAAAGTGGGCATCAATAACATCCCGAAAAAGCATCTCGACAGAACAGAACATGCACCGGCACACAATACTTTGTTACAGAAAGATATGCACACAGAGGTGCAGTAGATGGTAAATGAAAAACAAAAAAAAAACATATATTTGTATATGCTGCGCATCAGTTAATATCTGTATATGTTGCGCAAACCAGGCAGGGTTAGATTCACTTCATACATTCACCTTCAATGACCGAAAGGTGAAAACAATCTAAAGTAGTTCGTAGCCTAGCGTGTTCGACATGCTCGAAATTTAAAAGGTTGCGCTTGACCCTGTACCCTCGCTTGTAAACGTATCGTTTCTTTTATTTCGTGCAACCTTTTTGAATCACACAGAAGGATTTTTTTATTTGATGTATTGAAACACCTGTTTCGCTGATCAACTTTTCCAGTATTCTTCGGTACATGACAGATATTAAGCGTAAAATCTCATCTGATTTTGGATCAATATTTCATTGTCATTATCAGCCTGAATACGTCCACTGCAGCACAATTGCATTGTTCATGGTCCGCCACTCAACTCAGTCCTGTGCTTGTTGCTGTCATTTCATACCCATAAACGTTTTAATCTCATCTTCCTACCTAGCTTTCTTTTTCCCCCTAACCAGCTTGCCTTCTCAAGGAATCTAGTTAGTTCCCCTAATGACCAGCGATTATCCTGTCTACGCGCTACACGCCCAGCCCATGTCCATTTCCTCTTCTTAATTTCAACTATGATATCCTTAACCCTGGTTTGTTCCTTAATCCACTCTGCTCTTTCCTGTCACTTGAGGTTACACCTACCATTTTCCTTTCCATTGCTCGCTGCATCATCTTCAATTTAGGCTGAAACCTCTTTGTAAGTCTCCAAGTTTCTGCTTCGTAGCTAAGTACCGGCAAGATGCAGCTGTTATATACCTTCTTCATCAGGGATAGTGGCAATCTACCTGTCAAGATTTGAGAGTGCTTGCCAATTGTGCTCCTCCCCAATCTTATCCTTCTAGTTACTTGAATCTTGTAGTTCGGCTCCACGGCTATTACCTGTCATAAGTATACATAGTCTCTACAACTTCAAGTGCACTATTGCCTATCTCGAAACGCTGTTCTTTTCCGAGGTTGTTGTAGCAGTACTTTCATTTTCTGCAGATTAATTTTAAGACCTACTTTTCTGCTCTCCTTGTTTAAACCCGTAATCATGAGCTTCAATTCATCCCCTTAATTACTCAGCAATGCAACTGTCATCGGCACAGCGCAAACTTATAAGATACTCCCTATTAACTCTAATCCCTAACCTCTTCCCGTTCTAGGCTCTGAAAACCTTCTGTAAGCACGCAGTAAATAGCATTGGGGAGATTGTATCCCGCTGCCTTGCACCCTTCTTGATTGGTATTCTGTTGCTTTCTTTATGAAGCACTATGGTAGCAGTTGATCTCCTGTAGATTTCTTCCAGGATGTTTATAAATGCTTCGTCGACACCCTGATTCCACAGTGTATGCATGACTGCTGATATTTCTACCTAATCAAGTGCCTTCTTGTAATCTATAAAGGCTATGTATAGTGGTTGGCTGTATTCGGAGCATTTCTCTATTACCTGATTGATATTATGAATGTGGTCGATTGTTGAGTAGCCTGTTCGAAATCCTGCTTGTTCCTTTGGTTGATCGAATTCTAATGTTTTCTTAACTCTGTTAGCAATTACCTTTGTAAATAGCTTGTATTATTCTACAAAGAGCAAGCTGATCGGCCTGTAATTCTTCAAGTCCTTGTCATCTCCTTTCTAATGTATTAAAATGATGTTAGCTGTCTTCCAAGACTCTGGTACTCTTCCTATCAGGAGACACCTTATAAAAGGGATGGCTAGTTTTTCTAACAAAATCTGTACTCAATACTTCAGCATATCTGATGTTACCTAATCATCACCAGCAGCTTTGTCTATTTGCATGCTTTCGGAGGCTTTTCTGACTTCTTCTATTATTACCGGTGGGGTGCCATCAGGGTTACTGCTAGTTCTTTTAGTACTATCTAGGTACTGCTAGTTCTTATAGTTTGGTTGTCTCGGCTACTAGATAGATCTCTGTGAAACTCGTCCGCTATTTCAACTATCCTATCCATATTGAAAGTTAATTTGCCTTCCTTGTCTCTTAGTGAATACATCTAATTTTTGCCTAGCCCTTCACTACTTTGACGGTTCCTCTGTTTTTCAGAGCGTGTTCAATTACTTCATGTTATATCTTTTTACATCGGATACCTTACGCTGATTACTCAACTTCAAAGCTCTGCCAATTTTATTCTTTGCCTGTTGTACTTGAGGCTTTCATGTTTTGACGCTTCTTAATGACATTCTTCGTTTCCTGGGACAGCTTTCCAGTGCCCTGACTAACTACCGTACCTCCAACTTTCACTGCACACTCCGTAATGATACTCGTCAAATTATCATTTATTTCGTCAACGCTAAGGCTGGTTTCCTCGATAAGAGCCGAGTACCTGTTCTGAAGCGAGACACTGAATTCCTGTACTTTCCTTCTCAGTGCTAGCTCATTGATTGGTTTCTTGCATGTCAGTTTCTTTCGTTCCTTCTTCAAGTCTAGGTGAATTCGAGACCGTACCATTCTATGGTCAATGCATCGTACCTTGCCAAGCACTTCCATACCTTGCATGATGCCTGGGTGTGCACTCAGTATAAAGTCCTATTTCGTTCCTACTTTCGCCATTCGGGCTCCTCCATGTCCACTTGCCGGTTCCGTCGTTTTGCGTAAGAAGGTATTCAAGATCAGCAATTTATTGCGTTCTGCGAATTATACTAATAGCTCCCCTCTGGCATTTCTAGCACCGATGCCATAATCTCCTACTGCTTGGTCTCCAGCCTGCTTCTTCACTACCTTGGCATTGAAGTCTCCCATCAGTATAGTATAGTGTGTTTTTACCTTACTCATTGCCGATTCAACGTCTTCATATATAGAAGTTTTCAGCTGACACGTCATCAGGGCTAGATGTAGGCGCTTAAGCCTGTACCACCGTCATCTTGTATATCTTATTGAGTTTATTTACAATACCTACCACCCTTTCAATAATGCTATAGTATTCCTCTATGTTGCCAGCTATGTTTCTGTGGATAAGGAATCCCACTCCCAGTTCTCTTCTGTCAGCCAAGCCACGATAGCACAGGATGTGCCCATTCTGTGGAACTGTATAGGCCTCATCTGTCCTCCTAACCTCACTTAGGCCTATAACATCCCATTTTACACCCTCTAGCTCGTCGAATAGTACACCTTGACTTGTCTCACTAGATAAGGATTAGCATTGAACGTTGCCAAGTTCAGGTTCTAATGGTGACCTGTCTGAACCCAGAGAAATATTTATATATATGTAAAAAGAGGCAAAACATTCACGATATTTATTAGTACCACCCGATCAAATTTTCACACAATGAGGTTTGATGAGAATGTGAAGGATATCTGTGACAATCCTGGAGCCTTTGTGGTGGTCGTTTACGGCGATGTTCGAGTGATTTCTCGGGTGGTTATTGGCTCTCCAGTCAGTGCTAGTGCACCTCCCGAGCTTTACGCTCGTACGTAGTACACTGAATAATCGATGATGTTTTCTAGACACATGTTTGCGCTATCAAGCCACCGGGTTATAATAAGTTTAGCTTGTTGACTTTTGTAAATGAAGAAGCACGACTATTCAAAAAAGACTAATTCGCCCCACTTCTGCGTACATCACTGCAAAGGATGTCGATCTTCTGTATTGAGGCGCTGCGCGACATATGGACACCGTCTGGCAGTAATGTCCCGAAACTAAGTTTTTTTTTAGACCGTAGGGCCACTGGTAGATTGTAGCACCGTGCCATTTTAGTGAAGCGTAGGAAACACCCGCTTTTCCGGTAAAAACGTCACGTTCTCAGCGCAGCGTAATAACACTGCATAGTTTACAATTACGTACGTATGCATTTTCTGAATAAAAAATCACATAGCTAATAGGTATATATTCATGCTGTGCCTCAAAAAAAGCGTAATATTTGCTTTTTGATTTACAATGTCACAAGTATGAACGCCACTACATGATGAAGATGGGTGGACATTGAGCAAGGGCTTAAACTTTCACCGGGTCGCTGAATCGTTTTACAGACGCACCGACTAGCAGACAGACCAAGCGAAATTTCCGCGTTGAAGTATCCCAAGAAGGCATATCGTCTTTAAAAATTTTCCACTCACTTGACCATGTAGAGGATGGTCTTGTCCCTGTAGAGCCATATGTAGTGGTTGGGCACAGGTCATCGTCTGGAAGGTGACCTGCTTGGCATTCTTGAAGAAGCAGTCGGGCCGCCACACCCGCTCCAGCCAGTCGGTCTCTAGCACCCGGTACTCAGCCGTCATGTTGTCTGGCAACCGTAACCGATGGTCCTTCCACGACTGTGAGAAGAAAATGTCCGCCGCGTACGTCTGCGACAGGAACCTCGAGTCAGATAAAGCGATGGATATTGAATTGATAAGAAAGAGAAGCGCTCCACTTATCAGAAACATGTGGGAAAGTGAAGCTTGGCATCTACTTGCTCTATTTGCAATTTCTATGTTTTCTTTTTGTCGCAAAGTGCTATGCTCTAACTTTTCGTTCTGCAATGCTTCTTTCTAAGTTCTTCCTTTTTTTTCATTTGTAATCAAGAAAAAAAAAAGAGAAAACGTGTGTCAGCGAGACGTCAATGGCGCTCCATTAAAATGAGATTGCGTTTTTGTTGGGTTATAAGTACAATAAAGACATGTGGCGTATAGTTGCTGCTTCCTTACCACGCCGTATGGCAGTGTTACGTTTGTTTGACGTTCTTATTAGTGGTGCATATTTAAAGTTGCAATTCATTTGCACAAAGTTGTTCGTCGACGCTCGCGTTGTCTTTGTTGTACCCATTGCCCCATCTTCGCGCTCTTTTCAGTGCCGTAACACGTACCTGCAGGCCTTTCAAGATGCCCTTCGGCACCAATTTCTGCTGCGGTCTTTCGTACGAGAGCTATATCTGCCTTCCTCTCCATTTCTATCTATCTCTCTGTACGATTCGTAGCGCATTTTGTCATCACTAATTAGATTGCATATATAGCTGTTCTTGTGCTATAGTAGGAGAATAAACGTGTAATGACCAGTAAATATAACTTCAGCGAAAACAACTTTATAGTTTTAAAAGCGGAAACCTGGATTAGAAGATAAGCAGCCGTAGATTGCTGCGTGATTGCGAACCATTTGGTGTTCTTTAACGAGCCCCGAAATGGCACACCACCCGGACCTTTCTAGTATTTATCCTACATGTTAACGTGACCACAGCGCCCGGGATATAACCCACGGACCTTCGCATCAGCATTCGCGATCCGCAACCATTCTAACGCCGAAGCGAATAATGTTTTCTTCGTGCAACGCGCCTGTCAACGGCGAGACGAAATGGAGATTGAAATAACTCGCCTGGCACTGCCATAGCCGCACTTGCAGGCGTATACGTTACTGCCAAGAGAAACACGCGCATTGAACTAGGCCCTCGCCGCTAGCGTCGTCTTTTGCTTAGGGTCACATGAAAATATCGTCCCTTAAGGGCTATCGTAAATTATACAGAAGGCACGGCCTAATTACAGGCTTAACAAGAAGGGGACGAGAACTTTGCATTGAGTGGTTTCTATTTTTAGTGCAGCTGACTTGATTCAGTCGTTAAGATTACTTGCTAAAAATGGTGGCACACTGCTTGGACTTGTACGCAAGGCCAAGGAAAAAGAAAAACTGCAGGGCCTGGACTAACTGACGTTTTAATAGAAAAAAAGCGGACATCAATAAGTTCATGCTGAACTGTGTACGTGTCAACAGCGCCACCGCCTAATAGCAAGACCAGATTTCGCGCTTGTTCATAGGTGTATGAATTTGTGAAGCACCAACCGCGAAGCCGCTGTAATTCGAGGATTAACGTTTTTTAAGAAACGAACATTGCGACCATAAATGCGTGCGCCTCTAATATTTCTTCATTGTGCTGATAACAAAACCTTCAGAACTGCAGGGAACAGCGCATGCAGAGGCCCAGAATCTGTGAGTTGGTCAAGCTGTATTGATTTTGAACAGCTACAGAGCCAGCCTTGTTCTGGGCAAGAATTCACGGTTATTATAATCGTAGCCACTTCGGTGGTTACGCTTTTTTTTGCATGTTGTGAGATTGTTACTTCTAAGGGATGATGATTATATACCACGCATCATGCCGTGCACCACAGCAGCCGGACAAACGGTGTAAGTCCACTGACTCATTTGCTAGCACTTCACCAATGCAAACATTAGCTACGTGCGGCAGATGTTACTACGGCTGATAGCCAGACATGCTTCCTCATGGTGTGGGTGGCAGTTTAGTATTGTTAGTCGTAGTTTCGAAGCTCATGCGTTAAATTTTTATTTGATTTTTCACTACTCGGCCTGATCGTCATGGGGAAAGAAAGGGGAAGCTCTCGGGCATAATTAGCCACTCGGTTGACCATGCTAGGCCTACCTATCAAAAGCGTCTTGCGACGCTCTGGTAAATTACTGATTAGGGATTATTTCAGTTGACTTGACCCAGATCAAAACACGACCTACTATCGAAATAAGCTCATGTAGATAACAATATAAACCCGTATCTTCATTATATATAACGCGTTCTCATTACCTAGTACACATGAAAGCATGTTGTCGCATACCATGGGCTTCCATCCCAAGCCCACGGAAATCTACTCTATGATTTGATGTGTTTCTGCAGACCTAAAGCGTTATATTCACTCAATACGTCCTTGCCAATTATTTGGCAACATGCACCTAATGTTGACTTTTGATAATGGATGGATAGATAAAAGAACTTTATTATTGTCCAGTAGGCCGCGCTTGTGTCCTAGAGCGGAGCGGGTCGCTCCCGCGTTAGGACCGAAAGGCTTAGCCATTCAGCCGCTTCGCGGTCCCGTTGAACTGCCCTTAAGTGTCCCTTTAATGCAGGACTGCGTAAAGCTGCGTCCCAGCGTTCTTTAGTGTTTTCCTTGTCCCTGAGTAACCGAAGCGATGCCAGAGCAAATGAGCGAGATCTATGGTGTCATGGTATTTTTGTCAAGTAGTACGAAAAAGACAACTCCGGCTACATCCTGTTAATTAACAGCTGATTGGAGTATTTTCTTTTGTATAATAAAAATAACTCCGCCTACAGAGCTGTACCGACCTCACAGTTCAAAGATGGTAAGTGTACTTCTGTATTAAACAAAAGTAATTGTGATTTACAATAAAACCAACCTATTGTTTCCGCTTTGCTTAACCTGCATAACGTGTCTTGGGTACCACTGTTATCAGCACGCGACACAACAATGTTTCCTATCGATGTTTAAAAACTACAAACATTACACAATAGATTCAATAACTTCGATTTCGCGCAAAATTTTACCAATAACTGTTTACTGAGTGACACCAGCAATCAGTAGAATTTACCCATAAATTGCTTGTTACGGACAGTGAAACCATTTCACATAAAAACCACTTGAAAACCTAACGCATGATCCGTATTAAAAATCAGGATGGATATTTATCCTCACTCTACTGCTCGAAAAACACCGACGCCCTCACTGGAAACGGACTGGCCCGCGGGCCCGCAACTGCGTATGTTTACGAATTACGGTTACGTGAAATTGGGCCAGCCCAGCAATCATGTGTTCGTACTTCACGGAAAGTGAAAGCTCTCGCGTTTCCGGTTCGGTGGGCAGGCATCCCGGCAGAAAGGCAGACGAGGCGGGCGGACGGCGATGCTGAGGCGATAGCAAGCGAGAGAGTGAATGAGCCCAGTGCCATATGCCTTCTCCCTCTGGAAGCGCTCTCGCCATCTTCACGCCACCAATGGATCGATAATGAACGCCAGTTGGCCAAGCGGCATGGCAACCCAATGCGAGACCACCTCATCGTCTCCTTGTGAACGAACCGCAGAGATGGGTACAGCTGCGGCCTTGAGGGCTACTCGATCCAGTAGGTGCGGCAGTCGTTACGGACCTATTCAGCGAGTTAACAACGCACCTTGTTCCACTGAATGCTCGCTAAGCACGGCATTTGTTCGCTAAAATGTTACACTTACTTGCACGAAAGAGGTAGGAATATTTGAGTCCTTTTTTTTTTTTTGCTAGACAAAACATAAAGCAAAATCGTGTACACTGCAGTGAAGCTAAGGAACGTACTAGGGGACGTTACTTGTATGTGTTAACTGAAATGATGACATAAATAGAAAATGTTAGGGCGTGTGAAGAACGAACTTTCAGCTTTCACCTAACACATATGAAGTTTTGCGGCTTGACCTACAGTGCCTTACACAACGAAAGAAAAAAAAAAGATTAGGGAACCAACCTACGCGGTCGATCAGTTAGTAAAACTTGTTTTGGGCCTAGTTGGTTCATGTTCCCGGAGATGCTTTACAGCGCAAACATAGACACACGACAAAAAAGAGACGACACACACAAGCGCTGACTACCAACTTAGCACTGACTAACAGTTGATAGTCAGCGCTTGTGTGGTGTCCTTTTTTGTGTGTGTGGTGTGTCTGTGTTTGCGCTATAAAAGCGACACTCAATCAGTGGAGCGTTACCATTGCAGAATATTAGATAGATAGATAGATAGATAGATAGATAGATAGATAGATAGATAGATAGATAGATAGATAGATAGATAGATAGATAGATAGATAGATAGATAGATAGATAGATAGATAGATAGATAGATAGATAGATAGATAGATAGATAGATAGTCAAGAGTTCAATGATTTGCCGTATTGCTTACCATGGATTCTTCGTCAATAGAATCCAAGCTCATGACCGTCACGTGAAATAGCACAACAGTTGGACGGCCTGCGTAAGCCAGAGAAAATAGATAGTGGTACTTTCTTGTATTGATTGATATGTGGGGTTTAATGTCCCAAAACCACCATATGATTATGAGAGACGCCGTAGTGGAGGGCTCCAGAAATTTTTGACCACCTGGGGTTCTTTAACGTGCGCCCAAATCTGAGCACACGGGCCTACAGCATTTCCGCCTCCATCGGAAATGCAGCCGCCGCAGCCGGAATTCGATCCCGCGACCTGCGGGTCAGCAGCCGAGTACCTTAGCCACTAGACCACCGCGGCGGGGCTACTTTCTTGTATTGACACGACATGTTGAAGTCGTGAGAAGTTGTCAAAATACCTAAACACAGGTGCAGCGCGAGGTCGGCAGATATATACAGACTTTCCAAAGAATGAATACTTTTGTACTAACCACAGTTTAAATAATTATCGGTACTGCGGAATCACTGTTTGACAATCAATCAACAAATTGATTTATTAGTATGTGAGATTTAACGTCCCAAAATAACTAAATGATTTAGAGAGACGCATTAGTGGAGGACTCCCGAAATTTCGACCACCTGGGTTTTTTTTAACGTGCAGCCAGAATTTCAGCACACGGGCCTACAGCATATCTCTCCGTCCAAAATGCAGCCACCGCTGCCGGGATTTGATCCAGCGACCTGTTTAATCACCGTAATAGGTTTGGAATGTACTAAGAAGATTGTTTGTCCAGGTACAGGCTGCGAAAAATCTTTCCCCGCCTAATGATGTAACTTCAAGTCAATGCGTCATCTTTTTTATGGGAACAGCTACACTATAGAACATAGCTAATGCGATAATTTGGAAACAGAATTACAGAGCAAGAAAAAAAAACTGGAGGACCCTAGAGGAGTCTGACACGATAGCGGATATCATGTTCTTATTGTGTACTTGATATACTTGGTGCATGATAGCTTTTCGAATTTGCTATACACCCACTATGCGGCCTTAAAGAAATAGGCGCAGTAACGTGTGTGCCTTTTGTAATGGGTGACCGGCTTTAAACCATGAAGTCTTTATCAATCCCAGGATCTGAGAGTTTCTGGCAGTAGTGCTCGTCTTACGCAAGTTAGATACAGCAATTACATCAGCTGTCATAATAACAGATTCCTATCCTCTCTGTGCGGCACTTTCTGTTGGTGCTGATAATCACGTAACAAAGGCGTTTCGTGCACTAGTACCTGCACATTTGAGAAAAGTACGATTAGTTTGGGTGCCTGGACATAAAGGTTTGTTTCTAAATGAAATAGACGACTCCTTAGTTAAGTCGTCAATCAGCGAACCAATTCTACCACTCTGTCCATCATCCGCTTATGTGACTGCTGCTCGATTCCGCAGACGTACGCTTATGGAAGTCTTTAAAGGTTCAGCACTAACAAACTCTACAGAATATCGCCATTTATTATATCCCTGGCGAAGAGACTTTTGCCGCACTCGATAACAAGAAATAGCTATCACAAGGCTGCGTTGCCGGGTACCAAGTCTAAATTTCTATAAACACAGGTCTGCTCAGGCACCTTCGCCACTGTGCGCATTCTGTGATGAACTGAAAACAATAGATCATTTCTTTTTGACCTGCAGGCGGTTTAACACATTACGAAAAACCCTTTTAGAAATACTTTTACGTGGTATTGCTATGGACTTATCTGTGCCTGTCATTTTGTCTTTTGGAGCTTCCACTTCTGGTTTCTCTAATGCGACAGTATGCGCGGCCGTCCGGGACTATATTGATGAAACTAATAGGTTGACTAATTAACCAGTTTCAATTTCCTAACATATCCACATAGTTATATACGTATAAAATCAGATTATTGCTCTATTCTAATTAATAAATTCGTTTATGTAAATATTTGTATGCATTACATTAGGTACCACACTTTCCTAGGCTATCGGTAATCTTTCTGTTATACCTCAATTATTCCAAATCTGAACAGTAATGTTTAAAACAACTCGATTCTTGGCCAATCCCCCATAGTGGGTATGCGCCACTAACAATAGGTGAACAACAACAACAACTTGCTTGCAATGGGTGCTTGTAGCATGCATTATTTCCGAAATATTTCATATTGCAGAGTGAAACATGTATACAGGACGCATTTGTTTGTGAAGCATGAAAGCTACTTTCTCTGCATTTCTAAGCAGATAAAGTTCTTTGCACTGTATCTAGAAGCGGACGAGTGGCCGTGTGGCAGAACATCTGCTTGCCACGATAACGACCCGGTTAGATCTCTGCTAGCACACAAACGACCCTGGTTCGTTCCCCAATATGACCCGGGATTTCTTTATCTTGTATTTTATTTGCACCATTCTCGATCACTCGGTCACGCATAAGATGATGATTTTTCGCTCACAGCCAATGATGAAGACACCGACGTCGGAATTTGTGCGAAACGAGCTCTTTAACGCTATCGAGATATTATGTACATCTGAAATACGATGTCGCCGCATCTGGTGCGAAAACTATAGTTCCACAGGTGCACCTAACTGCTGCAGAAACATCTGGGGGTGGCGAGACTCTCCACACATCATCGGCAACGTGTTCTAATTGTCTGCACCCTCCATCTGCTCAATCCAAGTGCCACTTTTCTATTTTTCTTGCACGGCAACAAGCTGTGGCGTCAATATACAATCTATGACGAAGCTAAGCTATTAATTCTCACTCTCTATTCTTTCCATGCCCGATTTGCATTTATTTCATGTCAGTTCATAATATTTCATGACATTCCGGCCATTCCCTGTTTTCGTCTTTGTTCGTCTCTACCTATTTTCATTAATTAAATCTTATGAAAACATGCTGAACCCTGCTGACTTCCTGTTCTGCAGCCAGATGCCCTGATAGTACATCGCTACACTATCCTTGTTATTGTTATGTAGCTTACCAATAATTAGTTCTTAAACTAACTGACAACGATTATGAACGCATACGAAGGTGAGCCTTCGTATCGCTATTATTTTCACGTACACATCCAGATCCCACATTATCACGTGACCAGTAGATGATGTTTTGTTTTCTCTGCTCATTCATTTTCCAGAAAACGATAAATACTCTTTTTAGCCGGCCACTCTTCCTTCGTATTCATCGTAACGTATTCTTAAATAAGCGTTCCTTGTTTATTTTTCAGCGTCCTATTCGGCGTTCCTTTATACTTCTAGAAGTGTCATATAGATGTTATGCTGAAAGTACCACTTCTAGTAAGCTGATAGTTTTACCCTTTATGGCAGCCCCTCTTTGCAAGGTCTTCCGACAATTAGGGTACTTTATGACTGTATAAACATACAATAGTTTACTGTATACAACACTGTGTTTGTGTGTTCAATAGTGATAAAAATAATGCAGTGAGTTTAGAAGTCTACATTAGAGGCATTTATTCTTTTATCACTTGCAATGTCCACGGTCAGAACGTCGTGCAGTGAGGAGACGTCGTCTACGGAGATAGAAAAGATAGAATCGTTTGCCACTCACCATTCTTCTTGGGCGGCGATGTCTTGTCATACTGTCGAGGGTCATCGGGAAGTATGTCCTGAAGCGTCAGGTTACACCGACAGCTCCTGGAACGGTTTAGAGCATCCAAAAGGCGGGTCAACGCGTTACTCCAGGGCAAAACTTTGAACAGTTGAAACCTACAGTTTATGCGTTGAACAAAGCAATGAATGGGGCCAGTTGGTGAATGTTCACAAAGGAAAAGAAAAAGAAAAGGGGGACCATGACGTCACGCAACCAGACTTGGTCAGCCAAGCTGTTTTGAAGTCGGCAGCGTCGACCCAACACGCAGCTTTCTGAGTAAGGACCACGCATGCAACAATGCTTGCCGAGACTTCAAATTACGCCATTGGCAGTTTTTATCTGAGACACATTTGTTCGGTGCAAACCAGCCGGTTCACGCAGAAGGTTCCAAAATGGAACGCCACAGAGCGCACTAAAGCCTATGACACTCTCTCACGTTTTGGTCCCTTGTTTTGCCGACACGGTGGTCTTCACTCGTATGACTAACACTCTTTTCTTTTTCCGTTCTCTATGACTGTTCATGGTAGTTCGGCGCATAGTACTGTATACAATGAAGGAAGAGTTATTCAGCAAACGTGTGTGGTCCAACTTTCAGCTCTTTTAGCACTGCTACCAAACGCGGTTACACAGAGTGTTTCAAGAAATGTAATCATACTTGTTTGGGTTTTACATCATGGAAGCACCTTATGTATATGAGGAATTAATCAGTTAGCTCATGTGGTCCAGCCTATAGCTCTTTTATCGCTGCTACGAAACACGATTATATCGTATATTTCAGGAATTGTAATCGCACTTTTTTTGGCTCCACATCCCAAAGCCACCATATATTTATGAGCAACGCCACGGAGGAAATTTCCGGAAGTTTCGAATACCTGGATTGTTTTATCGTGAAGCAACACTGGCCTCTTGCATTCCACCTTCATCAAACGGCAGCCATCATGATCGGTATTCGTCACCGTGACTGTCGGAGCAACCATCCGAACACCATAAAAATAGATGTTCAAGAAATATGTCCAAAAATCTATAAACATGAGGCACATGACACATTCAGTGGCTGCCTTCATAACTATTGTTTACTGTGGCGGCAGAAATCTTAAGACAGCTAGTGGCCTCAGTTCTAATTAAAGGAATGATTGGAACTAACTTTACAGTTGGTGATGGTGATCGGGTGGCATGAGACGATCGGTGCCCCACCTTGCCAATAGTAAATCGCCGCTTTGAGATTTCAAAAAAACAGTGGCAAGTTTTTTAGCACAGTGGTAACATCAAAACACTATCACCAGTGAATCCGAAACCGAAACGCTAAAAAGAGTCCTTGCCTCCTCTTCTGCGATGAAGGCCAACAGTACGCGTACAAAGTTAGAGTATGCAATCTCCATCTGAAACCCACCTGCAGTATGTCTCCGAAATTCTCTAGAATACAGTCAAAGTTATGCTTCTACACTTATTCAAATTTCGTATTCATAAAACATCAGTGTTTCATTCCTGAAAGCTGACTGTAACTTATAACATTTGTCTCGTCTGCAATTTGTTGAAACCATGTCATTACTTCACAAGTTTCATTTCTCATGCATCCCTTGATCGCTTTTAGCAAATCATTCCTTGAACTCACAAGCCTTCCCATACTGGCCATGTACCACAGAGCTTTCACCCCTGTGCCCGTACGAAAATATTTTATGCTTCTTTTTTTTCTTAAAGCAGCACTACGCTGAAACGGTCTTCCCCACGAAGCTGCGGATATCACCACCCCATCAAACTGCATTCGGGGTGTTCTAGAAGGAACTTGACAGTCACCATTGTGAAAACCTGATTTATTGCCTAATAACCCACTGTTTATGTCCCACCCTCCATCCGGAATTATTAATAAAATAAAAAAAGTTTCACTGGTACGGGGCAACTGCTGCTGGTGGTGGTGGTAGTGGTTAGACGATGAGAAAAGGCACCTAATTTCTGCAACCCAGTCGGGAGCGTGGCGCAGTGCCTGAAACAATGCAGATGATGGCCTTCCTTAGAATGTCGGCAAGCTTCTACTCTCCTTCCTACTTCACTCATCTGCCCTAATCAGTGCCATACCGTGCCTCCGTGTTTCTCACCCTCACAGCTATTCTCCGCACCCTGACTTCACTTTCTTATTTCTTCCTATAGTATACTGTTCATTGCGAAACTGTTCCTTACCCTATCTTTTTCTTCCATTCCCTTCTCGTCAGCCTCAAATCGAAGTAGCACGAACAGCACTCTCTTTCTTCCTTCTTTCATTATTTATTCCTTTTCTCCCATTTCCCTTTTCCGCCAGTTGAAGTAGTAAACCCGGGGCAGCTTAGCTATTCTCGTAGTCTTTCATTTGCTTCTCTCTCTTTCTCTCTCAAGTTCGAGTGCACAGGTAATGTTTATATGATCAAATGACCAGCAGTACAACCACAATTGACATTTCACTCACATTACAGCTGCGTGGGGTCTTCTTCCAAGGAATTTCCGACACCCGGCGTGGCTCTGGTGTACAATACATCAGAGCCTCGGAGATACATGATTGACACGCAGAATTCTTACGTTTGACTCCTGCTGTATATTTAACATTTATTCGTTGCTTTCAACGAATAAAGGCTTCCAATGCTGTTTCTTATTAACACTCTTGCTATAAAATTACCACTCTCTGTTGTCACTGTTCCTCGGTAGATATAAACTGTCAAACAATGGTGGCGTACACCCACGTAACATGGCCGGGGTATACGGGTATGTGCCACACGTGTAAGAAGGAAAGAGTTTTACGTCGTACACGATGGCATTTTCGCATTAGTCATGTCATAACCAGACATTAGTAATGGCGAAACACTCTTTACTTTCTTTAATAACTTTTATTCATCCAAAGTTGAGGAGTTGACCCCGTCAGTATCCAGACGTAGGCGGCAAGATAGATAGATAGATAGATAGATAGATAGATAGATAGATAGATAGATAGATAGATAGATAGATAGATAGATAGATAGATAGATAGATAGATAGATAGATAGATAGATAGATAGATAGATAGATAGATAGATAGATAGATAGATAGATAGATAGATAGTCAAAGTGTGCATGCAGTGCGCAAAGTAATGCTTCGCATTTAAAATGAACGATTGAAAAGAAAGGAAAATCAGCACAAGCATGCCACGTATCTCACCATATACAGAGTGACATTCCCAGCAGAAGCGCGCTAGCGACATTTCGCCACCTAACGGAGGAGTCCACGACTGCAATGCTTCCGCTATCCTCTGTAGCACCGCGCTTGCCGGATCAAGGAAGTTGGTCTGTCTCCGCCGAAGATGGCGACAGCATCTGCACCGGAAACCACAAGAGTTACGTCTACATTATTCTTGCCAAGTATGTGCTTTAGGGCACGGGAAGAGCTACACAAGTGGAATGTCCATGAGAAGACTGCACATGCATTACGAAAACGTGCAGGTTGTCACAGAGGCTGCCTCCCGAAAACTATACTCGTCAAAGAAAATAGCACAATCATCATTCCTGCTGTTTAAAATCTGCTTTTTTTTCATATTTATGGTATTGGTTAAGCCACCCTACTTGTTCGAAAACCACGTTATGGCTCGTTATTCTTTTTCTTTTTGAACATGTTAAAAACGAAAGCTTAAAGGCCACATTGTGGAGAAGTGTGGAAAGTACATACACATTGTTTCAGTTTCTTGTTCCTTCCAACATAAAACATGAGACAAAACGTGACTTGTGCCTAAACATCTCTTTTTTAGCATTTGTAAAAAAATAGTTAAGGAGGTTCTAATCATGTAAAAGAATAAAACCAAGCTGATTCCTTCCCATGTTTTTATCTGTTCAGATGTATCATTTCGAGATACACAGCAGTACTTTTGCCCAAATGTATTTATATCTAGGTTTATTAAGGAAAACACCTAAAATTATTTGCTTACCCAAGTGTAGAATGTCAACAAGCTCCAATTCACGATTTTTTATATGTATGTCTTTCGTTTGAACAACGCTTCAAGTTTACCAAAACTTCATACCGCAGACGTTTGTGTTTACAGGGGAAAGCTGTGAGCACCTTCCTTACAATTCTTTCTCTTCATTTGACGGCGACATACGACTCAACATCTGCTTTGAAAAGTTCTTTTTTGTAGCATTGTACTTTTTGTTTAGCGAAAGGCGGATAATGGGACGACAGCAGATGTGCAGCACTTCAAGATTATGTTTTTGTGCACATTTCAACGAAGCCCTCAGTGCACTCAAGCAATAAGACCGCGGGTATATTTCCCGGAGAGGACCTTGAGACTCAGCTGTTTTTGTTTGTTTGTAGTGCTTGGCTGTATAGTTTATAGAATAACATTATTTTTTATTTAAGAGTTCATATATTCTTGCTCCTCTTAAAAAAAAGCTATGAAGCTCTAGCTGGGTGGCTGTCAAGAGAGAACGGCCGAGGTGCAATTCTATTTTCTACAAGCACACTTATGTTTCGTTGCTCGAGATGGAACACCCTTTCATGTTTACGTTTCGCTCGCCTCTAGGATTCTCTTAGTGACGGAGTGCTAGTCTTACAGTCTTATTTACTGCCACTCGCTTCTAAAAAGTACTTCACATACGCCATTTTGTTTGGTACAGTTCCAGGAACACACCATTGCGCGTCGCTTCATGCAATCATCGTAGAAATTGTACTGGCCGGGTGCTGCTGTCATTCTTGTTTCATTTTTTTTCATCCTAGTTTTTATGTTCCAGTGTAACATGGTTTATTCGTTTTGGAACTCCAGCTCTCTGTATAAAAAGACAAAAAGTTGAAGCCGATAACGCGGCTGGTACCAGTTTCTTTGAGAAATTGCCTGTCGCGAATGTTTCTCACAAAGATTTTCCAATGCCTTTGCAACAAAGCACTTCAAAGCGATGGTTCTTGAACATGCCTTTTTTCTTTCTGAAGTGTTCATGGCATATTATACAAGAATATAAAGAAAAACGAGGAAGTACGGTGTTGCAGTCATGAAGCGTTTTTTTTTTTGTAATTTTCTTGTGAGACGGAGTGTTACAGCACGGCTTTTAATTTGAAGAGACTTAAACAAAAAAGAACTTTGCGATATATATATATATATATATATATGTGTGTGTGTGTGTGTGTGTGTGTGTGTGTGTGTGTGTGCGGGTGTGTGTGTTTGGATACTGAACTTCTGTCTAGTTGTTTTATTCATTTAAATGGTTCTTTTAAAATGGACTCTACAACTGGACTTACGTAAAAAAACAATTGCCTTGCTAAGCTTTCATGAGTAAGCCGTGGTTAAAAGCAACTTTGAAAAAATAGATTACAGCCTTAACTGCGCTTTTCAGCAACTCCTGCAGCAGGTTCGGTCAAGTGGTACTTTGTTACTTTTGTATTCACATGCTTGAAACTTCGAAAAAACCTCGTGTCCTTTTGCCTAATTAGGGCCAGAAGCATAAGCGGGGGCTCAAAGTTTCAAAAGATTTACTCGGATTTCTACTTCCACGGAGACACTTGATAGCTTGTCACTGAAATCTGTTCAAAAGCAAATCTGGGGTATGAAACGTGCCTTGCAAGTTTCTGAAGTAGTTTCAATATTTTTTCCAGCTGAATATCAAGACGTTGTGGACTTGAATTAATTTCTTTTGCTGCTAAGGCTGAACACTTAGTCTGCTCTGTAGTCACCATGAGATTACTGTATATAGAAGCAAAACTAGCACCAACTCTGCAGTGAGTATGGAAATATTGTATTATATTATTGAATGATAAAAAGACAAATGATTGAATGTAATGATAATTTAATTTTCTATACAACACCAGAAAGAAAGGCTAACAAGAAAGAAATAACCAGAAGCGTGTAGACATGAATCAGGGCAAATGGAAATTCTTACCTTGTAACAAATCCGAATATTTAAAACAAAGTTAGAATCCAGTAGAATACTTTTCCCAATACTTTCAAACAGGAATAGCACAAATCATTACCTTATGCAAATCCATCTGTTTTCGATTAACCATTTATGAAAAAAGTGTGTTGAACTGTTTGTAAAGTATGACGGAAAATAGCAAACGCCGACCACAGAATTTTTCAGACATTACACTCTTTGTCTAAGCCTGAACTTTATTTTCTAATAAAAAGGGCACGGGAATGTTATTCATGCCATAAAACACTATTTTTTTATAGTACTGCATTTGCAGTTAATGTCATGATGGATTATTCCTTGGTACTCTAAGGAAGGAGGAACACCATTGCGCACATCACAATTATTTCAGGTGACAGAAACAACTGCTCACTAGACAAACTTGTGCTGATATGCTAGTATACTCAACATCGTTTTATTCTCTGACCACTCATTCTCCAATGGGCGAGCAATAGAACAGATTTCCATGATGTTCGTTTCACGTACTTTACTTCAGGATATACTAGCATAATGCTGGGCTTTCAATTTTCTAGACATGTCTTTCTAATCGTGCACTGGCTCGCTATTTGTTTTGGTGATTTGTTCAGTATGATTTCGGTACTCTATTCCAAAAACCTTTTGGACCTGCCTCATTCAGACTGCCAAGCTCCAGTCACTTTACATCAATACTGGAATGTTTGGAATGAAAAGAATAGAACAAAAGAAGGGGTCTCAATGTAGATGCTGGAACGAGCCGGCGTTCTCGTGCCGGGTGGTCTGACGCATGGCGCGGCGACCCCCATTGGCGGAATCTGCCCGGACGACCCGCGGCGCTTCTGATTGGACACTTTGGTTGGACCCGGTGTAAATAAAAGAAGCCCTGCGGCGTGTCGCGATCGGCGGTCCTATGTGAGAGGCGTCCCCGTGTCGGAGTGCCGACATGTGTGTGAGTCAGCGGTTTTAGGCGAAAGGCTGACCTATGTGTTAGAGAGAGGAGCTCGGCTCTTCGAGTCTCTGCCGGCCCCAGTGCCGAAATTGTAACGCCTCTGTATATATGCTGTACATAAACCTTGTTTAACTCACCGTCGTCTCGTCCGCTCGTCTCCTCAGCTCTGCGCAGAAGCAGTCGCGAGCTGAGAAACATACGCTACCAAACGGCTGGTGACCTTCCCGGCGGGGTCGAAAGCAGTGGCGCCTCCGGGACCGCGTCGGCGTCGCCGTCTTTCGCAACAGTGGTGGCTTCGGCGGGATCGGTCCGCCGTTTCTCAACAGTGGTGGCAGCGGTGGGATAGGCCCGGCGCTACGCAACAGTGGTGGCAGCGGTGGGATCGGCCGGCGTCAGCGACATCGATGCGGTGAGTGCCTGATGTTTTCCCCTCAGTTCACCAGACTACTCTAGCTCAGGTTGTAGTAGTTTAGAGAAGGGCTGTGTGAAGCATTAAAGTAAGCTTTGATCGTTTCAAGCCAAGTCGAAGTGCTTTGAAACCAAAGTTAATGCAGAGGGGGTAAACACGGCAGTGTTAAAATTGCTTGCGCGTCTTGCTAGTAGGCTTATAGTGGGTACGGCAAGTAGATTCTTAACAGGGGCAAACAGCAAGAGGCTAGTGTGAACGATGGAGAACCTTAAAGTGAAGGAACTCATCGAATTTGTGAGGAACTCGGCATTACTTTGGGCCGTGCGAAACGAAAGCAAGCGATCCTTGAGATCATGAAGGATGAGGGAGTGTCGGCTGAGGAAGTCGATGAGGCCTGGGTGGATATTAAAGCACGCCGTGAGGAGGCTGAAAGGCGGGAAGTAGAAGCTCGCGAACGTGAGGAGGCTGAAAGGCGAGAAGCTCGTGAAGAGGCTGAAAGGCGCGAAGCTCGCGAACGTGAAGAAAGGCGCGAAGCTCGCGAACGTGAAGACAGGCGAGAAGCTCGCGAACGTGAAGAGGCTGAAAGGCGAGAAGCTCGCGAACGTGAAGAAGCTGAAAGGCGCGAACGTCGCGAGCGCGAGGAGGCCGAGAGACAGGAGCGCCTTGAGATGAAACGACTAGAATTGGCAATCCTACAGTGTTCGCAGGCGCCTAGCGCAGCTTCTCCGACGATTCAGGTCAGCGGTATTAGAATTCGGGACCAACTGCCACCGTTCGTAGTAGGCGAGGACATGGCGAAGTATCTCGTCAAGTTTGAACACGTCTGTGAGCGAAATGCTTTGGAGCGGTCTCTTTGGGCGCGGAACCTGCTAGCTCTTCTTCCCGGCGAAGTGTCCGACGCGATAACTTGCTTGTCGAGGGAAGCGTTTGAGAGCTATGACGAGGTTAAGGAAGTGCTCTTGAGACGTTATAAGTTGTCACCCGAGGCTTTCAGGCAAAGGTTCCGGTATGCTAAAAAGGGAATGAGTCACACGTTGACTTCGCGTTTCGTCTTAAAGCCGATTTGATTGAATGGCTCAAGGGCGAAGGTGTTGTGACGACCGCGATAAAGTGGTGGAATGCGTTGCATTGGAGCATTCTACCGCTGCATCGAGGAGGATGTCAAACTTTGGCTGCAGGACAAACTTGGTGAAGTACAGCTAAACAAGGCAGCAGAGTTAGCTGAGGAGTATTATACTCGCCGAAAGTTGCATAGCAGGGCAGTGCGCGTTGAAAAGGATGAAAGAAAAGAGGGCTTTTCAAAGAAACCTGATCAACGGAAACCCGCTCCGCACCGTAATTTCAAAGGTACCCGTCTCTTACGAAGGACACTGTAGAGGAAGGGAAAACAGAAGCGGAAAAATCGAGTGAGGTTTCTAAACAACGCACTGATACCACACGGGCGTTTGAATCACGGAAGCCGCTAATCTGCTACAACTGCAAAAAGGAAGGGCACATCGCGAGAAACTGTCAGGAAAAGTTTGCCTTCGCAACGATCCGAGAATCAGAAAAAAACATGCGGTTGTTGGAGCCGTATCTCCAAGAAATTAGGGTCAATGAGAAAACGTGCCGAGCACTTAGAGACTCAGCGGCAACCATGGACGTTGTCCATCCTTCATTGGTGTCTCCGGATGACTTCACAGGAGAATGCGCGTGGATCAGGCAAGTCGCCGAGGAGCAGAGTGTTCGCTTACCAATCGCCACCGTTGTCATTGAAGGCCCGTTCGGTAAGCTTTGCACCGAAGCGGCTGTGTCTGCCGCGTTGAATGGTCGTTTTTTCTTATCTTTTCTCCAACAACTCGGAGCAGCTTCTCAAAGAGCAGGGCAAATCGTTCTTCCCCAACTTAGCGTGCATGGCTCTCACGCGATCGCAAGCGCGAAAGCTTTCGCGGAAGCTGGACTTGGTTCCATGCGGTGAACTCTCAAGTGACCTTGTCGGCGGGTCGACGGAACCCCAAAAAGGAAATTTTCCGCATGAGTCATGTGAGCAGTCACGCGAGCGGCCCGTCGCGGGAGCGGCCGGCGCGGTATGCTCTGGGGGAGACGACGTGGCGCCTTTGAGTCAGAGCGAGAGGGATGCAACGCTCTCGCCTGTAGCGGAAAGTTGGAGCGAGCTGCCGAGAGTTGATCGAGAGACGCTCATTCGAGGGCAGAGTGAGGATCTCTCGATTGAAGCGCTAGTGGAAAGCCAAATTGAAGCGCTCGTGGAAAGCCAGAAAAACGCGGCAAAAGTGCTGTCGAAGGAGCACTACGAGAAATCGGGGAAGAAGCGCGCTTTTGAAGTTGATAATCAGGTAATGCGGCTGCAGCCACCCAAAAGGAACAAGCTTGAGGTTGATTGGGAAGGGCCCGCCAAAGTATTATCGAAGCCTTGCGATACAAATTATGAAGTGAAATTAGGAAGGCGGCAGAACAAAATTTACAACTTGATGAAACCCAATGTTCAACATCAAGCGGTCGTAAATCAGCTGTTGAAGGCTTCAGAGGAAGAGGAAGCAGAAAATTTGAGTTCTAGTGAGGTGATCGAAGGGGGATCGAAAGTAATCCGGGAGCAGATAAACCTAGAGCCTAGCGTAAGTGAAGGAGGACCTGTGAAAGAGGACCTGAGAAAGATTGTTTCCGAGTTTGGGTATGTGTTGTCGGACCGTCCCGGAGACACGACGGTGATCGAACACGATATCGAGCTAAGCGGTGAGGAGTCAATCAGTAGCAAGCCGTATCGTTGTTCCCCTGTGCAACGTCGAAAGTGTGAGCCGCTCTTGGTGCCGCATAGGTATCGTCGCCTAAAAGTGGCCGGTTACTGAAGTGGAGCATGTTGCTCCACAGCGCAACTTTGACGTTCGCTAAAGAAAAAAAAATAAAGGAAAGGTAAACGCTAATGCAGGTGCATTGAGCAGTGCGTTCCAGCTAGTAACTTCTCACCTTTCGGTTTCTGGCTGGTGATTCGGGGCAAAATTTGACCTCATCACGACCTGGGCTGAGCGCTCTCGTTCAGAGTGATCTCAAGGGGCCAACTTTGTGGTATTCTAATTCGTTACGTTGTTGTACGTGGGAAAAAAATTGAGTTGTCATTTTAAGAGTCTTGTGTCCCACATGTGCCTCTTGATGTAGAGAGAACAAAATTCCGATAAACACGTAGATAGGTATATGTTGTACTATACTTTGTCTGGTGTTCTGTCGGGTGACCGAGGGCACTTGCTTGTGTCGTGTGTTGTCTGTGGTCGAACCGTTCTTAGCAAGTTGCAGAACCATCGACAAGTGCTGAAACCGAAGATGGTCAGAGGAGACGAGTGAAGCTGGTCAGCAAGTTGTGGCGACAAGCCAGTGGAGCTGGGATCCGTCGTCAAAAATGGGATGTATTCCCGGAACAGTTTGGAGCTGTATTCTCCACATGGCCCTGGAGGCGAACCTGGAGGGACCTGGCGAACGAGCGCACCTGACATCCGAGCCCCGTGGAAGCAGCTCGTCTTTCCGGTGCATTGTCTGGCGGCGGGGGTGCTGTTATGCCAGCGAGTCCTCGTCAAACGACCGTGCCTCTGAAAAAGGCAATCTGGGTCAAGGCCAGCCCGCCGTCTGCCCGACGCGAACATCTCAACGGCGTGAACATGCGCGGCGCCTCTCTCGCCCACGTGCATTGAGTCATCGGCGCACGTGACAGCGAGCCGGCGTTTCTCGTGCCGGGTGGTCTGACGCATGGCGCGGCGACCCCCATTGGCGGAATCTGCCCGGACGACCCGCGGCGCTTCTGATTGGACACTTTGGTTGGACCCGGTGTAAATAAAAGAAGCCCTGCGGCGTGTCGCGATCGGCGGTCCTATGTGAGAGGCGTCCCCGGTCGGAGTGCCGACATGTGTGTGAGTCAGCGGTTTTAGGCGAAAGGCTGACCTATGTGTTAGAGAG
Organism: Rhipicephalus microplus; assembly: GCF_013339725.1. NCBI lineage: Eukaryota > Metazoa > Arthropoda > Arachnida > Ixodida > Ixodidae > Rhipicephalus > Rhipicephalus microplus. Next base: position 89,530,114 of record NC_051167.1, read on the forward strand.
AGGAGCTCGGCTCTTCGAGTCTCTGCCGGCCCCAGTGCCGAAATTGTAACGCCTCTGTATATATGCTGTACATAAACCTTGTTTAAACTCACCGTCGTCTCGTCCGCTCGTCTCCTCAGCTCTGCGCAGAAGCAGTCGCGAGCTGAGAAACATACGCTACCAAACGGCTGGTGACCTTCCCGGCGGGGTCGAAAGCAGTGGCGCCTCCGGGACCGCGTCGGCGTCGCCGTCTTTCGCAACAGTGGTGGCTTCGGCGGGATCGGTCCGCCGTTTCTCAACAGTGGTGGCAGCGGTGGGATAGGCCCGGCGCTACGCAACAGGGCCTACAACATTTCCGCCTCCATCGGTATAAATATAATTATAGTATAAAATATAGTTTGGATGTTGTTGAAGGTAAACTAACTCAAAGTGTTCCTGAAAAACTTTCCGAAGTAAACATCGGATATATCTACTTTCAAAAGTTCTTTTTTGTAGCATTGTACTTTTTGTTTAGCGAAAGGCGGATAATGGGACGACGGTAGATGTGCAGCACTTCAAAATTATGTTTTTGTGCACATTTCAACGAAGCCCTCAGTGCGCTCAAGCAATAAGACAACGGGTATATTTCCCAAAGAGGACATTGAGACTCAGTTGTCTTTGCTTGTTTGTAGTGCTGGGCTGTATAAGTTTAAAGAATAACATTATTTTTTATTTAGGAGTTCATTTATTCTTGCTCCTTTAAAAAAAAGCAATGAAGCTCTAGCTGGAGAGCTGTTCAGGGAGAATGCCCGAGGTGCAATTCCATTTTCTACAAGCACACTTACGTTTCGTTGCTCGAGATGAAACACCATTTCATGTTTACGTTTCGCTCGCCTCTAGGATTCTCTTAGTGATGGAGTGCTAGTCTTGCAATCCTATTTACTGCCACTCGCTTCTAAGAGTGCTTCACATAGGCCATTTTGTTTGGTACAGTTCGAGGAACACATCATTGTGCGTCGCTTCATGCAATCCTCGGAGAAAATGTACTGGCCGGGCTAACTAGTTTGTGTAATTAGGTCAACCAAATACACACTTGACCGAATGGGATCGGTTCACATTTCTTTTCTCAAGCAGCGCAAAAGGCTAGGAAGGGGGGCACAAGAAAAAGAAGGCCACAAGACTTTTTCAACGCTCATTTTTGTTTAGTTCCCGTTTTATACGATGATTTTACTATAGCAGAACTAAATAATTGTGCTTCTGTCATTCATGTTTCATTCGTAAATCATTTATTCGCGTTTTAATATTACGTAGTAATAATAAGTAAGTAATTCATTCGGTCTGTAGTAGAAATGATATTTGATATTTCGGCTTACCACCTTTTGCTGTCAAGGTGGGTAAAACAGGGCCACAGACCAAATTTTTTCGACAAAAACGGAAGTGGCGACGTACAACCACACTTTAGCGATGTTTGCGCAGTGTTTGTATCTATGCATGAAGCTATACGTATGCGAAATTGGGAAAAACGTGGAGAAGTGTTTCATTCTTTCCACCTTGCCTTACTCGACTACACCAGACCGAATAAGAGGGCACAGTTTGGATGTTGTTGAAGGTAAACTAACTCATAGGGTTCCTGAAAAACTTTCCGAGGTAAACATCGGATATCTTTAGCAGCGGAGTTCATTGCTTCTTGATCCGATGGTCACAAAAACGTCCTAAATCTGCCATCTGCGAACACAGTTTCGAGGGTTTGTCGCACGCTTTAAGAGCTACGTCTGTGCACGTCACAACCATAAGTGCACGTCGTAAACGCCACCTCTTTGTATAGGCGTAATTGTCATGCGCATTTCTGTCGTTAAAGAGCAATTGCAATAACAGTAGGATCAAAAATATTGATGGTAAGAATAATATAGACAAATCAATCAATCAACGTGCCCCGCAACAACCATGAGGTCTTTGTACAGGCGCACGCAAAAGTCAAATATCACAACAAACAATAGAATATAAACACTCTTCATCAAAATCAAAGAACGAGTGAAAATACAAAGAAAAATGTTAGAACAAATTGGGAATAATATAAAAAGGCTAGATGAGAATCGTAGAAAAGAAATTAAAAATAAAGTGAACATACACAACTATGTAGGAACCTTCCTGAAAAAACAGAAATGGGAAGAATATGTACATAGCAAAAAAATATATGTTAAGACAGTGCAGAACTAAAACACTGACAGTTGACGGTAAAACACATCGAGATCATGAAAGGTAACCTTACAGGAACTTTGTATTCTGTGAACAAAAGAGTGTTGAATGAAGTTCGCAGGTACATGGCGTGGTCAAATCTCTCTGGTTCAATAACGTGGAATTTGAAAATTTACAGATCTGAGAAGTTAAGGGCAGTGTAGCATACCATGAATAATAATAATAATAATAATAATAATAATAATAATAATAATAATAATAATAATAATAATAATAATAATAATAATAATAATAATAATAATAATAATAATAATAATAATAATATTAATAATAATAATAATAATATTTACAGGTGTTTATTTTCCCAAAACCATGATACGATTATAAGAGACGCTGTTGTAGCGGGCTCCGGAAATTTTTACCACCTTGTGTTCTTTAGCATGCAGCTTAACCGAGGCACACGGGCTTTAATCATTTCCGTCTCCATTGAAAATGCAATCACCACGGCCGCGATTTTATGCTCGAACGCTGTGCACTTGCACCGCACTATGAAGAGTGGTGCTTGTATATCGCAACATACCATGGCAATCTGAACATTCCATGGCTCATCTGAAGGCCACTCCTGATTTGTCCTTGCTATCAACCAATAGTAGCAGTCTGCTGTTTGACGACATGAATCCGTCAACCGAACTGCCAAACAAAAATGACGGAATGACATCTGTTTGAGTAGAACGCACTTTACAAAATAGGAACATCGCGTGCTGATGGTAAATTTGACACACGGTGTATACAATCACAAAGTTCAGTTGAACAGTTTATATCAGCGCTTGTTGTTCGTAGAAAGCGTTTTTTTTTCAACAAGTACAAGGGATGGTCTAGGAATCTTTTAACCTTCTAGTCGCCGCAGAGGGATAATGAGGGTTAACAGTGGAAGTGCCTCAGGCTGGCTGGCCGACGTTTCAATAGAAGGACCTATGTTTTTCAGAGGCGCCTTTGGAAAAAATAGGTCTTCCCATCGATACGTCAGCCAGCCAGTCTGAGGCACTTCCACTGTTAACCCTGATTATCCCACAACGTTGTTTCCATCTGTCGGCTCCCTTTTAGCTTTTAGTTGCCGTAGAGCGATTCTTCACCTACGTACACAAAAACACCCCATGATGACCTTATGGCTGTGGCCTTGCGATTCTAAGCTAGACGTCACCGGTTCAACGCCATTCGTGGCTGAACATTCATTGGGCTTTACGGAAAAAGAAAATAGCCGGCGCCGTACACAGACAGCTTTCTCCATAGACAGATATCAGAGGCAAATCTCCTTGAACTATATTCACACGACGGACGAAATTGCGATTAGACCCCGGGGATCACGCACTTTATACGTGACCCATTCCCGCTTGACCGCTGCAGACCACGCGGAGCGATTCGTAAATTGACGGATACCCAATTCACGGTTGGGATCATTAGGGACTAATGCTGAAATCCTCGCTTGATTTCATTGATGGATTTCTGGGGTTTAACGTCCCAAAACCACCATATGATTATGAGAGACGCCGTGGTGGAGGGCTCCGGAAATTTTGACCACCCGGGGTTCTTTAACCTGCACCCAAATCTGAGCACATGGGCCTACAACATTTCCGCCTCCTTCGGAAATGGAAATCCTCGCTTGTATACCTTGAATGCTAGCTTCGGACGGATCTTAATCACCTTACTTGTCACGTTGACTAATCCGTCCATGATAGCATTCACAGTGACAATACAGCTTTAAGCTTGATTATTCTTCGTTGGCGTTGCGCGCCGTAGCCGCCGCTCACGATGCCGATGAGTACGACGATCAACCCAGGCGTTCCAGACTGCACTTTTTCTATCACCTATCATGCCACAGCGCATTCAAAGTGCCCGCTATACGTTATGATGATGACGATAGCGCTGATGACGATCAGAACAAGCGTGTTCCTAGGCTGCGCATTCTCTTTCTGCCATCACGGCACTGCACATTCAAGGTGCATTCATTATACGCCATGAAGATGGTGGTGAGGCTGATGACGGTGAAAAGTGAGACGATAATGATCACGGACAATGACTGGCTTGGGCTGTACATTATGTGTCCGATATGCTCTACGATGCATTTCGCATAACTGCAAAACAAGCAACACGTCCCCAGACCTCGTCTTTGCCAACTTCAAGCTGGATCTGATACCACATAAACAGTAGTAATGAAGGTAAAACGAAATTTCATATATAATGTAATATACTGATGGTAAAATTGGAAAGGTGTGCACGTGAACATTTCATCACAGTGTCAACTTATGCAAGCACACTGAATATTGGCATGTTATTTTAACTGGTTTCAGTGTGCTATTTTGTTCTTTTTTTCTCTTTTTTAAGTGATTGTTAATATTGGCTACCATTCAGTATTTTTATCCGCTGCAGAACCTATCGAATACGGAGTAGCCGAGGTAATATGAACCTTAAGATCTCCACAGCAGAACAGAACAAAAAACAAAATTCTCAACACAACACAACATACGATTTATGATCAATAAACCAAGCATATAACTGTACACCGCTTTGTCACTCATTGATTTTCGCTAGTGGTCGATGTCGTGGGTGATTTACGGTAACACCGAACAATAACACTGCTTCGTCGAGTCATGACAATGTATTTCGTGGATACGCAGTGTTTTTATTTTCCTTCAGCTTGCGCAGTAAGTCGAATTTTCAAGTAAGAGTCCAAGTATTCTGCAAAGAAGTATTGCTTAGACAAATAGTACGGGAAGTCTGCATCACAACCTGGCCCACAGTTTGTAATTCGCAGTGGTGGCTTATCGGGCCATGTATTTTGTTGAAAACCTTGAAAACATGTTCAATTGTTGGTGAAATCAGCATCATTTTATTATATTCATATGGGAAAAATGTTCAAATATCTATGTACAAAGACGCTTAGAGGCAGCCAAATTATTCTAGTGTTGCAACGAAGTGGTTACGAAGAGTATTCTACGAAGCAGGCGCAACCCCAAAATTATCGCGATGACGCGAAGAACCATCGCTGCGTGCAGTAAATTCTAAGAGGCTGCTTTCAATCCTCCGCCATTGTAGAATGACAGCTGTGCCCTTCGGCTAAAACGAATAAAACGATTTGTTTGGCGAATGTTACCTTTAGGCTCAGCCGAGGTGAACGCGGACAATAGAGCATCAGCGAACGGCTGGTATGACGCGTCAGTATTTCGTGCTGCCAGCACAATATAGGCGCTGGCTGCAACGAAGTTCATTAATCGTCTGTGTTCATTCAGCATCTGTGTATTGTGTAGTCGTGAAACACAATGGTTCCCTTGTCGCGGCACGTAATCGAAGCGTGTGGACTCATCGTCCTTGCCACAGCCAAGACACGAAAGATAGTTTAATGTCCGCAGACGAATGGTTTTTATGCTCTCCAAAACCAAGCAAAATAGAGTTGTCCTCGACAGATTTTGCTTAATCGTGATTTTTGTTGGTAAATAATTTTTGTCGCAGAAGACCAAGACACTGTGTGCATTTGTACACATTTGTTTCCTTAGACGCTTGATTGATAGATATGTAGGGTTTAACGTTCCAAAACCACCATATAATTATGAGAGACGACGTAGTGGAAGGCTCCAGAAATTTCGACCACCTAGGGTTCTTTAACGTGCACCCAAATCTGAGCGAACGGGCCTTCCTTAGATCCAATGAAGCTGCTCCAACTGTTTCTATGAATGCACGTTTCAATTTTGTGTAAACACCGGTTCCCACGAAGAACTAGCTTTGGTTCTTCATAGGAAACGTGTAGATCGCTATGCAACGTTTCTATGGTGAGGCATTGTTTTCGCTTGTACTGCCATTCTGGGGTGCGCCTCTTATAAGTCATGATCGTGTCTAGCGACTACAATCCTGTGAACATTTAGTGACCGGAAAAACTCCTCATGACAGGTTAAAGGCCCCTATTACTTTTAGATTTCTGAAACTGTAGGAAACAGTGTATCAAAATATTCCTTCGGAAGGGAACATATATCTTTGAAGCTGGACTTCGCACCCACAACCATGTGACGAATGCCGAAACGCTCCGCTTATCCGTCCGATCAAAGGCGTGCTCTGGCTTCAAGTATTTCCGATGAGTTACCATGCCTCATTTCATATCAGGAGAATTCAGTATTTGTGGCTTAAATTTCTCACGTGGGCGTGTCGTGAAAAAAGAAAAGTGTTGACATGGTTTCCGACAGCACCGCCAACGTTGCCATCCCACCTTTTTTTTTCATGGTTTCCTCTTTCCATTTCTTTTCGGTAATGGAAACCTGCTTCGCTTTTTCGTCCTGGTTTTTATGTTCCAGTGTAACATTGGTTTATTCGTTTTGTAACTGCAGCTATCTGTATAAAGAAACAAAAAGTTGAAGCCAGATCAACGTGGCCGGTAGCAGTTTCTTTCAGTAATTTCGCGATGCGAAAGTTTCTCACAAAGATTTCCCAATCCCATTGCTACGAAGCACTTCAAAGCGATCGTTCTTGAACGTGCCTTTCTTGTTTCTTATGTGTGTATGGCATAATATACACCAATATAAAGAAAAGTAAGGAAGTACGGTGTTCCAGTCATGAAACGTATTTTTTTGTAATTTTTTGTGAGACGAAGTGTTAGAGCACGGCATTTACTTTGAAGAGACTTGCACAAAGAGAGCTTTCACACGCACACACGCCAACAAGTATATATATATATATATATATATATATATATATATATATATATATATATATATATATATATATATATATATATATTGTACAGAAGCCACCGAACACTGAAGTGGGTCGAACTCTTATGTGCTTTCTAGTGGGTCTGCCCAAAGAGAACGCCGCTCGCGCGGAGACCCCGTGTTTTTGGCCGTTACTGTCGCCATTGTGTAGACTCGCTGTGTGCCGGCTAATAAACGCCATAACAAAATGGTGGAGAGTGCTACGATCCCCTTCGATGCCCTTGGAACTACGCTCACGTACGCTGCAATCTACCATGTCCCACGACGCCTCTCAGCAAACGCCTCCTCCTATGCCACCCCCATGTCCCGGTGTCCCCAGGATCCGCGATCCACCCATCTTCACGGGCGCTGATGGCACTGACGTGGAGGACTGGCTCGCCATTTACGAGCGCGTGAGCGTCCCCAACAAATGGGACGAGGACGGCAAGTTGACAAACTTGGTGTTCTACCTTGCGGGCGTTGCAAGTTTGTGGTACACCAACCACGCGTCCGAGTTTGCAACCTGGTCCGGTGTCAAGACTGCTATCACCAACGTTTTTGGCCGCCCTGCCGTTCGCAAGCTGCAAGCCGAGCAGCGCTTACGCGAACGCGCTCAGCAGGCCGGTGAGTCATTCACCAGTTACATTGAAGATGTCCTGGACTTGTGCAAGAAGTCGAACGAAAGCATGTCCGAATCAGACAAGATCCGGAACGTCATGAAGGGCATTGACGATGATGCCTTCACGATGCTGCTTGCCAAAAACCCAGGCACAGTAGCTGAGGTCATCACGCTGTGCCAGAGCTACGAGGAGCTCCGCCGGCAGCGTTCGATGACCCGTCGCTCCACATCACGAGATGCAGGGCTTGCAGGCTTGGAAGCGAGCTGTGATCAGGTGGCACTGCTGGCAGATCTCAAGTCCTTCATACGTGAGGAAATCGCGCGGCAGTTCTCTCTCCTGCCCTTTGCCCACCCACCGGCTGCTCAACAATTGGCCCCTACCATTCTTCCACCCATCCGCCGAGCGATTGAGCAGGAAATAGCGGAGGTCATGCCTGCGTACCACCCACAACCACTTCCGGCTCCTGCACCCCCAAGTTACGCCCAAATGGTCGCAAGGCCGCCTCCAGTCGTTCAAGCGCCTGCACCAGTGACTTACGCTGAAGCTGCCGCACGACCTCCGTCCTTTGCAGCGGGTATGCCGGCTGCATATGTTGGCGCAACCCCTCAGCCTCATTTTCAGCCCACCATGCAGCCTTTCCAGACACCGTTCCGGGCGAGACCCACCCCGGCAAACCGATGGCGCACACCCGACAACCGGCCCATCTGCTTTGCTTGCCGTTACGCCGGTCACGTAGCCCGTTATTGCTCTCGACTACAGCCGACTCCCACTTCTCCTGTTGCTGGCCACCTTAGCCGTTCGTATAACGAGGAACTGCCGTCTGTGCCACTGTCGTCTCGCCCAGGTCCGTCTGCTCGAAGGTCGCCGTCTCCACGACGTCGGTCTCTGTCCCCCATGCGGCCAAGTTCTTCTGCCCATGAGCGGGAAAACTAGTCGTCGCAGTCCCGGAGGCAAGGACTGCGACGCTATCGCATTGTGAAAGCCCTCAGAGCCGCCCATCTAATGTCATTGACGTGCTTGTGGACGGTGTTCATGCATCTGCTCTTATTGACACTGGAGCTGCGGTATCAGTTATGAGCGAAAACCTTTGCCGCTTGCTTCGAAAAGTGACGACGCCGATTTCTGGACTGTCCCTTCGTACCGCTAGCTCACATCGTATTAATCCTACAGCAGGCTGCACAGCTCGCGTTGTCGTTCAGGACGTTCTGTATGTCGCCCAATTCATCATCATTCCTGCATGCTCTCATGACGTCATCTTGGGATGGGATTTTCTCTCCCGCAACGACGCCGTCATTCATTGTGCCGCCGCCGAAATTGAACTCTCGCCCTTCTCGCATTTGACGCCAGAAGACGGTCCCTCGACACTGAACAAGATTCTTGTGAAAGACGATACTATAGTGCCTCCAAGCTCGACGATGGGCGTATCGGTCTACTGCACCGGTCTCTCCGACACAATTGCACTTGTTTCGCCATCCTACCGTGCTTCCAGGAGGAAAGGGTTGCCAGTACCTTTCGCGACCGTGCAAATCACCCAAGGCAACGCCGCTATTTTTGTGACCAACCCATCCCCGTACACTGTTACCTTGGTTCAAGGGGAATGTCTCGGCAGAGTGGAAGCAGTCGACGACGCACAAATCCTGGACGTACCCGAAGACTCGCGTTGTCCCGATTCACGTACCATCAGTGCTGTTTCTACTTCTGACCCATCATCTCCTGATGTATTTGGCCCATTCATTGATGACAACCTTACGTCAGTGCAGCGTTCCCAGCTTCTAGACCTGTTGCAAGAATACCGTTCTTCTTTCGATGTCGGGTGAAGTTCTCTCGGTCGCGCGTCCACTGTTACGCATCGTATTGACACTGGTGCCCATCCATCATTACGGCAACGTCCATACCGCGTGTCGCCTGCTGAACGCCGGCAAATTAACGAGCAGGTTGACGATATGCTCCGACGCGACGTCATTCGGCCCTCGGACAGTCCATGGGCGTCTCCTGTTGTTCTTGTTGCGAAGAAAGATGGTTCTGTGCGGTTCTGTGTGGACTACAGACGGCTCAATAAGATCACTCGCAAGGATGTCTACCCACTGCCGCGCATCGACGACGCAATTGACAGCCTTCACGGAGCCCAATTTTTTTCTTCTCTCGATCTGCGCTCGGGGTACTGGCAAAAACCTCTGGCTGATGACGCTCGACCGAAGACTGCCTTCATCACACCCGACGGCTTGTACGAATTCAACGTCATGCCGTTTGGTCTGTGTAATGCACCTGCGACATTTGAGCGCATGATGGACACCGTTCTGCGCAACTTGAAATGGCACACGTGCTTGTGTTACCTCGATGACGTTGTTGTCTTCGCTCCAGATTTATCCACCCATCTCCAACGTCTAAAAGAAGTTTTCGCACGTGTGAGCAATGCCGGCTTGCAACTAAATCTCAAGAAGTGCCACTTTGCAGCACGCCAACTCACCATCCTAGGGTACGTCGTGTCCAAGGATGGCATTCTTCCTGACCCAGCCAAGCTTCGGGCCGTGGCCGAATTCCCAAAACCTGCGTCCGTCAAAGAACTGCGTAGTTTCGTGGGCCTGTGCTCATACTTCCGACGCTTTATACGAAACTTCGCCACGATTATATCACCACTGACGAAGCTCCTCGGAAGTAACGGGCCCCTCAATTCGTGGTCGTCAGAGTGCGACAACACGTTCTTGAAGCTCCGCCACTTGTTGACGTCTCCTCCCATTCTCCGCCACTATGACCCTACGGCCCCAACAGAAGTGCACACGGACGCCAGTGGTGTAGGCCTCGGCGCTGTCCTGGCGCAGCGCAAACCCGGGTTCCCTGATTATGTTGTGGCATATGCAAGCCGTACGCTCACAAGAGCCGAGACAAACTACACCGTCACGGAAAAAGAGTGCCTGGCAATCGTCTGGGCTCTTACAAAGTTTCGACCTTATTTGTATGGTCGCCCATTCGATGTCGTCACTGACCATCATGCACTATGCTGGCTGTCATCATTGAAGGATCCCTCAGGCCGCCTCGCCCGTTGGGCTCTTCGCTTACAAGACTACGACATCCGCGTCCTCTACCGCAACGGACGCCAGCATGCTGACGCCGACGCCCTCTCGCGCTTTCCTCTGCCTGAAGCTAACGTGCTCTGCTCAGTATCCTCGGTTGTTGTTTCTGCCATTGATGTTGACATCATCGCTACCGAACAGCGAAAAGATAATTGGATCGCCCAACTGATCGACTTGCTCTCTGATCCGTCCGCAACGCCATCCACGCGTGCCTTGCGTCGTCGAGCTCACCATTTCGCCATTCGTGACGGCCTCCTACACCGACGCAATTACGACGCCGATGGCCGGCAGTGGCTACTCGTGATACCCCGCCGTCTGCGGTCGGAGATATGTGAATCCTTCCATTCTGATCCACAGTGCGCGCACTCTGGGGTATTCAAAACCTACCATCGCATTAGACAACGCTACTTCTGGCGTGGGATGTACCGCTACGTCCAGCAGTTCGTTCGCTCCTGTCTCGCTTGCCAACGCCGCAAACCGTCCGCACACATGTCACCAGCCGGTCTGCAACCGCTACCTTGCCCTGACCGTCCGTTTGGGCGCATAGGTATCGATTTGTACGGACCACTTCCTCTGACGTCCACTGGCAACCGCTGGGCCATCGTCGCCGTAGATCATTTAACGCGATACGCCGAAACCGCCGCTCTCCCTGCGGCTACTGCGCGTGATGTTGCGTCCTTCCTACTATATCGATTTATATTGCGCCACGGTCCACCCCAGGAGCTTCTCAGCGATCGAGGCCGTGTCTTCTTGTCAGAAGTCGTCGATGCCATTCTCACTGAGTGCCATTCTGTCCATCGCAAAACTACTGCTTACCACCCGCAGACGAATGGTCTGACCGAACGCTTTAACCGCACCCTCGGCGACATGCTGTCGATGTACGTCGCCGGCAACCACACGAATTGGGATACCATACTGCCCTTCGTCACTTACGCCTACAACACCGCCCCTCAAAGCACGACTGGTTTTTCACCTTTCTTTTTGCTGTACGGAAGGCATCCGTCACACACCATCGACACGATACTCCCGTACACGCCGGATCCATCTGAGTGTACACCTATTTCCGAGACCGCCAGGCTTGCTGAAGAGTGTCGCGAGCTTGCCAAGACTTTTACGACGCATGAGCAAGAGCGGCAGAAGAGTATTCGTGATGGCTCCGCCACTTCTGAGCCCACCTTCCTTCCTGGTTCCCTTGTATGGCTCTCAATCCCGACCTCTGTAGCTGGCCTTTCTTCCAAACTACTCCCGAAATATGAAGGTCCCTACCGTTTGATCGAGCGCACATCCCCGGTCAACTATCTTATCGAGCCAATTGGACAATCTTCGGACATGCGCCGCCGCGGGCGCGACATAGTCAACGTGGAGCGTCTGAAGGCTTACTATGACCCGCTCGTAGTGACAAGCTGTTAGGTCGCGAGGCGGCTCCCTCTTCGACCCCGGGGTAATTGTACAGAAGCCGCCGAACACTGAAGTGGGTCGAACTCTTATGTGCTTTCTAGTGGGTCTGCCCAAAGAGAACGCCGCTCGCGCGGAGACCCCGTGTTTTTGGCCGTTACTGTCGCCATTGTGTAGACTCGCTGTGTGCCGGCTAATAAACGCCATAACAATATATATATATATATATATATATATATATATATATATATATATATATATATATATATATATACTTGTTTGTGTGTGTGTGTGTGTTCGTATACCAATCTCCCTATCTAGTTGTTTTATTTATTAATTTAGTTCGTTTAAAACGAACTTTTCAACCGAGGTTACGTAAAAAAAAAACAATTGGCTTGCTAAGTTTTCAAGAGTAAGTCGTGGTTAAAAGAAACTTTGACAGAATAAATTACAACCTTACCTATGGTTACCAGCAACTCTTGCAGCAGGGTCGGTTAAGTGGTAATCTGTTGGTTTTGTATTCACATGCTTGAAAATTCGAAGAAACCTCGTGTTCTTTTGCCTAATTAGCGCCAGAAGTATAAGTGGGGGCTCAACGTTTCAAAAGACTTGCTCAGATTTCTACTAGCACGGCTTAATTGAGACGCTTGATAGCCTTTCACTAAAATCTGTTCAAAAGCGATTCCAGGGTATAATACTTGCCGCGCAAGTTTCTGAAGTAGTTTCAATATTTTTTTTCTGCTAAGCCTCAAGACATTGCGGACTTAAAATATTTTTTTTTGCTGCTAAGGCTGAAGACTCTGTTTCTACTGTAGTCACTATGAACTTACTGTATATAGAGGCAAAACTAGCACCAACTCTGCAATGCTGTACGAAAATATTGTATTATATTGCATTATCGAAACACCAATGGTTGAATCTGTATTGATAAATTATTTTCTATACATTACCAGCAAGAAACACAGACAAAGAAGAAATAAGGAGAAGCGTGTATACATGAAGCAGGGTGAATACGACATTTTCTACGTTGTAACAAATCCGAATAATTAAAACAAAGTTTGAATTCCATAGAATACTCTTCGAATACTTTCAAATAGGAATGGCACAAACCAATAACCTATGCAAATACATTTATTTCCAATCAACGAGATATGAACAAGTTTGTTCAACTGCTTGGAAATTATGACGAGATATAGTGAACGCCGATCACGGAATTTTTCTGACAATACGAGCTTTTGTCGAACCCTGAATTTTGATTCACCAATAAAAAGGAACATGAATAATATGCATGTCATAAAACATTGTGTGTTTATAGTGCTGCGTATGCAGTTATTGTCCTCATGTATTATTTCTTGGTACATTAAGGAAAAAGCAACGCCATTGCGCACGTCACAGTTATTTGAGGTGACAGAAACAATTGCTCACTCGACAAAGTAGTGCTGATATCTTAGTATCCTGAACATCGTTTATTTCTCTGAGTACTCATTCTACAAAAAAACAGATTTACATGATGTTCATTTCAGGTACTTACCTTCAGGATGTGCTAGCACAATGCTGGGTTTTCATTTTTCTAGACATGCCTTCCTAATTGTGCACTGGCTCGCTGCTTGTTTTGATGATTTGTTCAGTATGATTTCGGTACTCTATTCCACCAACCTTCCCTGCCTCATGCACAGTGCCAAGCTCCAGTCACTTGACATGAATACTGGATCATTTGGAATGAAAAGAATAGAACAAAAGAAGGAAAAGCATTGTAGATGCTGGAACTGATTTTTTTTTCGTGTGTGTGATTATCAAAATTATCAAAATTATCAAAATTTAGAAGATGTATTTGGAGCTTTTGTGTGCACCAATACCAATATAAAGCAATCATTTTTTTCTTGATAAACGAGCTTAGTGGTGCACGTAAGATTGAGGACGCCGTTCCCCCGGGGTTGGTCATCGTCGCTTGCTCCTTTAGTTGGGTCATCAACTACAGCTCTTGCTTGGTGAACAAATGAATTCTTCGGCATGAAGATGCTGATATGAAAAGCTCAAGCAACTATTGAAGTCAAGACAAAGATGCCTCAAAAGCGGAGAACGTGATTGGCATTTTCTCAGGAACTTTCTTTCTATACAAAGGCCTGCGTGTGCTCACCCACTTCGGAGTGGCCGGAGCTTGCTATTTCACGTCCAACCGTAGATACCCTGTCATTGGTCATTGCTTGAAATCAAAAAAAGAACTTCGTATGAATTGTATGCAATTTTCGCTCCAGGAAAATGCCTTGTAATCTGTAATTGCCCTGTAAATGCCCTGTAAATGCCATGCAATCGGCCCCGCAATCTAAAGTTAAATAAAGTTGGACAGTAGCTACACTAGTACACGTGGTATACACAACGGAAAAGAGCGATAACGTTTCACCACACAAGCACAAGGTCATGATGCCAGTTGATGTAAGTTTTTTTTTCCTGTAGAGTTTTCAGTGTGCTCGTCGGTGCAAGACAAGAAAAAAAGAGTGTAAAGCTCTCGCCAAACTTTCAACATTTTGCTTGCTTTGACGAATTTAAATGTTTGCTGCAATCAATTTTTATGAAAATGAACCCGGCTGCTGAGCTAATTTGGTAACCACTTGGAAAAGTGACTCCTGACCTCTTCATGAAATTAACCGACGATTACAATAGTCAATAATATAAATGCCGAGCACTGCTTCGTTATGGGTCAACGCCAACTCATTTTTGAAGTCCTGGCTATCCGCAGATGTAGAAATCAAACGTTCGTTACATATATACTGCCGCAGAAAGAACGCAGCGCTTGAGGGCCACGCACGTCGTTCTGCGCATTGCAGACGTAGCGTACAGTGCGAAACGCGGACGGCAGCGTTGTCTATCCACCAAAAAGCCTGTCACGACAACCGAAGCCAGCCGCAGTGCTTGTACCAGCCGTGTATGCACACTAACAGCGAGCGAGGGGCAAGCCTAAGTGACGAAGGGAGTAAACGAGGTTGGAGGACAGTGGGTCATAATATCAACGGAGTCCACGTTCCCTCTTTTTCATCCTCGTTCGCTTTAACACTTACGTCAGTGACGGCAACGCCGGTCAACTGGATACGGGTGCCTGAGAGTCGCGCTCTAAATGTTTGCTGCGGTTGAACACGGTTAAAACCGGGTAAATCAATTTGATCGTGTGATGGCTCGCTATTGATTACTGCTTTGAGGAAATGAAGAGAATATTAGTTTGCAGAAATTCAGCTTCACTGCATGTCTTGATTTAGGCACAAAAAGACGAAAAATCTACAGCGCCTTCGCTAAACGCTTCGACAAGAGAGCCAACTTTTTGCCCCCTCAACAGAGCGCGCCGACACTGCTCAGAGCTGCCAGCGCTGAATGCAGCCAGCGAATCTGGCGGTGGCGACAAGAAACACTCCTCTTGGGCCACTGTTTATTTTCATGAACATGTCGCATGAGTGTTTTGCTGAATTTCTTTGTCTGGTGCTGGTCTTAGCTGAGCTTGAAGGCTATGTTCAGGGAATGTTTTCTGGTCATGTAGTGCGAGGAGTAGAACTGTCGCTCTAATCAAGTTTGCCTCTCTATTTTCGACGTTACATTTACAACAGTATTTCAATTCTAAAAGAAGTAAGTAAACGAAACAGAAAAAAAACAAGCGAGATGCGAGTTGCAGCTACCCGTTGAAGTTTATTCGCAACGAACGCCCCCTTGAGCTAGATCTATTTGGCCTCTACGGTGTGCTTTAAATTTTAAATGAGAAGCGTGGAGTCCGACGATAAATGCGAAAGTGAGGCGAACTCAGCTCAGTTGAGTAAGTTTTCTGCTTACAAGTTTCTCCCTTGTTTTGTTGTTTGTTGTTGTTGTTGTTGTTGTTGTTGATGATGATGATGTTGAGCAGGCCATACTGTTTAATAGTAAGGAAACAGGCCCAGACAAACTCACTGTCACACTCTGTGTGAGTTAAGATATACAGCACTACCTTCTTTTATTTTTGTCCTTTAATGTACGTGGGCGCGCCGCTGTAACATAAAGAAAATTGCCAGCTGTCGCAAAACGATGTGTTTATTTTTCTATTTACAAAGGCGTTTGCGGGCGATGACTAAAGATACCACCTTGTTAGAGAATTCAAGAAATGAAAAAAAAATGTAGGACCTAAGTGGAGTGTGAATGATGTAAGAAACATGCAAGTGGCCTATATTTTTCAAAAAAAAAAACCGATAGGAAGGAGAATATGAAAGCTTGCGATGAAATATCCTTTAACAGGGGACTCTGTCTAGCAGACGTTTTGAAAAGCGGACACTTCTCCCTCAAGGCTAGAACAGTAGAAGGAAGTTCTGCTCTAGCCTTGAGGGAGAAGTGTCCGCTTTTCAAAACATCGGCTTGACACGACACCTGTTTACAAATATTTTGTTGTTTTTTATGCATCATGCTCTCCCATCTTCCTGGTAGGATCACGTTGCACACTATTAGGTTAGCGGAGCCACAAGTTTTTTTAGGCTTCTTGTTCCTTGCCCTGTTTGTTTATATTGCGATGTGTTTTAAAATTTGTGACAACTTCGGACGGAGTTTCGTCACGTATTGTGTTGATTTCTTTTTCTTTCTCACTTATCCGACAACGCTTGCGCTGCGTTTATCGGCTGTCGAGGCCATCGGCAGTGATGTTATATATACACTGTCACCTTACGATGAACCTTGAATTCTTTTTCCTGGGTGAGAGAAACACCGTGTAAATAGGACACCCTTCTTATTTACTTTACATTCCGTTAATCAATTATTCTATCTATCAATCAGTCGATCACGTAATTAGAGATCTTGAAACAACGCTGATGTATCAGAGCTCTAGGTTGCGTGAAATGAAAAGGCAAAAATACTTAAGACAGAGAATAATGGGCTAGAAAATGACAACGAAAAAAAAAACTCAAAACAACTTAGCATAAGAGCATAAACAAACAGAAGAAGATTGAATTTAAAATTTTAGGAAAAAAGTTTTCACCATTAAAAATATAGGAAGCTTTACGACATTATTAACAAGAATAATGCTCACTAATCTGATAAGTGTGTTCTATAGAGAATAGAAAGTGATCTCTATAGGGCCTGAGACTATGTCAGCTACTTTTCTCAAGATGTCAACAGAGCTGTGGGTTTGGTGCCAGAATCTACACGAATAGACACATTGACATGTGTGCACCAGTGCGTCCACGCATTTCGATCAACTCCTTGCTGAAAATCAAGAAACAAATAATTTACTAGGATACTTGTCTATGGACAATTTATATATACGAACCCATAATATTTGTCTAACAGGCTTATAACTTCAGATATCTGTAAACCAGGGACGTAGCCTGGGGAAACACACCACAGGTGGATGGCTGCTAATATATATATATGTATATATATATATATATATAAGGGAAAGAAGTGTATACCTAAGGGCTCGTTTTTCCGTGTTTTTAACACAATAATAATGAGATATAACAGACAGTAATGCCAAGGAATGTACAGGGGAAGTTATTAACATTAATGGAATGTAAATAAGAAGAAAGAAAAGTGGATGAAAAAATTACCAACTGTAAGCAGGTAAGCAACTGCTTACAGTTGGTAATTTTTTCATTTACTTTTCTTTCTTCTTATTTACATTCCATTAATGTTAATAACTTCCCCTGTACATTCCTTGGCATTACTGTCTGTTATATCTCATTATATATATATATATATATATATATATATATATATATATATATATATATATATATATATATATATATATATATATATATATATATATATATATATATATATATATATATTTATATATATATATAGAGAGAGATTGCATTAAACGCGTTATTCGAAGGTCGTAGGCTCGGTTCCTGCTTAGGGCAAGCTATCTTTTCACCCACTTTTCTTTCTTCATATTTACATTACAATTGTTCTAATAGGTTTCCCTATACATTTATCGACATTATTGTCTGTTAGATCTCAACATTGTGTCAAAACACGGAAAAAAGCAAGCCTAAAATATACACTTCTTCATATATAAATATATATATATATATATATATATGTGGAAGCTTACGATGAGAGGTTTATAAACAGGGGTTGGGGGCTGGAGCCCACGTTTCGACAAGCGCACTTGTATTTTTGAAGGCCGCAGCTAATTTATCTTAAGCTCGTCTGTGTATGCGTCGTACGTTCTCCTCCAGTCGAAACAAAGGAGGAAGGAAAGGGCACCTGCAAAAGTGAGGGAGGGAGCGGGGGACATTGAGAGGCTGCCGTTTGGAATGGGGTGAGTCAGAGTGAAGAAGGTAGACCACGAAGAAATTAAGAAAAAAAAGTTGGCCCCGTATCTGCATGGTAATCTGCAAGTGTCGTCGAAAGACGACAGTGTTGCGTGTGGAGAGAGTGAACAAAACATTTCTTCGATGTTCTGCGCAAGATAATCGGTGAATGGTATTCTGGAGGCACTGCGCTAGAGTGGAATACGAAGCGCGCACGCCCTGCGCGGCCGTCTCGGAGGTGCTAAGGTGTAGAACGCAAGATGACGGGTAGGTGGCACCACCGTGTCGTCTTAGCGAAGCGTTGGAAACAGTTGCCTTTCCGTGCAAGCGTTACATGGTCAGCGCAACGTGATGAACGCTACGCTCCTTAGAATTACTTACGTATGCCTTTTCCAGTAGGAGACACACATACATAACATTTACCTGTTGTTATGGTACCTCAGATATGCTCAATAATTTGTTTTTTATTGACAATCGCACAAGTATGAACGCTGAATGCTGAGCAATATTCGTGGGTGCTGCAGATGGGGTCGGCCGTTAGGAGTATCGTTTGGCCACTTTGGTGCCGTTTAGGGTACCGTCAATGGCGGACAAACAGACAAATGTACAGGCAAACAGACCAAACTTTTTGCTCGAAGGTCCCCAAGAAAGACTATCGTCTTTAAAAGATGCCCTTTTCACAGGGTGCCACTATCTAGATGGAGCAGCTGACATCTGAATGATGGTCATCTGAGTGCGAAACAAGAGTGAGAGAAGGAGAGAAACTAGAAAGGCCCTGTTTACATACCTACATACGAGATACTGACATACTTGAACATAGCTACATATCTTCATATGTCAGAAGATCTCGCATGATACTGTGTACGCATGTAAACAGTGTCCACACATCTGCATATGCGTACATATTTAAAATGCTCGAGGTTCGCGGACGGTATGATGTCGGTGCACATGAATGCAAACACTAGATTCGCAGAATTATCGGAGATTCGAAAGAAGCTTGCCTCGCAGTCATATGGTTGTTTTGACATGTAAACCACCAGATATATTCATTAAATAGACATGTCTGTACTTACATATTTCTTAATGATTTACTAATCAAAAGAACACCGTGCTGTCCTCGTCAGTGCAGAAGGCGTGTGTGCTAGCTAGCTTCGAATATATGCTTCACCTCTCTCGGCACAATGTTGAAACGCAGATAAAGTAAATAGAGAAATAATGACGTAGCAAGCAGGAAAACTATTTACGGTGCTTTAAAATAAGGTGCACATAACGACGTCCGAAACTCGAAAACATGTAGGTAGTTACGAAAACAATTTTTATTTAATAAGTAAGCGCTTACAGCCAAACTAGTTAACTCTGTGTGCCGGTTGACCAATAAGCAGAATGCATTTAATAACGCCTTAGTATTCCACTCCCTGATGTCAATCTCTTTGGCTCGAGTTTTCTGATACAGGCATATACGCAACTACATTTCGAATTCAATACCGAAGGGGTGGCTGGCACCATCGATCCTCCACCTAATTCCGCGTATGGCCAAGCAATACATAACTGCAATCAATTCACGCTTGCCACGTGGAAACTATTTGAAACGTCACCACGACGTTCCACTTACTTCGTGAAATTATGTGGAAGAAAACCGATAGCAGGATATTCTTTCAGTGTATGGAGACTTCACTAATGGAAAACGCCGACACCCAAACATGTTCAGTTGGCAAATGAAACAAGCTCCTGGTCAGGCTCCAGTGGCGCAATGAATTTTGCACAACAATATTGCGATCCGTCAATGTGTGATTCCAGGGAGTAAACAAAAAAGTGGACTCTGCTAAATGATTGACAATTTTATGCAGAATAAATCTTCACTTGAACTTTTACCAGTGTTAAACATCTCGCTTTACTTTGGAGAACGTGCTCAATCATTTTTCTTCTCTACATTTTGTTCCTCGTTCCCAGATTTTATAATTTTTTTTCGCTTTCCGCTCAACTTTCTCAACCTCCATAATTTTTCTCTCGTTTCTTTCTATTTCAACAGTTCTTATATATATAACATTATCTACGCTATTTTTTCTACTTCTCTCTGTCCATTGTTGTGTTCCTCGATTTTTTTCTTATTTTTTCAATAATTATCACTCCGTGTCCTGATATTCCATGATCAATTTATAATTTTTTGTACCTCTCAATGTCAGTCTCAATGCCCAGGAACTTCTGAACTAGCTTTTTTTATGAACTACGCCCTTCCGTCCTAATACTGCATCATTTATCAATACAACGCCCCGACGCGTTGGTCTAGTGACTAAGGTACTCGGCTGCTGACTCGCAGGTCACGGGATTGAATCCCGGCTGTGGCGGCTGCGATTTCGATGGAGGCGGAAATAGTGTAGGCTTGTGTGCTCAAATTTAAGCGCACGTTGAAGAACCCCAGGCGGTCGAAATTTCTGGTGCCCTCCACTACGGCGTCTCTCGTAATCATATGGCGGTTTTGAGACGGTAAACCCCACATATCATCATCATTTGTGGACACATCATTCTTGTACCCTTCAGCTTATTATCGATCGCAAAATGCTGCGAAGCCTTTTACATGATAAAACTATGCACGCCCACACAGAAGTAAGACTTACGCTACGTGCTGTGAACTGAAATATTTATGGCTGTGCTAAAAACAAACACAGTGTAGTACCTGTAGCGAGAGAAAAAGACGGGACGGCGGCTAACGTGGTCGTGTCGCTCTCTCGCCACTTTATTCCACGCCTCAAGCGGAGCCGCGTGGCTTTCCACGTCCGACACACCAAGTCCGCTAGCTTGTTCTAATCCTCGCGCAGCTCGAGCTAGCATCAGCTGTGCGAGAGGTGCGGCGCGGTGATTGAGAAATGATGATGGTGATGGTGGCACTACAGGGCTCCCCCTCTAGCGCTTTGCGCAATTTGAAGGCATATGAAAAAAGAAAGAGAGCGACAAATGCTATAGACATGAACGACAATCCATAAAGTGTTCATTTGGCAAGTCCAGGTTGTCAACGTTTATGGGCCATCGGTAAGCAGTTTGTCTCCGGTGGGCGACTCTGGGAGAAGCGCAAGGGACGAAGAAGGAAGTGCCGGGTCGCTGTGGTCGCCGACAAGCGTGTCTCACGATGACCTGGTCGGATGGGCCGAGAGTGGACCGTGTGTCGTGAGGTCATGCTGCTAACGTCGGCAGAGGGTCGGCAGTGCGGGTTTCGACGTTGGGGTCGACGCAACAAAGACCTCAAAGTCGAGCGGCATCTGACGTGCCGGTATAGGTGGACGTGCCGACGCTTTCGTGGAAAAAGTGCAGGTAGCAAGCGTGCGAGAAGGTCCATCGGCCGAGGACTTCGAAAAAACGCATTTCGTGGTGGACAGGTTGTCGGCAGCAGGAACGACTTCAAGAACCTTGTTGGATCTGTGACCGGGTGCGAGAATCACTGCGCTAGTGGCCGGACCAAAGGTGGAGGGAGACGTTGTCGGGGAAGTTAGGTTGCCGTCAGATGAGAGCTTCGGGCCGGAAGGTCCAGCACGCTGCGACGCAGGGAAAACCTGAAAGTCACGGGTAAAAGGCAGCGGGTTGTAGGTGAGGCCATAGCTGGCAAGCACCGCAGAGCAGAGGTCATCGTAAGGCTGCTGGCTGGAGGTTGAAGTGCCTGAGAGATGACGCAACTCTACCGGAAGGGCGTCATGAAGAATGGCGTGCATCATCGGCTGGTCCGTGACGCCATTCAGTGCAAGAACGGCATCGAGCTGCATGAACCATACCTTGGGGTAGGTCGATTGGAACGGCGGCACTGGCGGGCAGAGTTGCGGGAACATGGCAGCGGGCCGCTCGGCGAAGGGCATGTTCTCCGGGTCACCAATGTAGCGTGTTGAATCCTGTAGCGAGAGAAGAAGACGGGACGGCGGCCAACGTGGACGTGTCGTTCTCTCGCCACTTTATTCCACTCCTCAAGCGGAGCCGCGTGGCTTTCCACGTCCGACACACCAAGTTGTTGTTGTTGTTGTTGATGCTAGCTCGAGCTGCGCGGCGCGGTGATTGAGAAATGATGATGGTGATGGCGGCACTACATACCAAAAAGTGTTCACGTAATTGACGAAAAATCTGTGGAATCGGCAAGGTCACCTTGAGCTAGCGGCTTCAAAGCGGTGCACGCCGACCATCGTTAATCGAGAGAAGAAGCTTAAAACTTTTAAACACTGCAGTTGCAGTGCAGTGGCAGAAAGAGAATCACCACCAACATGAAAAAATGGTATAACACAGAAGAAGTTATCGAGAAAAAAAACGAATGAGGAGGAAAAAATTGACAGCGGTGCGATATATAGTCATTTCGTGAAATATAGCAATCCATGACATACGGCGTGTCGTAGCTGCCAATAAACGGCCGGACGTCATAAATTGAGCGGTGACGTACTTGCTCTTGCCTTTTGTACTATTGATGTTCACTTCATTGTTAAGACAAAGGTGCTTATCGGAGGTTGGTGAAAATACCGCCAAGGTACTACATTATCTTTCACTGGAAACAGCAGTCATTTAATTAAACAATCTCAGCGTGTATAATAAGCTACATGCTCCTTTTATCTAGAAAATGATCGGCCCTACTATTCTTTTGTTTCTCCTTCTTCCAAATGGAAAACTAGGATGACGTTACTGTGGTTTTACCTAATGATTCAATGACTTCTGCATAGGTAGCGTATTTTGTCATCATAAATGTAAGAAAAATAACATCAGTACAACATTAGGTGCGTGCTGAAAAATATTTCTTAGGAAACACAAAGCGCTAATTAGTTATTTTACTTTACAGCTGTGCAGGCTTTGTAAGCCCGTATAACGCTCCTTAAAAATGCAACGCAGGGTCAACGACCTATGAGCTCCTATAAAAAGTTTGAAACCACCAAAATATTGTCTACGTCTACCAAATATACATTTTCTGATGAGCAATCGCAGTAATAAAGTTTTTTTTTCTGGAGATGTTTGAAAGAAAATGTGTCTATAGTACACAAGATTCGTAGATCTCTTTAGAGCCTCATGAACTAAAGTTTGCAGCAGTCTTATTAACACTTGATCTTTAACGCGCAAATGAGTTTTTCTACGAACATCAGCACCATTTCGTGACACCTTCTATACAAAAGCGATCGTCGATGACAATAATCAAGCTCTTGCCCTTTCTGTGGGCAATTAAACGGAAAACCTGAAAATAAATTTATTTGGTGCTAATGTTGCTTCCATAGAGAAACACCAAAACACAACACGTGCACTGGGAACGCCAAAAAAAAAAGGGCTCAACTAGTTGAAGCGCCACTGCCGGCATACGGGTAAACAAGCAGCAGGGCGCAATCATAACTGCATGTCGGTCATTAGACTGACAGGACGCAATTATCGTAGAGTCTGTGACGCGTTTATTGAAGAACTAACACAGGCGAAGCGACCAGTGTTCCGAAACGGAGCAATAACGACCACCAACAACGGTCTTCGTCCTCGTCTTTCGCTGGCACTGCTGTCTGCGTGCTATTCGTTCTACAAGATGTTTAAATGTGAAGCCACTATTTATAACATTTTCTTTTTGCAATGCGCTGGATGTCAACGCGATCCTGCACAGTAAATGCAGTGGAAGCCAAAGTTTCGAAGCAATGATTCGGATGGCAACAAATTGACACTATGCGACTAGACAAACATTCAAAGAAACGTTAGCAGTTGACTGCTGTAGCAATACACCCTGTGTAACTCAACGAAACGTTTGTTTAAAAAGCGAGACCACGACAACTAGCGAAGCCACTTTCGTGCGTTCCATTACTCTACCGCAAACCAAGTCGTGAGACGAGCACCTTTGTTTTAAGCGTTTTCTTGTACACTGTGTGTTCATCCTCTCTTTCAGCAAAGCCATAGTGAAACTGTTTCAAGTAAAGTATTCTTTTCGGTACTAAGAACCTAGAAGGACCAGTATCTAACTCCATAGCTAACTTTCGCCCACAACTTCAGTGGTGCAAGCATTCTGTTTCGAGCCACGATCTTAGAGAAACTTTGTTTATTCATGTGGCTAGGTGAAGTTGGGCATTGTAACACTGCAGCTACACCCTTGCTCTGAGTAGAAAGCACCGTCCTTTTCTTTAATTACACTCTTGCGGAAGAAAAAAAAACTGCCAGTCCTTCGAGAAATGTTTCTGGCCACGGTGAGCCGACGCCTCTGTCGTTTCCTTATGCAAACAGAACACGTAATATTAGCCAGAGAAGCGCTTGTTGAACTCTCACACCATGATCACGCTGCGCTGTTTACGCGGAGAGAAAGAAAGCGCCTTATTCGAGGAACAGCGCTGCAGCCTCCAACGCTCGTCCAAAGTCTAATGAGAATGCCCACGGTTATTTTAAAACCTGGCTATTCTTTTTTTTTCTCTTAGCTTTAAATATGCCATCTGATTAGTTTTACCTTAACACAAGCATGGCAACGTTATTTGGAAGCTCTTTCGAGGAAGATTGGACACGGTTTTTAATCAAGCCTCGTTGATGCAATAACCAGACAAACAATTTCTTTCTTTTGTTTTTATTACCGTGATAATATATTTGGAATTGATTGTCGTGCGCGGTTCTTCTAAATTATGGTTGCCAGGATACAAATACCTTGACGCTTATTCTCAAGCTTGCTATCCAATATTAAATCATGTGCGAACATTTTTCGGATTATAATTTTCGTGCACTGATTACTAAGTTCGCAATACTTTTGTGCTATAGGGTGCTGCTGCTATCCGGGTTTTTTACTGCTCCTCTGTATATCCTCTGTTTAATAACTTTTGGAATTGCACACATTGCTGTTTTAACGTGGAGCACCTTTTCCCTGTAACGATTGCTGTGGTGGGGCGTCTTTTTGTGAACTGAGAATTTAGGCATAATACAAGTCACTCTAGAAAAAACGTCTGTCTTCTAAAGGTATATAGAGTGTGTAGAATTCGCATATGAAAAGATATGTCCCAATACTTAGTTTCTACTCTTGTTTATACTGGCAATAATCTATACCTGATGGTCTAGTGCGTGCAGAGTAGCGGGGAGGAGGGGATATCTGCATTATTTTCTGTGAAGTAACATTCCTAGGGGCTACATTTAATTATTATATTTAGTTTTTGCTACCAATGGTGGGTCATAGAACATTCGAACCGGCAGAAATGAGCAGGCTAACCTCAATCATAAATTGTTCATAGCTAAGAAAGAGTCACTGCGTCTGTACCCCAGGGTAGTGGCCCCGAAGGAAAGAGTCCTTTGGGGACAAAAACCTAAATGAAATTTTTCGCGCAGATGAAGGCTAAAAATAAATTGAATTTGCCGTTTTTTGCACATTTACAGTGCATCCGTGATAGGCCACGCGTAGGTAATTTTGAATTAGTAAATTCGCCAAAGCATTTACATAAGTCCACTTTAGAGTTACATTTTAGCACACACCCAAACTTCAAAGCTATATTTAGCAAAAAAAAGGGGGGGGGGGTGCGCACCAGAATTTGTTGATACGGTTTTCAGTAAGAGTGAATCAGGCAAAGATAACAAACGACTGCTTCGAGTTAGGGAAAAGACGGTCCCCGTGACATTAAAAGATAAAACGCAGAAGACAGTTTTTGTGCCGAAAATTGTGCCCTCAGGCTTTCATTTCTTGTTTCAAGGAATTCAGTGACTTTGTAGAACTTTCAACGTCCTGCTTATTTGAGAATGCAACAACATTACCTTCACAAAACAACTTCACTCGTAAATTTGAGAGGTTAATGCACTCCTCATGAAGATGACTTTATCGTCCTTGCGATACTTATTTTATTTCTTTGTCGGATTATAGAGCCATACAATAACAGAGAAAAAAATCGAGGACTACATTCATAAATACAAGTTAATGTGACCACGGGAAATTGAAACGAAGAGTAAACATGCTATTATTCGTGCTCTAACTGTAACAATGTAAATATGGCCTAAATGTAAAGTCATTATGAGGAAGAAATTTAAACTTGTCCGTAAGCAAGTGAACCTACAACCTTCGAACAAGAGGTTCGATGCTTTACATCACTAAGCTACGACGGTGGTCGTCCTCGCTTGCCACACAATGTAGCACTTCTCAACGTTAATCCTCTTTTTCTTTATTCTCGTTCGCCGGTGTATATCGTCTTCTCGCGTAACCTGTTGTGGCTAGCGAATCTGCAGGAATAAATTATATTGTAAAAAATGTATAAGCTTTGCTTATTAACGTGACGTACGCAATTATTTCTGTCAGATTAATGCGCCCCATTGCAACACTTCATCACGGTCGACGGCGAAGCTGAAAGTTATCCCCTGGGAATGACTGGAATTTTCAGCCGTGAAAGGAGTGGTGGTAGCTTGACTCCCAGAAAATCAAGTGGTAAATTACCTTTTTTTTTATTTTAACCAGCCCAAATAGAAGACACATGAACTCTCTTTGGGGACAAAAACCTAACGAGGAGGGTAAATAGAGGGAAGGAGTAAATCAGAGTACAGAAAAAGAACGGCACAAATAGAGAGCAAAAAAGTAGATTAAAAGAGACAAGAATTTCAGGGAGCACAGCTATGATTATTACAACATATTATAGCTAGTATAGCATAGTAAAATGTAGCAAGAAGTTTGAAATACTGAGAAAAAAAGGTAAATGTCTAGGCTTGGTAGCACCAGTTAAGTGGCCTCCCGCAATATTGTGACCCAGGATCATGCGACCTAAGGCAAACTTCTCCTTAATTTTTTCGAGCCTGCTATTTTTTTCCCGTCAGTGAACCATTGACTTTATTTCTCACAGTGTAGAGTCATCATCATCATCATCATCATCAGCCTGACTACGTCCACTGCAGGACAAAGGCCTCTCCCATGTTCCGCCAGTTAACCCGGTCCTGTGCTTGCTGCTGCCAATTTATACCCGCGAACTTCTTAATCTCATCTTCCCACCTAACCTTCTGTCTCCCCCTAACCCGCTTACCTTCTCTGGGAATCCAGTCAGTTACCCTTAATGACCAGCGGTTATCCTGTCTACGCGCTACATGCCCTGCCCATGTCCATTTCTTCTTCTTGATTTCAGCTATGATATCCTTAACCCCCGTTTGTTCCCTAATCCACTCTGCTCTCTTCTTGTCTCTTAAAGTTACACCTACCATTTTTCTTTCCATTGCTCGCTGCGTCGTCCTCAATTTAAGCTGAACCCTCTTTGTAAGTCTCCAGGTTTCTGCTCCGTAGCTAAGTACCGGCAAGATACAGCTGTTATATACCTTCCTCTTGAGGGATAGTGGCAATCTCCCTGTCATAATTTGAGAGTGCTTGCCGAATGTGCTCCACCCCATTCTTATTCTTCTAGTTACTTCAATCTCGTGGTTCGGCTCTGCGGTTATTACCTGCCCTAAGTAGACATAGTCTTTTACAACTTCAAGTGCACTATTACCTATCTCGAAGCGCTGCTCTTTGCCGAGGTTGTTGTACATTACTTTCGTTTTCTGCAGAATAATTTTAAGACACACTTTTCTGCTCTCCTTGCATAACTCCGTAATCATGAGTTGCAATTCGTCCCCCGAGTTACTCAGCAATGCAATGTCATCGGCGAAGCACAGGTTACTAAGGTATTCTCCATTGACTCTTATCCCTAACTGTTCCCATTCTAGGCTTCTGAAAACCTCCTGTAAGCACGCGGTAAACAGCATTGGGGAAATTGTGTCCCCCTGCCTTACACCCTGCGAAATCGCTCGAGCTGAGAAAAACGCTATCAGCCGTTCTTTCTTCTTTCTTTCTTTCTTTCTTTCTTTCTTTCTTTCTTTCTTTCTTTCTTTCTTTCTTTCTTTCTTTCTTTCTTTCTTTCTTTCTTTCTTCTTTCTTTCTTTCTTTCTTTCTTCTTTCTTTCTTTCTTTCTTTCTTTCTTTCTTTCTTTCTTTCTTTGTGAGAACGTTTTGGAAGGCAATGTCGCATAATTTATTCCAGCCATTTTTTGTCGGCTACGTCGGTGGTGGCAGTGGTAGTGTAGTAGTAGGCCAAGTCAGCCTGGCTAATACTCGACTTGAGAGGCACGCGGGACCCCAGCGCGCTTCTGCAGTACGCGCACTTTTTTGGTCTGGCAAAGACCTAGCATACACAGCCAGCAATGGACGCTTCGCAAAATAGTTCACTTCAGTTTAGTACAGCTAATTACCTGAAAGGCCCCTTATATAATAAGGGTTGTGGCTTTCCTTTTTAGTAACAGCAATCAGTAAATGTGGTTATAGTATTGAAGGTGATCAGCAACACGGCTTTGAAAAGCAGGAGAGGAGGCGATGGAGAAGATGTCCCGGGTCAGGCCATTCTAGCCTGCAACTGCTCGAGAAAAGAGCGTGATAGTATTTGCAGTGATTTGATTGCGTGCTTATCTTGTACTACATTTTTTCACAACTCTCAATCTAAATCAGAATTCTAGCCTGGAATGTAGCAACACGCAATAATGAGTGGGCAAATGGATGGCTGGAGTGCACACGTATATGTGCTGTGGCTGTTATATCAGGTTACCGTTTGTACAATACGAAAAAAATTCTGTATCATAAAAGACTATAACATCAGTGCGGCGACGAAGATAAAGGAGTGACCGTATACATTCTGCTTTCAGAGATGAAATACTGATGTAGAATGTGTAGAAAGTTATTTATTCTGGCGGCACAATTTCGTACTGCTTCTGATGAACTAGACTAATTAAGTAAGCTTGATAAGGCTTCTGCTGGGCGGATGCGCGTTCTAATGTTAGGTTAAGGCAATACTAATGGTTATGGTGATTTATACGTGAGTGATTTTACATAAGCGCCTCTTAGTCTCCAATTTGGAACATGTGTAGGTTCGCCTTCCTGCAAGAGTTTTTTCAACATTAGAGCTGTAGTGCAAGCGCTGTTTTTCACTCTTTCAACACGTTGAGATCTCCAGATTCCGAGCACTGCATCAAAATCACATCATCTTTTCGAAATTCACAGCGCGAATGTCACGAAATCCCACAAGTTCCCAAATGTGCATGGTGAAATGGAGGATAGAAAAACTAGTAATAGTTGAAGAATAAAAAGCGTGCTTCCACGCATCTGTGCGCGAGGATGCGAATTTGAAGAGCGTAGTAGCTCGCGAACGTGCAAGAACTACTTCTCACGATATCACTTGTTCCGGGCAAGCATATGTTTACTCGCGTGGGATGCATCACTATGTAGTTGAACGAACGCAGCCTGCTTTCTTGACTTTCTTTTCCGGCTCACAACCTTAACGGCTGTGATTTATTTTTGCGTCACTCCTCGTGCGGCACACAAAGACACCCGATGATGGACTCTGGATGCTTCGTACAATCACTCATTTCAGGCCCGTATTGACGAAATCCCATTTAGAAAACAAAGTTGACCCCGTATCTGCGATGTTAATCTGCAAATGTCGTCGAAATACGAGTCTTGCGTGTGAAGAGAGTGAAAAAAAAAACATTTATTTGATGTTCTGCCCAAGAAAATCGGTGAATGGCATTCTAGAGGCGCTGCGTTAGAGTAGAAGCGAACGAGCGCATCAAGTCACGTCACACGTGAGACATGAGCGCCATCTGGCAGTTTTATTGGAAAACGAAGCGCGTGGCTCTGAGACGGGTGTGCGTGCCTGTCTCAGAGGTGATGAGATGTAGAACGCAAGGCGACGGGTAGGTGCCACCATCGTCTCGTCTTAGCAAAGCGTTGGAAACAGTCGCCTTTTTTG
Organism: Rhipicephalus microplus; assembly: GCF_013339725.1. Taxonomy (NCBI): domain Eukaryota; kingdom Metazoa; phylum Arthropoda; class Arachnida; order Ixodida; family Ixodidae; genus Rhipicephalus; species Rhipicephalus microplus. The sequence continues at coordinate 89,560,045 of NC_051167.1, forward strand.
TGCAAGCGTTGCATGGTCAGCGCAGCGTAATAAGCGCTACGGTCCTTAAAATTACTTATGTATGCCTTTTCTAGTAAAAGACGCACATGCAGAATATATACGTGTTGTTTGGTGCCCCAGACATGCGCAATAATTGCTTTTTAATTTACAATTGCACAACTATGAACGCTAATATTGAGCAACATTGGGGGGCGCTGCGGATAAGGTCAGCCATTTCGAGTACCCGGTGGCATTAGGAGTGGACAAACAGACAAATGTACAGACAGACAGACAGACAGACAGACAGACAGACAGACAGACAGACAGACAGACAGACAGACAGACAGACAGACAGACAGACAGACAGACAGACAGACAGACAGACCAAAATGTTTGCGTCGAAGGTCCGCAAAAAAAGGGGCCCAAACACATTCACTTTGATTTTTTTTAAATAAAGTTGTATTCTCCTCCTCCTCTCCAAGAAAGACTAACGTCTTTAAAAACATTAAATAATACATTTAGAGGGCTACTCCCCAGGTTTCATAATTTTGAGCTGAAGAGTGCAATGCGTAGATGAGGCGTTCATAATTACGTATACCAAAATTTGCGACGCTACGCGCCGCGGAAATGAGTAAAATTTCAAGATGAACGCTACTCTTGGTTCCTTTCAGAGTCATATTTATTCCTAAATCGAACAAAGCTTCCTTAGTAGAAAATCTGAGACCCATTTCCTGAACATCGTGTCTCGGAAAGACTATGGAGCATGTTGTGCTTGCACGACTCTAGAGACACGTGGAGGATAATGGACTACTGCCTCCAGAAATGATTGGTTTTAGGCCCTCACTTTTCGCGCAAGATGCTATGCTTCGCATTCAGCACGACATCATAACTGCTAACCAGAGCGAGGATACTCTGGCAATCTTTGGTCTAGACATACATGGAGCATTCAATAACGTAGCCCACTCAGCTATATATGCTGGCCTCAACTGCATTTCTTGTGGCGCTAAATCTACTCTTACATCAAAAGCTTCCTCACAGACCGCACAGCTACATTAACATCAGGACCAGAACATTCCTCACCCTATACACTAGGCAGCTTCGGAACACCTCAAGGGTCAGTGCTCTCTCCAATACTTTTTAACCTGGCTATGCTACCTATACCCAATGCTCTTAAACGTATCCCTGACTTGAACTTCTCCATCTATGCCGATGATATCACCTTATGGGTGAAAGGAGGCTCAGATGGACACATTCAAGACACCCTACAAGCAGCTGTAGATGCAATAGCAGCTCTAACATCTCAGATGAATCTCTATTGTACCCCAACTAAATCAGAGTTTCTCCTTCTACCAACTCATCGTCGGAACAAACACGTTCCAATGATCGAAGTTCACATAAATGGGTGCCTCATTCCTTCAGTATCACGCATTCGTGTGCTAGGTTTAATTATTCAAAACAACCGACTTAATACGTACACACTCGAAGCTTTACGCAACACCATTGAAAACACCCTAAGAATGATAGGAAGAATCTCAGGAAAAAATGGAGGGCTCCGAGAGTCAGAGTTACTTCGTGTAATACAAGCTTTTGTGATTAGTAAAATCACATATATCCGTCCTTACCTTCACCTTAAATTAGGGGAGGAGGAATCGGTCAACACCCTCCTCCACAGAGTTTACAAATACGCGCTAGGCATTGGAATCCATGCCTCTAACGCACTACTCCACCAGACAGGAGTCATAAATACCCTATGTGAAATCCCGTGAAGCCCATTTAACAGCTCAATACGCAAGGCTCGCGACCACTAGCGCAGGTCGCCACATTTTATCGTCTACCCGAATTAACTTCACCTCACTCACCAATGCTAAATACAACATTCCCCAAAACATACACAAACAATTGCTCATACCGCCCCTTCCTAAAAACATGCATCCAACATATCATACTAAGCGCCGAATCCAAAGAGCAAAAGCTCTTCAGAAAAAATTGCATAGAGCCAATGACGTGCTCTATGTCAATGTGGCAGAATACCCATCCTCCTCATCCTATGCCCTCTCTGCTGTCGACTATAACGGCAAGGCTCTCACAACGGCATCCGTCACTGTCAACTTTTCGGAGGTGGCAGAGGAGGCTGCCATCGCTTTAGGTCTATCCATCCCCAATGCCACTATGATTGTAAGTGACTCCAAAACTGCCATACGCAACTTCAGCGCAGGTCGCATCTCATCAACTGCCCTTTCAATTCTTAAGAAACATCCTCCCACGCAAGACGTTGCTCTCATAAGAACGCGCATGCAGGGTTGAGTGGCAATGAGGCGGCTCATAGCTGTGCTCGAGGAATGATCGGCCGAACGCAGGTTCTGATGGCGCCTTAGACCACGCGGCCTTTTTCAGCGTGAAAGATTGTCTTTTGACCTTCCACGATATAACAAATCACTACCGCCTACAGCGCACTATATACCCCCCTTACATCATGGAGCTTCGCGCTACCATGAAATACTATGGCGCCAGTTACAGACCCGTACGTTTCCTACCCCATCTTTTCGCCGTCTTATACACCCTGCGATATACCCCTCCCCGTTGTGCATTTTCTGTCAACAAAGAGCTAACCTAGACCCTATCATGAGGGGGTGTACTCGAAACCTACCACCCAATTCTCTACACACAAATAGTAAGGAGCAGTGGGAGGCTTCTATGTGTAGCTCGGCGCCCGAGGTCCAGGACCAGATCTTGGATTGGGCCAAGAGGGTAGCGGAGACCTACGCTGGGTAGGCTCCTCTGACACTCCACCACCGCACCTTTCCCTCTTGGGATGAATAAAGTTTTTCTCCTCCTCCTCCTTTCACTGGCGCGCGCCCAGAGGATGAGGGCATGGCGAGCGCGTATGAATCGCCCTACGTACACGGCAATGCAGTGACGTTAGTCCTCTACGTAGACGATTATGCTCTGACGTTGCCAACAGTGGCACGTGACCTGGCGAAAGGTATTTAACAGCAAAATGCGTATTTTATGTATTGTTGTTTGAAGAGATTAATACATCTCTAAAAAAATGGCAGATCCCACGTACAGTGGGAATCGATGATATGCGAAGCACAAATGACGAAAGGTTGATATGTTGCTTTATAATCAGCACGACGTTACGAAGTGGAGGTAAATGACGCCGTACATGACTTCCGTGGCATGATTATCATGTTTGGATGTGTCGCTTTACCTTCGACATCTATTCCCGTCTCGTGATACCAAACGTAGTATATATGGAGCTAGCGAAACGGCCGCGAGCACACTATGAGCGTGGTATGTTGCCTTGTTCTTACGTGACCCGCGTGTCAGGATTATCATGCTTCCACCAGTCATATAATTCGTCATCGTTTGACGTCACGTAACACCAAATTTGGTATATGTGGACCTAGCAAAACGGCCGCAGAGCATGATGAAGGGCCCAGTATACTCCTACGTAGCGTTGACGCTCGCGCACGCTGGGCACAGAGACGCCACGTTAACAAAACGCGAGCACCATATAGTCTGACGCCAGGCGCGACCACCGTCCGTCGGCGCGGCCACACAGCAACCGGCGTGAAATGCGACATGCGGTATATAGCGCCGATGCGTTAAGGCACGAACACGCTAGCGGCGCCACGCTCTGCCGCGCGCCGCTCGCGAGACGCCGCTTATCTCTCTTTCTCCCGCCGAGCGTCGAGGAATTTCTGCCGCCGACTCAATCGCTCCTTGCGCTATTTCTGCCGCCGCCGCCCAAGCAAAGCGCCAATCAGCGACGTGCATGGTAGTCGCCATAGCAACGCATGGAGCTTGTTTTCTTATTTTTTCCGGCTGTCATTTTTCTCACGCCGTCGTTTTTTGAAGCACGCACCACGGACACTGAACGCTTTTTAGAGGAGATTAGTCTCTACCCTTTCTTATAAGACAAAACGATGCCTGATTACAAAGATAAGGAAGCAAAAATGAACAGATAGGATCTTATAGGATCTATGTTTGGATTGACAGGTAAGTGGCGATTGCGTGGCTCATTGCATGTTGAGCGCGAATGAATTGTATGTTTTATTCACTCACTTGTGCAGGAACACAGGCCATGCTGAAGTTTAAAAATATTAGAGACAGGTGGATGAAGCTCGTGTCGGGAGTCGAGGCGAACACTCGGAGTGGTGCGCCAGGCAATAATGGCAAAATTAAGTGGCCCCTGTTCTCAATTATTGACAGCATGCTGAGGCAGACACCTCACTATGCGGAAAAGTAAGTGATGTTGCGAAGCGCACCTCCGACGACGTTACGAAGGGCGCCTCGAAATCTCACCGCTGCAACCACTGTTTTGAAAGACGGCGACGCCAACACGGTCCCGAAGGCGCCACTGCTTCGAACTCCGCAGGGAAGGTTACTAGCCGTTTGGTAGCGTAGGTTTCTCAGCTCGCGACTGCTTCTGCGCAGAGCTGATAGACGAGCGGACGAGACCACAGTGAGTTAAACAAGGTTTATGTACAGCATATATACAAAGGCGTTACAAATTCGGCACTGGGGCCGACAGAGACTCGAAGAGCCGAGCTCTCCTCTCTAACACATAGGTCTGCTCTCAAACGGGTCCGCTCTGACACACATGTCAGCTTTCACCTAGGACCGCCGATCGCGACGCGCCGCAGGGCTTCTTTTATATGCACCGGGTCCACTCAAATGTCCAACCAGAAGCGCCGCTGGTCGTCAGGGCAGACTCCTCCAATGGGGTCGCCGCGCAATGCGTCAGACCCCCAGACATGAAGACGCCCGTTGTTTACTCGACGGGCTCGCTTGCACGTGCGCTGACTCACTGCACCTGGGCGACAGAAAGGCGCCGTGGCGTGCCGACGCCGTTGAGTTGTTGATCGCGTCAGGCGGGCTCGCGGCTGGCCTTGACACAGATTGCCTTTTTCAGAGGCACGGCCGTTCACTGTGGACTCGCAGGCATAACAGCACCCCCGCCGCCAGATAATGCGCCGAAGAGACGAGCTGCTTCCACGGTGCTCGGATGACAGGCGCGCTCGTTCGCCAGGTCCCTCCAGGCTCGCCTCCATGGCCGTTGGGAGAATGCAGCTCCAGACTCCGTTCCGGGAACACATCTCATTCTTGACGACGGATCCCAGCTCCACTGGCTTGTCGCCACAACTTGCCGACCAGCTTCGCTCGTCTCTGACGATCCTTGGTTTCAGTACTTGTCGATGGTTCTGCAACTTGTCAAGAACGGATCGACAACAGACAACACACGACACAAGCAAGTGCCCTCGGTCACCCGACAGAACACCAGACAAAGTATAGTACAACATATACCTAGCTAAGTGTCTATCGAAATTTTTTTCCCTCTACATCAAGAGGCACATGTGGGACAAAAGACCCTTAAAATGACAACTCAAATTTTTTTCACGTACAACAACGTAACGAATTAGAATACAACATAAAGTTGGCCCCTTGAGATCACTCTGAACGAGAGCGCTCAGCCCAGGTCGTGATGAGGTCAAAATTTTGCCCCGAATCGCCAGCGAGAAACCGAAAGGTTGAAAAGGTACTAGCTAGAACGCACTGCTCAATGCCCCTGCATTAGCGTATAGCTTTCCCTCTTTTTTTTTTTGTAGCGAACGTCAAAGTTGCGCTGTCGGAGTATCACGCTCTATCTCAGTCACCGGCCACTTTTAGGCGACGATAGCTATGCGGTACCAAGAGCGGCTCACACTTTCGACGTTGCACAGGGAAACAACGATACGGCTTGCTACGGATTGACTCCTCACCGCTTAGCTCGATATCGTATTCGATCACCCTCGTGTTTCCGGGGCGGTACGAAAACACGTCTCCAAACTCGGAAACAATTCTTCTCAGGTCCTCCTTCCGGACTTCACTTAACCTAGGCTCTAGGTTTATCTGCTCCCAGATTACTTTCGATCCCCCTTCGAATATATCACTAGAACTCCAAATTTCTGCTCCCTCTTCCTCTGAAGCATTCAACAGCTGATTGACGACCGCTTGACGTTGCACGTATGGTTTTATCAAGTTGTAAATTTTGTTTGGCCGCCTTCCTAATTTAACTTCACAATTGGTATCAGAAAGCGTCGATACTACTTTTGCGGGCCCTTCCCGATGAACCTCAAGCTTGTTCTTTTTGGATTGCCGCAGCCGCAATACCTGACTTCCTACTTCAAAAGCGCGCCTCACCGATTTCTCGTAGTGCTCCTTCGACAGCACTTTTGAAGCTTTCATGTGGCTTTCCACTGGCGCTTTAATCGAGAGGTCCTCGCGCTGCTCTTGAATGGGCGTCTCTCGATCATCCCTCGACAGCTCGCCCCAACTTTCCGCTACAAGCGAGGGCGTTGCAACCCTCTCGCTCTGACTCAATGGCGCCATGTCGTCTCCCCCTACGCATACCGCGCTGGTCGCTTCGGCGACGGCCGCTCGCGTGACTGCTCGCATGACTCACGCGGAAAATTTCCTTTCTGGGGTTCCGTCGCCCCGCCGACAAGGTCACTTGAGAGTTCACCGCATTGAACAAGGTCAAGCTTCCGCGAAAGCTTCCGCGCTTGCGATCGCGTGAGGGCCATGCACGCTAAGTTGGGTAAGAACGATTTGCCCTGTTCTTTGAGAAGCTGCTCTCAGTTGTTGGAGAAAAGATAAAGAAAACGATCGTTTAGCGCGCAGACACAGCCGCTTCGGTGCGAAGCTTACCGAACGGGCCTTCAATGACAACCATAGCTATTGGTAGGCAAGCACTCTGCTCCTCGGCGACTTGCCTGATCCACGCGCGTTCTCCTGTGAAGTCATCCGGAGACACCAATGAAGGATGGACAACGTACATGGTTGCCGCTGAGTCTCTAAGTGCTCGGCACGATTTCTCATTCACCCTAATTTCTTGGAGATACGGCTCCAACAACCGCATGTTTTTTTCTGATTCTCGGATTGTTGCGAAGGCAAACTTTTTCTGACAGTTTCTCACGATGTGCCCTTCCTTTTTGCAGTTGTAGCAGATTAGTGGCTTCCGTGATTCAAACGCCCGTGTGGTAGAAACCTCACTCGATTTCTCCGCTTCCGTTTGCCCTTCCCCTACAGTGTCATTCGTAAGAGACGGGTCCTTCTTGAAATTACCGTGCGAAGCGGGTTTCCGTTGATCAGGTTTCTTTGAAAAGCCCTCTTTCTTTTCGTCCTTTTCAACGCGCACTGCCCTGCTATGCAACTTTCGGCGAGTATAATACTCCTCAGCTAACTCTGCTGCCTTGTTTAGCTGTACTTTACCAGTCTGTCCTGCAGCCAAAGTTTGACATCCTCCTCGATGCAGCGGTAGAATTGCCTCCAATGCAACGCATTCCACCACTTTATCGCAGTCGTCATAAACACCTTCGCCCTTGAGCCATTCAATTAAATCGGCTTTAAGACGAAACGCGAAGTCAACGTGTGACTCGTTCCCCTTTTTAGCATACCGGAACCTTTGCCTGAAAGCCTCGGGTGACAACTTATAACGTCTTAAGAGCACTTCCTTAACCTCATCATAGCTCTCAAACGCTTCCCTCGACAAGCAAGTTATCGCATCGGACACTTCGCCGGGAAGAAGAGCTAACAGGTTCCGCGCCTAAAGAGACCGCTCTAAAGTGTTTCGCTCACAGAAGTGTTCAAACTTGACGAGATACTTCGCCATGTCCTCGCCTACTACGAAGGGTGGCAGTTGGTCCCGAATTCTAAAACCGCTGACCTGAATCGTCGGAGAAGCTACGCTAGGCGCCTGCGAACACTGTAGGATTGCCAATTCTATTCGTTTCAACTCGAGGCGCTCCTGTCTCTCGGCCTCCTCACGCTCGCGACGTTCGCACCTTTCAGCTTTTTCACGTTCGCGAGCTTCGCGCCTTTCAGCTTCTTCACGTTCGCGAGCTTCGCGTCTTTCAGCTTCTTCGCGAGCTTCGCGCCTTTCAGCTTCTTCACGAGCTTCTCGCCTTTCAGCCTCCTCGCAGCGTGCGTTGATATCCACCCAGGCCTCATCGACTTCCTCAGCCGACACTCCCTCATGCTTCATGATCTCAAGGATCGCTTGCTTTCGTTTCGCACGGCCCAAAGTAATGCCGAGTTGCTCACAAATTTCGATGAGTTCCTTCACTTTAAGGTTCTCCATCGTTCACACTAGCCTCTTGCTGTTTGCCCCTGTTAACAATTTACTTGCCGTACCCACTATAAGTCAACTAGCAAGACGCGCAAGCAATTTTTCACACTCCCGTGTTTACCCCCTCCGCATTAACTTTGGTTTCAAAGCGCTTCGACTTGGCTTGAAACGATCAAAGCTCACTTCAATGCTTCACACAGCTCTTCTGTAAACTACTACAACCTGAGCTAGAGTAGTCTGGTGAACTGAGGGGAAAACATCAAGCACTCACCGCATCGATGTCGCTGACGCCGGCCGATCCCGCAGCTTCCAACCACTGTTACGAAGCGCACCTCCGACGACGTTACGAAGGGCGCCTCGAAATCTCACCGCAGCAACCACTGTTTCGAAAGACGGCGACGCCAACACGGTCCCGAAGGCGCCACTGCTTCGATCTCCGCAGGGAAGGTCACCAGCCGTTTGGTAGCGTAGGTTTCTCAGCTCGTGACTGCTTCTGCGCAGAGCTGATAGACGAGGCGGACGAGACCACAGTGAGTTAAACAAGGTTTATGTACAGCTATATACAGAGGCGTTCAAATTCGGCACTGGGGCCGACCAGAGACTCGAAGAGCCGAGCTCTCCTCTCTAACACATAGGTCTGCTCTCAAACGGGTCCGCTCTGACACCATGTCAGCTTTCACCTAGGACCGCCGATCGTGACGCGCCCGCAGGGCTTCTTTTATATGCACCGGGTCCACGCAAATGTCCAACCAGAAGCGCCCGCTGGTCGTCAGGGCAGACTCCTCCAATGGGTCGCCGCGCAATGCGTCCAGACCCCCAGACATGAAGACGCCCGTTGTTTACCTCGACGGGCTCGCTTGCAACGTGCGCTGACTCACTGAACCTGGGCGACAGAAAGGCGCAGACAGAAAGGGCGCCGTGGGGTTGCCGACGCCGTTGAGTTGTGATCGCGTCAGGCGGGCTCGCGGCTGGCCTTGACACAGCGATTGCCTTTTTCAGGGGCAGGGTCGTTCACTGTGGACTCGCAGGCATAACAGTGATCAATGACGTGCCGTTTCATATTGCAGCGCACGCGAGGATACCTGTTCATGCCTTCAGTATCTCTGTACCTCCAAGCGGATGGACCCCCAATATCTTCGCGGCGCATTTCGAGAGCGGCGACGCTGAAGCAACAGCAGACACGCCATCACGGTAACGTTGAGTGTTGCGCGGAGATCGTCGTCGCCTGCCATTGTTCGCACGATTGCACCGTAAAGTCGGAGAGCTCAGAACCAACGCTTCCTAGTACAGGAGGCGTTGTCAGAACAGACGACGAAAAAGCGTGCGAAATCTCGCGAGCTGCGAAACCGCTCGAGACTGTTGTCACGTGACTCCCGCAGATGTGGCCAGCGTGCCGCTTTTCACCGCTCGGCGGCGAAGACGCGCGTCATGCCATGGCGGCACGCTTCCCGCTAGTGTGCTCGTACCCTTACACAGACGGCCCTGCGTCCCCCTCTTTTCGTGGCGGAGTAACGCCGGACGCGCTGAAACGCGCATGCGTCAAAGAAACGCAGCACGGCTTGTGCCTGCGAGTATGTGGCAGGACCGGTGTCTAGCATGGCAAGGCCGGGGTGACTCGACGAAATGAACACCGGTGACCACGTGCACAACGTCATGTCGAAATGTATTGCCGCCTTGACTGTGGCGTGTAGTCGTGTCTCCACATGACACGCATCTCATAATTATATGTTTGCACCAGACACATACATTCGTCATCCATTCACGTACTGTAATACCAATTTGGTATATGTGACGCTAGCAAAACGGCCGCGAGCGCATCATGAGCGGCGCAGGTAGTCATGTTGTTCATAACACGCATGTCATGATTTTCATGTTAGGGTGTGTCGCTTGTTTTCGCCATGCAATCATGCTAATCTATACCAGTTTCAGCAACATGCAATGCGAACGAAACCGCCACAAGAACTGTAAGACATGAAATGTAAATCATCACATTCATGACATACATGTCATTATTTTCCTGTTATGATTATTCAGATATGATCTTCATACAGTATGGTATGCCACAATGAAGTTTGGTATCGATACCATTATTGAATAGATAGATAGATAGATAGATATCTACGCTCAATGTTGCTGAAGTTCGCTAAGAAAGGCTTCGCATTTATAACGAGACGCAATAAGAGAATGCGAGCATTCTTTTTTTCTTCATTTATTCCCCGTGAATCGCAACGAGATGCGGGGCTAATGTGCCCGGCGTTTCGCATGCGTTCTTGTCCCTGCGGTCAGCGCATCGAGCAGACGACAGCCGTGGAACGCTCCTACGCGTTCGCGCACTCATTGTGCTCATTTATTCTGCCACCACTAAGCCAGCGTTTCCAAACCATCCCGCAGAAACAGGCAGTAGAGCTCAAAACAACGGTGTTCAAAAAAAAAATACGCCATTCGCGTGTACGAGGGTTGGGATTGTTCGGGCACGTCATGCGCACGTGACCTCTTGGTCGGATGCCGCTGAGGGTAGGGAAGAGTTTTGGCTTGCGAAGGCTACGCAGAGGAGCGGCAAGGATTTTGAGCTCACCTCTTCTCATCAACGTTTTGCGCCGCTTCTTAAAAACAATTTTCTCGGCTCGTAATGAACCGATTCAAAAAAATTTTGTGCCAAAATGTTCCTCATCGGACACCCAACAACTTCTACGGTCTAACTAAAATCTGGTATGGGGCCCAGTGAGTGGCCCTTTCAGCCTCTTATGACGCGTTGCATATCATTAGTGACGCCGGCTGACCGAGGGCAAAACGCGTTTCCAACCACTGTTACGAAGCGCACCTCCGACGACGTTACGAAGGGCGCCTCGAAATCTCACCGCAGCAACCACTGTTTCGAAAGACGGCGACGCCAACACGGTCCCGAAGGCGCCACTGCTTCGATCTCCGCAGGGAAGGTCACCAGCCGTTTGGTAGCGTAGGTTTCTCAGCTCGTGACTGCTTCTGCGCAGAGCTGATAGACGAGCGGACGAGACCACAGTGAGTTAAACAAGGTTTATGTACAGCATATATACAGAGGCGTTACAAATTCGGCACTGGGGCCGACAGAGACTCGAAGAGCCGAGCTCTCCTCTCTAACACATAGGTCTGCTCTCAAACGGGTCCGCTCTGACCACACAGTAAGCTTCACCTAGGACCGCGATCGTGACGCGCCGCAGGGCTTCTTTTATATGCACCGGGTCCACGCAAATGTCCAACCAGAAGCGCCGGCTGGTCGTCAGGGCAGACCTCCTCCAATGGGGTCGCCGCGCAATGCGTCACGACACCCAGACATGAAGACGCCCGTTGTTTACTCGCGTGGCTCGCTTGCACGTGCGCTGACTCACTGCACCTGGGCGACAGAAAGGCGCCGACAGAAGGCGCCGTGGGTGCCGACGCCGTGAGTTGTTGATCGCGTCAGGCGGGCTCGCGGCTGGCTCTTGACACAGATTGCCTTTTTCAGGGGCAGGGTCGTTCACTGTGGACTCGCAGGCATAACAGTGATCCAATGACGTGCCGTTTCATATTGCAGCGCACGCAGGACTCCCTGTTTCATGCCTTCAGTATCTCTGTACCTCCAAAGCGGATGGACCCAATATCTTCGCGGCGCATTTCGAGAGCGGCGACGCTGAAGCAACAGCAGACACGCCATCACGGTAACGTTGAGTGTTGCGCGGAGATCGTCGTCGCCTGCCATTGTTCGCACGATTTGCACCGTAAGTCGGAGAGCTCAGAACCAACGCTTCCTAGTACAGGAGGCGTTGTCAGAACAGACGACGAAAAAGCGTGCGAAATCTCGCGAGCTGCGAAACCCGCTCGAGACTGTTGTCACGTGACTTCCCGCAGATGTGGCCAGCGTGCCGCTTTTCACCGCTCGGCGGCGAAGACGCGCGTCATGCCATGGCGGCACGCTTCCCGCTAGTGTGCTCGTACCCTTACACAGACGGCCCTGCGTCCCCTCTTTTCGTGGCGGAAGTAGTAACGCCGGACGCGCTGAAACGCGCATGCGTCAAAGAACGCAGCACGGGCTTGTGCCTGCGAGTATGTGGCAGGACCGGTGTCTAGCATGGCAAGGCCGGGGTGACTCGACGAAATGAACACCGGTGACCACGTGCACAACGTCATGTCGAAATGTATTGCCGCCTTGACTGTGGCGTGTAGTCGTGTTCTCACATGACACGCATCTCATAATTATCATGTTTGCACCAGACACATACATTCGTCATCCATTCACGTACTGTAATACCAATTTGGTATATGTGACGCTAGCAAAACGGCCGCGAGCGCATCATGAGCGGCGCAGGTAGTCATGTTGTTCATAACACGCATGTCATGATTTTCATGTTAGGGTGTGTCGCTTGTTTTCGCCATGCAATCATGCTAATCTATACCAGTTTAGCAACATGCAATGCGAACGAAACCGCCACAAGAACTGTAAGACCATGAAATGTAAATCATCACATTCATGACATACATGTCATTATTTTCCTGTTATGATTATTCAGATATGATCTTCATACAGTCATGGTATGCCAAATGAAGTTTGGTATCGATACCATTATTGAATAGATAGATAGATAGATAGATATCTACGCTCAATGTTGCCGAAGTTCTCTAAGAAAGGCTTCGCATTTAATAATGAGATGCAATAAGAGAATGCGAGCATTCTTTTTTTCTTCATTTATTCCCCGTGAATCGCAACGAGATGCGGGGCTAATGTGCCCGGCGTTTCGCATGCGTTCTTGTCCCTGCGGTCAGCGCATCGAGCAGATGACAGCCGTGGAACGCTCCTACGCGTTCGCGCACTCATTGTGCTCATTTATTCTGCCACCTCTAAGCCAGCGTTTCCAAACCATCCCGCAGAAACAGGCAGTAGAGCTCAAAACAACGGTGTTCAAAAAAAAAATACGCCACTCGCGTGCACGAGGGTTGGGCTTGTTCGGGCACGTCATGCGCACGTGACCTCTTGGTCGGATGCCGCTGAGGGTAGGGAAGAGTTTTGGCTTGCGAAGGCTACGCAGAGGAGCGGCAAGGATTTTGAGCTCACCTCTTCTCATCAACGTTTTGCGCCGCTTCTTAAAAACAATTTTCTCGGCTCGTAATGAACCGATTCAAAAAAATTTTGTGCCAAAATGTTCCTCATCGGACACCCAACAACTTCTACGGTCTAACTAAAGTCTGGTATGGGGCCCAGTGAGTGGCCCTTTCAGCCTCTTATGACGCGTTGCATATCATTAGTGACGCCGGCTGACCGAGGGCAAAACGCGTTTTGAAACAATATTATTGAATTTGACCCCTGGGACTGGAGATTTCGTGGTCTCTCACGGACAGGAATAAAAAGTCTTCGAGTGCGTTTCCTAAAGGCGACTGAACATCAGACGAGGTGGGTCGAAGAAAAGACGTTATTTTTTACTGTAGCACTCCTTCATGTACTCATAGATAAATGTACTTGGCAACGAAGGGAAACCTACGGGGGTGGAGCATCTGCAAATATTCTTGCATGTTCACCACTCCAACCACATATTTTACATGCCGCCCGTCCTCAAACCCTCGCCAAAACATTTCCTGCCTTCTTCCTTCCAGAGGCAGCATCGGAATAGAACAAATTTTTCTATAGCACTGCGGCCATTACTTGCCCGACTTTACTTCTTCAAAGTGTAACACATAACCTATCTCAAAATTAACATACGTACTGATCATTTGTATAGCTTCTGTGTATTGAACACTTACGTAGCACTCCCTAGAAATTTCTCTAATAAAATGAAAAATGAAATAAAAATGTGCTCGTAGGCCGAGTAGTCCGGCTTGCCGTGCGCCTAATATAACTGGTTAATAATGGCTGTGTGGCATAACTGTCATCATCATCATCATCATCATCATCATCATCATCATCATCATCATCAGCCTGGCTACGTCCCCTGGAAGACAAAGGCCTCTCCCATGTTCCGCCAGTTACCCCGGTCCTGTGCTTGCTGCTGCCATTTTATACCCACAAACTTCTTAATCTCATCTTCCCACCTAACCTTCTGCCTCCCCCTAACCCGCTTGCCTTCTCTGGGAATCCAGTCAGTTACCCTTAATGACCAGCGGTTATCCTGTCTACGCGCTACATGCCCGGCCCATGTCCATTTCCTCTTCTCGATTTCAGCTATGATATCCTAAACCCCGTTTGTTCTCTAATCCACTCTGCTCTCTTCTTGTCTCTCAAGGTTACACCTGCCATTTTCTTTTCCATCGCTCGCTGCGTCGTCCTCAAATTAAGCTGAACCCTCTCTGTAAGTCTCCAGGTTTCTGCTCCGTAGCTAAGTACCGGCAAGATACAGCTGTTATATACCTTTCTCTTGAGGGAGAGTGGCGATCTACCTGTCATAATTTGAGAGTGCTTGCTAATTGTGCTCCACCCCACTCTTATTTTTCTAGTTACTTTAATCTCGTGGTTCGGCTCCGCGGTTATTACCTGCGCTAAGTAGACATAGTCTTTTACAACTTGAAGTGCACTAGTGCCTATCTCGAAGCACTGCTCTTTTCCGAGGTTGTTGTACATTACTTTCGTTTTCTGTAGATTCATTTTAAGACCTACCTTTCTGCTCTCATTGTCTAACTTCGTAATCATGAGTTTGCGATTCCTCCCCTGAGTTACTCAGCAATGCAATGTCATCAACGAAGCGCAGGTTACTAAGGTACTCTCCATTAACTCTTATCCCTAACTGTTCCCATTCTAGGCTTCTGAAAACCTCTTGTTAGCACGCGTTAAATAGCATTGGGGAGAACGTGTCCGCCTGCCTCACACCCTTCTTGACTGGTATTCTGTTGCTTTCTTTATGAAGCACTATGGTAGCAGTTGATCCCTTGTAGATTTCTTCCAGGATGTTTATATATACTTCATCAACGCCCTGATTCCGCAGTGTCTGCATGACGGCTGATATTTCTACTGAATCAAACGCGTTCTTGTAATCTATGAAGGCTATGTATAGTAGTTGGTTATATTCTGAGCATTTCTCTATTACCTGTTTGATAGCATAAGTGTGGTCCTTTGTTGAGTAGCCTGTTCAAAATCCTGCTTGTTCGTTTGGTTGATTGAATTCTAATGTTTTCTTTACTCTGTTAGCAATTACCTTTGTAAATAGTTTGTATACTACAGAGAGCAAGCTGATCGGCCTGTAATTCTTCAAGTCCTTGTCATCTTCTTTTTTATGTATCAAGATGATGTTAGCGTTCTTCCAAGACTCTGGTACTCTTCACGTCAAGAGACATCTCGTAAACAGGGTGGCTAGTTTTTCTAGCACAATCTGTCCTCCATCTTTCAGCGTATCTGATGTTACCTGATCCTCACCAGCAGCTTTGCCTCTTTGCATGCTCTACAAAGCTTTTCTGACTTCTTCTATCATTACTGGTGAGGTGTCAACTGGGTTACTGGTAGTTCTTATAGTATTAAAGTCGTGGTTGTCCCGGCTACTTTACAGCTCTCTGTAAAACTCCTCCGCTATTTTAACTATCCTAGCCGTATTGGTAGTTCTTTTGCCTTCTTTGTCCCTTAGTGCATACATCCGACTTCTGCCTATCCCAAGTTTCCTCTTCACTGCTTTGACGCTTCCTCCGTTTTTCAGAGCGTGTTCAATTCTCTCCATGTTATACCTTCTTACATCGCATACCTTACGTCTAATAATCAACTTCGAAAGCTCTGCCAGTTCTATTTGGTCTGTTGTACTTGACGCCTTCATTATTTGACGCTTGTTAATTAGGTTCTTCGTTTCCTGGGAAAGCTTGCCAGTGTCTTGTCTAACTACCCTGCCTCTAACTACCACTGCACACTCCGTAATGATACTCGTCAGATTATTATTCATTGTATCTACGCTAAGGTTGGTTTCCTCACTAAGAGCCGAGTACCTGTTCTGCAGCGACACTCTGAATTCCTGTACTTTCCCTCTCAGGGCTAGCTCATCAATTGGCTTCTTGCGTATCAGATTCGATCGTTCCTTCTTCAAGTCTAGGCGACTTCGAGACCGTACCATTCCATGGTCACTGCATCGTACCTTGCCAACCACTTCCACATCCTGCACGATTCCTGAGTGTGCACTCATTATAAAGTCTATTTCGTTCTTATTTTCGCCATTAGGGCTCTTTCATGTCCACTTGCGGTTTTCTCGTTTTCGGTAGAAGGTATTCAAAATCCGTAAATTATTGCGTTCTGCGAATTCTACTAGTAGCTCTCCTCTGGCGTTTCTGGTACCGATGCCATAATCTCCTACTGCTTGGTCTCCAGCCCGCTTCTTCCCTACCTTTGCAATAAAGTCGCCCATCACTATAGTATACTGTGTTTTTACCTCACTCATTGCCGATTCCACGTCTTCATAGAAGCTTTCAACTGAAGCGTCATCATGGCTGGATGTAGGCGCGTAAACCTGTACTACCTTCATCTTGTATATTTTATTCAGTTTAATTGCGATCCCTACCACCCTTTCATTGATTCTATGGTATTCCTCTATGTTGCCAGCTATGTTTTTGTGAATTAGGAACCCCACTACCAGTTCTCCTCTGTCTCCTAAGCCCCTATAGCAAAGGACGTGCCCATTCTGTAGCACCGTATAGGCCTCATCAGTCCTCCTAACCTCACTGAGCTTTATTATATCCCATTTAACACCCTCTAGCTCCATGAATAGTACAGCTAGACTTCCCTCACTAGATAATGTTCTAGCGTTAAACGTTGCCAACTTCAGGTTCCAATGGCGGCCTGTCCGGATCCAGAGATTCTTAGCGCCCTCTGCTGCGTTGCAGATCTGACCGCCACCGTGGTCAGTTGCTTCGCAGCTGCTGAGGACTGAGGGCCGTGAGTTATTTAACGTATGCATGTGGGAGGTAGTGACCAGATACTGCACCAGAGCGGCCAATCCTTCTCTGGTGAGGGAGTGCGTTCCCGGTGGTGGTTACCGGTGAGGCCACACCCCAGGCCTCTTAATGCAGTTCCATCAACACGCAGATTTTTTTTAATGCGGTTGGGAACTGCGCAGCACCGGGATTTGAACAACGAACCTCTTGCATGCGAGGCGGATGCTCTAACCACTACGCCATCGCCACATCCGAAGTGTACATGGAGGAGTCCTAATGGCGAAAATAAGAACGAAATAGACTTTATAATGAGTGCACACTCAGGCATTGTGCAGGATGTGGAAGTGGTTGGCAAGGTTAGATGCAGTGACCATAGAATGGTACGGTCTCAAATTCGCCTAGGCTTGAAGAAGGAACGACCGAAACTGATATGCACGAAGCCAATCAATGATATAGCACTGAGAGGGAAAGATCAGGAATTCAGAGTCTCGCGGGTTCGTGTTGCTTTGCAAGACCGCAACAAGCTCGGTCACGCCAACAGCAAGCTCGGTCACCTCTTTCACGAAATACGGAGGTGAAGTAGGCACAGAGTAGGTTATACTCCCGTTGGTTTCAACATTCAGTTACGTGCACTGCAGCATAACAAGTGAGTAGGGCTTGGGCGCCATTAATCAAAATTCCTTGACTAGCGCTCCTATTGGTCCGCGGTGACCGATTCGGCGGCAGACGCCGCAAAAATCGGTCCGAGAGCGATCGGCGCGGAAAGGGCCCTTTCTGCTGATCTCGCCACCGCCGAACCGGATTCGGAGCACTTTCGGCGGCCGGAATGCTCAGTGTGAACGCGGCTTTAGTGAGGAAACCAACCTTAGCGTTGATACAATGAATGCTATTCTGATGAGTACCATTACGGAGTGTGCAGTGGAAGTTGGAGGCAGGGTAGTTAGACAGGACACTGGCAAGCTTTCCCAGGAAACGAAGAATCTCATTAAGAAGCGTCAAATAATGAAAGTCTCAAGTACAGCAGCCAAAATAGAACTGCCAAAGCTTTCGAAGTTGATTAATAGGCGTAAGGTATGCGATGTGAGAAGGTATAACATGGGCAGAATTGAGCACGCTCTGAAAAACGGAGGAAGCGTCAAAGCAGTGAAGAGGAAACTTGGAATAGGCAAAAATCGGATAACTGTTGTATACAATTTGTTTTGTCTGCTTAGATAGCCAAGAGTGTGGAACGTTTGTCACAGGTGTCTCATCCAGCAGACGCAAGCGCCTAAGTGATACGAACGCTCACTTGAAGAGGCCGACGCCATTTAGCGCTTGCGGCATTCGCAACAGGTTTCACTTTTTATGGGCGAAACTCCTAATAGCGACACCCGCTCGTCCCTCGTAGCTGTTGTAGTATGTAACAAGTATAACATTTTGACCTCCAAGAAGGCGCCGATGAAAGATTTTTTCTGTATGTTGTTGAACAATAAAAGATAGTGCTCAATGTACATGCCAATGGCTGCTAAGGGGGAATGAGAGACAGGAGCATTCGGCTTTTAGTTAAGGCGCACGCTGCGATCCCCATTAGCAGCCACTGCCATGTACATTGAGCACTATCTACAAGAAAGAGTTGCTACGTTATACTCGCTGGGTGTAACCTCCTTAGTTTTAGAAAGGTTTAGCGAGCGTTGAGCCGCAGTTCCATGAATACAATGAACTAGTATATACGATGAACTCGAGGTGGTTAAAGGTGAGAAGTAAATACGAAGCGCAAGCCGTAAGAAAGTAAAAGCCGAATTCTCCTGTCTCTCATTTCCCATTAGCAGCCATTGGCATGTACATTGAGCAGGAAAAGGTTGCTACGTTATGCTCGCCGGGCGTAACCTCCTTGGTTTTAGAAAGGTTTAGCGAGCGTTGGGCCACAGTGCCATGAATACAGTGAACGAGTATACACCATAAACTCGAGGTGGTTAAAGGTGGGAAGTACACGCAAAGCGCACGACGTAAGAAATTGTGCGTGTGCCACCTCTCGTTTGGTCCTTGGACTGTCCGCTGGATGGCGGTGCTTCTATATGGGGAATATATGATGAAAAGATGCGAGATAGTGGTACTTGAAGTGTTGAATAGATGGACGAACGGACACGCAGAGAGATGCATGGATGGACGCATGAACAGACGCTGGGACAAATGCATGGATGAATGCAGGGACGGACACACAAACAGACGCACGCACGTACGGGTGGATGGACGCATGGACGGACGAATGCTTCACCCCACTCTCCATCATTCACTCTGAGGATATGCCGCCATTTTTTCTCGTGTGTTAACACGCAAAATGAAAATGCATAAAGTAAAATGTTTATTATCTCACCAATGTCTTGCCACGTTGTATGCCTAGAAGAGCTTTCTCTCAAAAAGGCGTCATATGAGAGTTGTTATGGTGTGATTTTATACACATATTGCATATAGAACGTTTACTATAGAAAAATCAATGTACTTTATACAGATAATTACATACTGATGCAGTATATACATTTTGTTCAAGACCTTATTGACAAATCACATAAGCTCGGAGGATTGTTTTGGTAGGAACGAAGTGGAGAGTGAAACACGTGCGCCATTAGTGAGAGTAAGAGATGCTCCGCATCTAAAAATGAACAAGCCTTGCTCTTTATTTTCACCGGAAAAAAAATTACAGCATATTGAAAGAGTGATTGATGATGAGTGGGACGAAGTGCCTGTCAGTCCGTCCATGCTTCCGTTCGTCTCTTAGTTCTTGCTTCCGTCCGTTCTTGCACCTGTCCATGCTTCTGTGTGTCTATCCGTGCGTCCGTCCCTGCGTTCATCTATGCGCACGTCCATCCGTCCATGCGTCCATCCATTCGTCTGTCCGTGCGTCTGTTCGTACGTCCATCCGACCGTCCGTGTGTCTGTCTGTCTCTCCGTCCATTCATCCGCCCGCCCATCCGTCCGTCCGTCCGTCCGTCTACCTATTTGTCTGTACATCCGTGCGTCCATCCGTACGTGCGTCTCTGTGTCTGCTTATCTAGAGAACACTCCAAGTACCGCCATCTCGCATGTTTTGATCTTATATTCATCATACAGAAATACCATTATCCAGCGGACATTCCATGGACTAAATCAGAGGTGGCTGCATACTACTACTACTACTACTACTACTACTACTACTACTACTACTACTACTACATACATTCGGGACACACAATCTACGGCTTAAGGAGCTTTGCCCCTAAATTCCGGACATAATCTTGGGAGTAGACTGATCTGCACTAGCATCTGCGCACTTCGCGTCTGTGATCTTCGCTTCATTTCCTAGAATAAACGCGCACTAGTTCAGCGTCTGAAACTTTTCTGGCCATGTTCTGCAAAGCCGTCAAGCTAGCAGCGTGAGTGGTGGCGGTATTTAGCTTGCCAATTAAATTATTCCACGTATAATGTACTATTTGTTTTAAATTTTAAACGTTTGCGGAAACAGCATGTTAACTGCTATTAGAATCGTCGTATCCAGTCATCGAAATGAGACAAAAGAAGGAGGTGAAGTCAGACGAAAGCCTGGGAGCGTAATGAGGTTGTGTTGGGATTACCATTTTACACTAGGCTCTGATACTTTGGTCTCAATAGAAGTTGAGCCTTATTTTGACGTTCAGCCCAGGTGCTGCGGGTACGCGCGACTTTCAGGCATTTACTCCACACCTTCAGTCAATGGCCTAATCTGTTGATAATGTCTGTTACCCAGGATCCACTTCTTCGCATCTACTCCTAAAAAAATTACCTCATAATTCCAACATGTCACATGACGTTCTGCTATCACCGCCATACGATGAAGAAACAAAAGGCGCATTATACGCAATTAAAAAGGGATCGGCCCCAGGGCCTGACACACTTCCTGCAGAGTTTTACGTACAGTTCTGGCATATCATTGGTCAAACTATGTGACGCGTCATTCGCAAGTGTTTCCGAGATATAACCCCTTCCAACCTCTTTCCACAAAGGCCGTATAACACTAGTTTCCAAGAAAGACCCAATGTCCACGCGACCAGAAGATTGGCGCCCTATTATCCTGCTAAATGTACATTACAAGCTCTTGGCCAACATCTTGGTGCACCGAATCAGTCCATCTTCTGCAACATTATTTGCTCTCCACCAGGTCTGTCCTGTTCCGGACCAATAAATACACGCCCATAGGTGGTTAACGCGTGACATCCTTCAATACATCACTAGCCGATGTGCGCAAGGACTCTTGGTTTTCTTAGATAAGTAGCAAGCTTTTGATTACATAGAACATGGCTACATATAAATGTTTTACATGCATTCGGATTCCCGGATAAGTTAATTGACCTCATCCACGCGATGTACACTAATTCAGAAAGTATTCTTTACTCAGATTTCCGTGAGAGTCATGCATTAAGTCACGCGTGAGGTCCATCAAGCGTGTCCCCTCTATCCAGTGTTATTCATTCTTGCATTAGAACCCTTCTTAAGGGCCGTTGAACGTCACCCGCAGATTCGTGACTTACCTCTACCCGGTAACACTCAAGTAAAGGTCACTGCATATGCAGATGACATTACTCTATATGTACAGAATGAACAGTCGCTGCAGCTTGCTCGTGATACTTTCCATGATTTTGGCATTATCTCCAGTGCAAGGTTAAACTTTTCTAAAAGCCAGAATTTTTTTCATTGGGAACCCCAGTGGTAGTATCAACATCACGTCGCCTTTACAGTGGTTACCTGAGATTGCAATACTCGGAATTACTTGCACTGCATTAGGTGTACAGGATAGCATCTGGTCATCCGTTCTACAAACTCTTCAAAGTGATATCAAAGCAGCCAGGTACTTCGAATTCCCTCTCTTGGAACGCCGATTCTTAACTCAAACGGTGTAGCTAGAAGAATATTGGTACCTTTGCCATTCTGTTAAACGACCACTCTACGTCTGCAGGAAAGTGCAAAGCTGCATCAGTTCATTAGGGAGGACGACGACGAAGTGTATTTCTGCCGAACACTGCCTATTTCGTTTGGTGTTTTTTGTGTGAATTTACGTTCTATCCGAGGATCATCGCTCTCCTGCGGGCAGCGATGGATCCAGGCCCCACCGTACGCAACCCTGACTTGGCGTCACCTTCGACGTCAACCTCAAGGAAGCGCAACAGCCGGGAGGACGACAGCACCAGTGACAGCACTGAACTGTACACGGCGTGTAGTGAAGACAGCGACGAAGATTTCATCCCTGCAGTGAAGCGTAAAGCTAAAAGAAGAATGGTCGGCGCGTCTTCGCCAGCCAGCGTCTCTACCATGAAGGCAGCGTGCAGTTCTGAACGCCATACCATACTTTTTGTTCCTGTCGACTCTTCGATCAACCTGAAGAACATGAACAGGCAAGTGATATCAGCGCGTCTCGAAGCTATCGGGCCTAATGAGATAAAGGATATTAGACTCAACCCACGGAAGAATATCCTGGCCATAGACGTTGAGCACCCGACTGCGCTACATACCCTGCGAACTGTCACTGAGCTTGGAGGCATCTATCTCAGAACTTACATTCCGCAGGATAGTGACACGACGACAGGCGTCATTTATGACGTTGATGTTTCCATACCGAACGCAGACCTTCCTGTACTGATAAAGCCAGCTACTGGGGCAACGAACATATTGCAAGTATGCCGGCTTGGCAAATCCCGTTGCATAAAGGTAACCTTCAGAGGTGATTGCATCCCATCACATGTTAAGGTTGGTCATTTTCGTCACGTTGTCCAACCATACATCCCAAGACCACTACAGTGCCACAACTGTCTAAAACTGGGTCATGTTAGTGCTGTGTGCAACAACAAGCAAGCATGCCCACGTTGTGCTGGACCCCACAAAGCAGAGGCTTGCCAAGCAACTCTCCTAAAATGCAGCAACTGCAACGGGAACCATGAGACCTCGTCCAAAGACTGCCCAGTACTGAAGAAAGAGAGGAGCATTCTGAGACAAATGGTTAAAGACGGATCCTCACGAAAGGAAGCGGTAACGGTTGTTCAACGACGGCGTTCCCGTCGACGGTGGTGCTCAAAGAAAAGAAAAAGCAGTCCTGTGCCGAAGGTGCCTTCACTAACGCCGCCGCCACCACCACCACCACCACCGCCACGACCACAGAGACCTCCCCCGCCCCCGCCACCAGGTGGGGTACGTCCAGAGGTGCCGGAAGACAATGTGGCGATACAGAGAACATCTGGCTCTGACTGGCCCACTTTACGCGGGTACACGTGTCTACGGAACCACAATAGAAAGGTTTAGCGAGCGTCGGGCCGCAGTGCCATGAATACAGTGAACGAGTATACACCATGAACTCGAGGTGGTTAAAGGTGGGAAGTAGACGCACAGCGCAAGCCGTAAGAAAGTGTGCATGTGCCACCTCTCGTTTAGTCCTTGGAATGTCCGCTGGATGGCGGTGCTTCTATATGGGGAATATATGATGAAAAGATGTGAGATGGTGGTACTTGAAGTCTTGAATAGATGGACGAACGGACACACAGACAGATGCATGGATGGACGCATGAACGGTCGCAAGGGCGAATGCATGGACGAATGCAGGGATGGACGCACGAACAGACGCACGCGCGGACGGGCGGATGGACGCATGGACGGTCACACAGACGGACGCATGGACCAACGAATGCTTCACCCCACTCTTCATCATTCACTCTGTGAATATGCTGCCATTTTTTCTCGTGTGTTAACACGCAAAATGAAAATAAATAAAGTAAAATGTTTATTATCTCACCAATGTCTTGTTACGTTGTATGCCTAGAAGAGCTTTCTCTCAAAAAGACGTCATATGAGAGTTTTTATGGTGTGATTTTATACACATATTACATACAGGACGTTTACTATAGAGATATCAATGTACTTTATACAGATAATTACATACTGACGCAGTATATACATTTTGTTGAAGAGCTTGTTCACAAATCACATAAGCTCGGAGGATTGTTTTGGTAGAAGGAAAGTGGAGAGTGAAACACGCGCGACATGAGTGCAAGCAAGAGATGCTCCGCATCTAAAAATGAACAAGCCTTGCTTTTGATTTTCACTGGAAAAAAATCACAGCATATCGACAGAGTGATTGATGATGAGTGGGACGAAGTGCCTGTCAGTTCATCCATGCTTTCGTTCGTCTCTTAGTTCTTGCTTCCGTCTGTTCTTGCACCCGTCCGTGCTTCTGTGTGTCTATCCGTGCGTCCATCCCTGCATTCATCTATGCGCACATCTATCCGACCATGCGTCAATCCATTCGTCTGTCCGTGCGTCTGTTCTTACGTCCATTCGACCGTCCGTGTGTCTGTCTCTCCGTCCATTCATCCGCCCGCCCATCCGTCCGTCCGTCCGTCTACCTATTTGTCTGTACATCCGTGCATCCATCGGTACATGCGTCTCTGTGTCTGTTTATCTAGTGAACACTCCAAGTACCGCCATCTCGCATTTTTTTGATCATATATTCATCATGTTGTAATACAATTATCCAGCAGACATTCCATGGACTAAATCACAGGTGGCTACATACTACTACTACTACTACTACTACTACTA
Organism: Rhipicephalus microplus; assembly: GCF_013339725.1. Classification (NCBI taxonomy): domain Eukaryota; kingdom Metazoa; phylum Arthropoda; class Arachnida; order Ixodida; family Ixodidae; genus Rhipicephalus; species Rhipicephalus microplus. The sequence goes on from NC_051167.1 coordinate 89,584,556, forward strand.
CTATTACTACTACTTCTACTACTACTACTACTACTATTACTTTTACTACTACTACTACTACTAATATTACTACTTTTACACACATTTGGGACGCACAATCTACGGCTTAAGGAGCTTTGCCCCTAAAATCCGGACATAATCTTGGGAGTAGACTGATCTGCACTAGCATCTGCGCATTTCGCGTCCGTGATCTTCCCTTCATTTTGTAGAATAAACGCGCACTAGTTCAGCGTATGAAACGTTTCTGGCCATGTTCTGCAAAGCCGTCAAGCTAGCAGCGTGAGTGGTGGCGGTATTTAGTTGCTGTTGAATCTCGTCCAGGGACTGACAAGGCCAAGGGTCCAACGGGCAAACAACAGCGTTTATTGCCGAAGCGTACGACTGGGGTTACATCACGGGAATGGAGGACAGTGCTTTGAGCGTTACTATTTAAGCACTAGTGGGCGCATGCGCACTAACGACAGTTCGGTTATCAGGTGTGCTATCGCGAACACCACACTTCCTCTGCTTTTATTCGGAAGCTAATAGTTCACGTTCCCTCTCAGAACCAATCAGGCGGTCGGCGATTTCGTAGCGGGTAGCGCCGATCCAGGTCGCCTCGAGAAGTGTCTGTCAGCAACGTCGGTGGTGAAGGCGAAACCCTAGCTGCACCAATTTTTCTATCTCTGCTTCTACTGCTGACTGCAGTGCGAATGGCACATTGCGTGCCTTCAGGAACCTCGGCCGGTGATCGGCTTTGAAGAACAGCTCGGCCCTTTCGTCTGTGATAGCGCCTAGCTCATCCTTAAACAGCATTTTGTATTTTTCGAGCAACGATTCTAGCCTTTCCTTCGTTCGCGAGGACAAGTCGAACACTGACCTTGAGACGTGGTTGAGGCCCCAAATCTGGTTCCAGTTTAGCCGTACTGTGCGCAGCCATTCACGCCCTAGCAGTGGTGGTCCTGCTTGATCGACGAGGTAGAGTGGTAGTTTCGCCGTCTGTTCCCCGTGCTGCACCTTGACGACCGCCACGCCGCAAGGTTGGACGAGTGCTCCGGTATAGGTGCGCAGGACGATGTCTGTTGGTCCGCATCTGGCTGAAGGGAACTGCTGCTTGAACTGCTTGTAAGGCATGATAGACACCGCGGCTCCCGTGTCAAGTTCCATTTCCACCAGTGCTCCATCTATTTTCAGTCCAACAAAAATAGGCGTGCGGCCGGACGCCACTTGTTCCGAAACGCCTATGGGTGGCACCTGCGTGACCACTTTCAGCGTTTTCACTCTCCGTTTCTGCTGATACCCGCCACAATATTGCCCGTTGCTGCGACAGACCCTTTGAATATGCCCTTTCTTTCCACACTTATAGCACGTATTATTAACGTGAGGGCATACTGAATGAGTGTGGCTCGGAGAACCGCAGCGATAACAAGCCAGTCGCTGCTTACCGGAAATCGCTTGCGCCTCGTACAAATCAGCAGGGTCATAATTGCATTCTCCCTCCATTTTGTGCAGCTGTGTGGCCACTGACTCTACGACTCTAGTCTCGGCAACATTCTTCCGGGCCGCTTCCATGGCCAGGGCGCGCTCGACTGCTCTCGGGAACGTCAGTTTGTCGTCCTCGGTAAAGAGTACTCGCTGCACGTCCTCTCGCAGTAGTCCACAGACAAAACGATCCCGCAGCGCTTCGTCCAAATTTGCTCCAAACTGACAACTCTGGGACAACTTCCGAAGTTCAGCAACATATTCGGGCAGAGACTCGCCTTCGTGCTGTGCTCTGCGGTAAAACTTTGCTCGTTCCCCGATTATGGACGGCTTTGGGGCAAGATGTGCATCCAAGAGGCTCTTCAGTTGCTCGAAACTTTTTCCCGATGGTAGGTCCGGTGCAGCCAACGACTTCAGCAACCCATACGTACGCGGTCCGATGATGCTGAGGAATGCGTGTACCTTGTCGCTGTCGGGAACCTTGTTGACAATCAGAAAAGAGGTCAACCTCTCCTTGTATGCCGTCCAGTCGCTTGCAGTAACGTCGAATGACTCCATCTGGCCCAGCTGCCCACCAGACCGCATTGTCGCTTCTTCACCACACTGCTCGCTACTCTTCATTTTTCATCCCATCCTCGTCGCCAGTGTTGAATCTCGTCCAGGGACTGACAAGGCCAAGGGTCCAACGGGCAAACAACAGCGTTTATTGCCGAAGCGTACGACTGGGGTTACATCACGGGAATGGAGGACAGTGCTTTGAGCGTTACTATTTAAGCACTAGTGGGCGCATGCGCACTAACGACAGTTCGGTTATCAGGTGTGCTATCGCGAACACCACAGTTGCCAAGTAAATTATTCCACGTAAAATGTACTATTTGTTTAAAATTTTAAACGTTTGCGGAAACAGCATGTTAATTGCTATTAGAACCGTCATAACCAGTTATCGAAATAAGACAAAAGAAGGAGGTGAAGTCAGACGAAAGCCTGGGAGCGTAATGAGGTTGTGTTGGGATTACCATTTTACACTAGGCTCTGATACTTTGGTCACAATAGAAGTTCATCTTTATTTCGACGTTCAGCCCAGGTGCTGTGGGTACGCGCGACTTCCAGGCATTCACTCAACACTTTCAGTCAATGGCTCAATCTGTTGATAATATCTGTTACCCAGGATGCACTTCTTCGCATCTACTGCTAAAAATTTACCTCATGATTCCGACATGTCACATGACGTTCTGCTATCACCGCCATCCGATGATGAAATAAACGGCGCATTATACGCAATTAAAAAGGGATTGGCCCCAGGACCTCACCCACTTCCTGCAGAGTTTTATGTACAGTTCTGGCTTATCATCGCTCCAACTATGTCACGCGTTATTCGCAAGTGTTTCCGAGATATTACCCTTCCAACCTCTTTCCACAAAGGCCGTATAACACTGGTTCCCAAGAAAGACTTAATGTCCACGCGACCAGAAGATTGGCGCCTTATTACCCTGCTCAATGTACATTACAAGCTCTTGGCCAACATTTTGGTGCACCGAATCAGTCCATCTCCTGCAACATTAATTGCTCCCCACCAGGTCTGTCCTGTTCCGGGCCAAGAAATACACACCCGTACGTGGTTAACGCGTGACATCCTTCAATACATCACTAGCCGATGTGCGCAAGGACTGTTGGTTTTCTTAGATAAGTAGGAAGCTTTTGATTACATAGAACATGGCTACATATAAATGTTTTACATGCCTTTGGATTCCAGGATAAGTTAACTGACCTCATCCACGCGATGTACCCTAATTCAGAAAGTATCCTTTACTCAGATTCCCGTGAGAGTCACGCATTTAGTCACGCGTGGTGTTCATCAAGGGTGTCCCCTCTATCCAGTGTTATTCATTCTTGCATTAGAACCCTTCTGAAGGGCCGTTGAACGTCACCCGCAAATTCGTGACTTACCTCTACCCGGTAACACTCATGTAAAGGTTACTGCATATGCAGATGATATTACTCTATATGTACAGAATGAGTAGTCGCTGCAGCATGCTCGTGATACTTTCCGTGATTTTGGCATTATCTCCAGTGCAAGGTTAAACTTTTCTAAAAGACAGAATTTTTTCATTGGGAACCCCAGCGGTCGTATCAACATCACGTCGCCTTTACAGTGGTTACCTGAGATTGCAATACTCGGAATTCCTTGCACTGCATTAGGTGTACAGGATAGCATCTGGTCATCCATTGTACAATCTCTCCAAAGTGATATCAAAGCAGCCAGGTACTTCGAATTCCCTCTCTCGGAACGCCGATATTTAACTCAAACGGTGTACCTAGGAAAATTTTGGTACCTTTGCCATTCTGGTAAATGACCACTCTACACCTGCAGGAAAGTGCAAAGCTGCATCAGTTCATTTTTTTAGGTCTGGTGGCACAGAATTGTTATCTCGGCCAGCGTTAGCTCAACCGCGAGATCAAGGCGGTTTTGCGTTCCCCGACGTTTCCGTCACGGCTTCTACATTGGGCCTCCGCACTCTATTGCGAATACTAAGGCATGCCCGTTTAGACACTGGCTCACTACCATCTGGGGCCATCACTACGTGTTCTTGCCGAATAGCCAAATTAACCAGGGTCTCAATCAACCGAACTAATCTCTGTGTCGAGCCTTTCTAGCATTTCACCGACGTTTGGAAGCTATGTTCCCAGAGATAGAGGTGGCTGATTCTAAAGTGGTAGACACAATAGCCGCCCTTCTGCGGCCTTAGGTGCCCCAGCATCGTCAATCTGTAATGAACAGCGTTTGAAAACCAATAAAGGCCGCAGAGTTGCGAGGGCATCTCAGAGACTTTGTCTGGAGATGCGCTGGGGCTTGCTTCCCACGCGAGATCGGTTGTAGCGATGGCCGGGGCTTTGCACTTCCACTTGCCCCAACTGCGTCATGGTGGAGACCAATCGACACTCGACGGTTAATGTGTGGTTTGCCGCCTTTTTTTTTGGCCTGCGGTTAATGCTGGTTTTCGGGGACAGGGTGTGCGAACTTTCGTGTCCAACGGCCGATTTCCGCGTGGACACTTTTCCGCTCTGTTAATAGTTGTGGGGCTGTTGAGCCTTAGAGGAAACCGATGTGAGGCCGTAGCTGCCAATTGCCACCGGCGTGCTTTGTGGCCGATACTGGGGAGAATGAGACGAGAGATCCTCGCGTTTCTCTCTGAGGAGCTTTTCTTCCTCGGGGAGCACGAGTTTCTGTGGCATTGGTTGTACCCGTTCGTCAAGTTGGAACACGAAAAAAATACAATTTATTTTTTGACCGACTTGGTGCTAAGCAGCTCACATTGAGTTGTTATATATGATTTTGATTTGTTACAAATTGTGTTTTATTGCATCTATCATATCGTTATACCATTGTATCATGATATCGCCTTGAGTTCTTGTGTACATGTATGTCAACATTGTCATGTACATTAGAGCAAATGTCTTCACTGTAACGTTGTGATGTTGGTCGTGTTACATAGATGTGGCGAAATGTATGTGCCCTGTTACTGGAATGGTATGAAGCCTTTGTGTTCTGTAGATACTGTAAATAAATTTGCTCTAAACAGAAGTTTTGTGGTTGTGTTTGTGTGAACCATCAAATGTACATGTTCTTTCAACGTCATCTCTTATTCATGTTCATGTAAATGACGTCTCTTTTGTCATCATCGTTAAAGTATGCCTAAGAAGAAAATGTTCTGTTTGATGTTATGGACGTTTTTGACAATAATTTTTTTCTAAACAGAACGGGACGGATTTTTGCTCTCCCATAATAAAGTACATCGAGTACTTTCGAGGATTCGTCTTCATGGGAGTTAAGAACGTAGTACCTCGCACGGGATTCTGACGAAGAAACGTATGCATTGAAGATAAAAAATTTTCTAATAAAAGCAACTCGTGCAGTACCCATTCCAAGTGGGTACTCGGGTGTTGACGCTAAGTATGAGAGGCTTCGGGCAATACGACGCCGATTTGAAAGAAGATATCGCAGGTCCGGTAATTTAGACGATTTCAAGGTTGCACACAAAGTACATTCTGCAATGCGTAACCAACTGGAGAAGCTTTCAACCAAAAGGTGGCAAAATTTATGTGCCTCACTTTCTCCATTTACCTCGGCGCCTCAACTGTGGAAGATGATACGCGCCCTCCGACAGCCAGTAGTCCACTCGAGACAACTACAGGCTCTAGCGCTGTCTCGATGAGTTAGCGAACGTGTGATTGCCGAAGAATTTTGCGATCTTATACTGAGAAACGGAGAGACCGCCCAAACTAGCGAAAACAATTCCTCAGCAGAATCAGCTTCGGCGGTTGTAACAAAGCTCTCTGCGATCAGTTCATCAGATCTGGATGACAGCTTCACAACAGAGGAGCTCCAATATGTGCTGTCTTCAGTGAAACGAACAAGTTCACCAGGAACAGATAGAGTCACATACGCTGCTCTTGCTAATTTTTGCAAAAAAGGAAAATTACACTTGTTGGACATCTATAATAAAAATTGGCAAGAAGAAAAAGTTCCGGAAAGTTGGAATATAGTGCCACAAGGCAGTAGTGGGATTGGGGCATAAAGCGGTAGAGGGTCCCTGGCTAAAAGGGAAGACTACGAAGTGGATAGAGACTGGTTGCAGCCGGCCAGTGCGCCAGGCATTGTGATCGCGTGTAATCGTTGTAAATATCTGTAAATATACGTTTTCTTGTAAGATTATTGGTGGAGGTGCTGGGTACGCCTACCTGGCTTTTCCGGCAAACCAACACGGAACTTCGGAGTGGTCGCCACCTTCATTTTTCTGCAATGGCTCAACAGGCCCACCCACAAGAGCAACAGCAGCCGCAGCAGCAGCAGCAGCACCAGCACCAGCACCAGCAGCAGCACCAGCACCAGCACCAGCAGCACCAGCAGCAGCAGCTGCCTCCTCTGATTCTCCTGCCTCCACGAGACCCCGGAACCTTCTCGGGCACAGGCAAGGACAAGGTGAATGTTGAAGATTGGGTTGCTTTGTACGAGCGCGTGAGCGAATACTATAGGTGAGACCCTACGTTGATGCTGGCCAACGTTGTATTTTACTTGCGGGATACGGCGCTCACCTGGTATGAGACGCATGAGTCGGAGTTGACCAGCTGGAACTTTTGCAAACTGAAGCTTCTCGAGTTATTCAGCAGGCCATTTGGGCGACAGCAGGCCGCGAGGAAAGACCTGGAATGTCGCGTGCAGACATCGACAGAATCGTATGTATCTTACATACAGGACGTATTGGGCCTCTGTCGAAAGGTGGACGAGAACATGAGCGAAACTGACAAAATCGCTCACATATTGAAGGGAATTGCCGATGACGCGTTCAATCTGTTGATCGTTAAAGATTGCGCCACCGTCGACGCGGTTGTGAAGGAGTGTCAGCGCTTCGAGCACGCCAAGAACCGTCGCATAACCCGCCAGTTTGCGCGTCTGCCTAATACTGCAGCCACTTCGACCTGTGAAGACAGCCCCAAGTTCACGCAAGCTACATCGTCCGAAAATGTCACCCGAATCGTTCGTCGCGAACTCGAAGCAATGGCTCCTGCAGCCATCGCCTCTGACGGTCCTCAAGACAACGCATCCACCGTCTCCCTCATCCAAGCCGTCGTTCGCCAAGAAATAGCAAATCTCGGCATCACACCTGTTTGCGCTGTTCGCACCACCGAGAGCTCGGCTTCTGTTAACCAGATTCCGGTGTACCCTTCACGCTACCCTTCCCGCTACCGGAACCCTGCTGAATGGAGAACGTCGGATGATAGACCAATCTGCTTTCACTGTTCTCGCGCCGGCCACATTGCACGCTACTGTCGCAATCGTTGGTCATCCAAATCATCTTGGAACACTGGGACATGGCGTCGCTTTGAAGGCAGTTCTCACCGCTTTTCTACTGCGTACGATATACAGCCTGCTCCTACTAACGTTCAGGGCCGAAGGTTCAGCCGGTCGCCATCACCCCAAGGCCGCCGATCTCTCTCGCCGATGATTTCTCGATCAAGGTCCCCTGCACGACCTGGGCCCTCAACCTCGGGAAACTAGACCATGCAGCTCCCGGAGGTGACGCTGCATTAACGACCCATTCTGCAAATCCTCTGTTGACGATTCCTACACGCCGCAATATTTTGGACCTTTTGGTGGATGACGTTACCGTTACAGCCCTGATAGACACTGGTGCACAAATTTCAGTCATGAGCGCTGCTCTCTGTACTAAACTGCGAAAAGTGATCACGCCTCCTATTAAGTGTGCAGTAATGCTTGCCGATGGGAGCACATCTGCCGTTCTCGGCATGTGTACCTCTCGCGTATGTATTGCTGGGCGCCAGACCGTCGTATTGTTCACCGTGCTTGAGCAGTGCCCACATGACGTGATTCTTGGCCTCGACTTTCTCTCTGCGCACTCCGCCCTTATCGACTGCTCGACAGGTCTTCTTCAGTTGGAACTGCCTTTTGACGCCGCTGTTGCCCATGACGCTCAAAGTCGCCTTTGTGCCACCAAGTTCCTGCATCTTCCGCCGCAAGCCGCGACTTACGTGCAGCTCGTGTGTGATCCGCCTGTGCGCGATGGTGAATATGTCGTTTCACCTATTACCGACGTTGTGCTAAAGCACTCCATTGCTGTCCCGCACACCGTGGTGAGAGTATGCCACAATCAGACCCATCTGTCTCTTTTGAACTTTGGTTTCTCACGCATGTGCTGCCTGCTGGTATTAAACTAGGCGTCATGTCGTCGCTGCAAGAGTGTGATATTTCTGAACTGTCGGCTCAGCAACCTACTCCGCATGTCAACTTGCTCACTGCGCCCAACCTGTCAAGCATTGACATTGCCAAAATGATAGCGCCAGATCTTCCGCCCTCCGAAGCACAAGACCTCCACCGTCTGTTGACATCCTATGCGGACATATTCGATCTTGACAACCGCCCTTTAGGCCAGACATCAGTTGTGACCCATCACATCAACACCGGCGATGCCAACCCAATTCATCGCCGCCCTTACCGCGTCTCCGCCGCCGAACGCTCTGTCATCCAGAAAGAGGTCGAGAAAATGCTCGCCAAAGGCGTCGTCGAACACTCATCTAGTCCGTGGGCATCCCCGCTAGTGCTTGTCAAGAAGAAGGACAACACATGGCGGTTTTGCGTCGACTATAGACATCTCAACAAGGTCACTAAGAAGGACGTTTACCCTTTACCAAGAATAGGTGACGCCCTTGACTGCCTTCATGGCGCAAAGTTTTTCTCGTCCATTGACCTTCGATCTGGTTATTGGCAGATCGCTGTTGACCCACGGGACCGAGAAATAGTAGCATTTGTAACCCCCGATGGGTTATATCAATTTAAAGTAATGCCGTTTGGGCTTTGTAATGCGCCGGCCACCTTTGAGCGCATGATGGACTCCCTTCTGCGCGGCTTCAAATGGTCCACTTGCTTATGCTACTTGGATGATATAATTGTTTTTTCACCGACGTTCGCAAGCCATCTAGAGCGACTGTCCAGTATTCTCCAAGTATTTCGCAACGCTGGTCTCCAGCTGAACTCTTCCAAATGCCGTTTCGGCCGTCGCGAAATAGCTGTACTTGGTCACCTCGTTAACGCATCTGGGGTACAGCCCGATCCGGACAAAATTCGCGCATTGACTCAATTTCCCGTGCCCTCTTCTCATAAGGATGTCCGGAGCTTCCTTGGTTTGTGCTCCTATTTTCGCCGCTTCATCCGAAATTTCGCCGATATTGCGCGGCCTCTCACCGAGCTTCTTAAAAAAGACGTCCCATTTACTTGGAATTCGCCTCAGAGTGCTGCATTTTCGGCGCTCATTGCAGCCCTCACGACTACGCCAATATTAGCCCACTTCGATCAGACTGTCCCGACAGAAGTTCGTACGGACGCGAGTGGCCACGGAATTGGTGCTGTTTTAGCTCAGCGTCAGCATGGACGTGACTGTGTCATCGCCTACGCCAGCCGCCTTTTATACCCTGCCGAGAGGAATTATTCAATCACCGAAAGAGAGTGTCTTGCTCTTGTTTGGGCTGTCGCTAAATTTCGCCCGTACCTCTTCGGCCGCAGTTTTACTGTTGTAACTGATCACCATGCACTCTGCTGGCTTTCCTCGCTAAAGGATCCCACGGGACGTCTCGGTCGTTGGTCTCTACGCCTCCAAGAATACACCTTCTCGGTCGTGTATAAATCTGGTCACCTCCATCAAGACGCCGACTGCCTGTCACGGTATCCAGTGGATCCACCAGACGCCACAGAGAGAGCTACGGAGGCTTGCGTCTTATCAATATCAGACTTTCTTGATATCGCTTCTGAGCAACGCCGCGACCCGGATTTACTTCCCATCATAGAAAGCCTGAGTTCCGCTACTCCACCCACTTCTCTGAACTTGTATTTCCTTCATGAAGGAGTTCTCTACCGCCACAACATGCGCCCTAACGGCCCTGACTGCCTTCTCGTCGTGCCTTCCCATTTGCGTGTAGATGTTCTCCGACAGCTTCACGATGAACCTGCCGCTGGTCACCTGGGAGTCACTCGCACTTATGATCGCGTCCGGCGCCGTTTTTTCTGGCCACGCCTATATCGCTCGGTGCAAAAGTATGTTGCCAGCTGCGACCTTTGTCAACGTCGAAAACGACCAACATCGCTTCCAGCTGGCCTTCTTAACCCTATTGAGATCCCTGCTGAACCATTCTACCGCGTAGGGCTCGACCTTCTCGGGCCATTTCCCACTTCTGCATCCGGGAACAAATGGGTTGCCGTGGCGACCGACTACGCGACACGTTATGCGATCACCCGCGCTCTTCCAACCAGCTGCGCTACCGATGTCGCCGACTTTCTGCTACATGACATCATATCGCATCACGGCGCTCCTCGACAGCTCGTTACTGACCAAGGCCGATACTTTATCTCGCGTCGTCCAGGATATCGTACGTTCCTGTTCCACGAACCACAAGTTCACAACGGCATACCATCCACAAACTAATGGACTTACAGAGCGCCTGAATCGCACTATCACGGACATGTTGTCAATGTATGTTTCTCCAGACCACCGTGACTGGGACGCAACGTTACCCTACGTCACCTTCGCTTACAACTCCTCCAGACATGACACCGCAGGCTATTCCCCGTTCTACCTTCTTTATGGACGGGAACCCTCTCTGCCTCTTGATACACTCCTTCCCGCTGGTTCAAGCTCCCCTGTCACATACGTCCGCGATGCCATAGAGCGAGCCGACGCAGCACGACAGATTGCCCGAGAACGACTCATGCTTTCTCAAGCCTCTCAGAAAGATCGATACGATCGTCACCACCGTGAAGTTTCGTATGCACCAGGTTCTCTCGTACTCTTGTGGACCCCATGTCGTCACATCGGCCTCTCCGAAAAACTTTTATTTCGCTATGACGGACCATACAAAGTCCTTCGCAAGATCAGCAACCTCACCTACGAGATACAGCGAGTCGTCGACGAAGCGCACTCAATGCCACCACCATCCACTGTTGTGCACGTCGTAAGACTGAAGCCTTATATGTCACCCAACACTCCCCTTTCGTGACAAGCGCCGGGTCGGCGCTTTAACGCCGCGGGGTAGTGCCACAAGGCAGTAGTGGGATTGGGGCATAAAGCGGTAGAGGGTCCCTGGCTAAAAGGGAAGACTACGAAGTGGATAGAGACTGGTTCCAGCCGGCCAGTGCGCCAGGCATTGTGATCGCGTGTAATCGTTGTAAATATCTGTAAATATACGTTTTCTTGTAAGAATATCAAAAATAGTACCTTTGCTAAAGCCAGGAAAGAGCCCTATGCAGTTGGGCTCGTTTAGGCCGGTTAGTTTGACAACTTATTTTCAAAATTTATGGAAAAAATGATCAATGAACGAATTTTATGGTGGCAAGACATAAAAAAGCTACTACCAGAAAGCATACCTGGCTTCAGAAGAGGTAGATGCACAATGGACTGCATTCTGGAATTGGTCACAGATATGGAAAACCAACGAACGCAAGGAAACATCTCTGTCGCTGTATTCCTTGATGTCCACCGAGCATACGACACAGTGAGTCACGTTCACGTTCTGGACGGCCTGGCGTTACAGAGATTCAAGGGCAAGATACTGCGTTGGATCGCTGACTTCCTGAAGCACCGGAAAATTTTTGTAGTTACGCAGGAGGGGCCAACGTCAGAACATGTCGTCAACCAAGGAGTGCCACAAGGCAGCGTACTAAGCCCTTCTCTCTTTAATGCAGTCATGGCGCAGCTCCCGTATAATCTTCCACCTAACATCAGATGTTCAGTATATGCTGAAGATATAAGTATATGGACGTCTGGTCCATCTCTTTTGGATGTACAACGCACTCTACAAGAAGGATTGGATTATATAGACCATTTTCTAAAAAAAAGAGGTATGGCACTGAGTTGGGCTAAAACAGCCATACTTCCGTTTACATTAAAAAGACCTGGAAATTTTCAGATTATTCTGCAAAATCCGTCCATTCAAATGGTCAAAACCCATAAATTCTTGGGAGTAACTTTAGACCACAGACTAACATGGTCGCCTCATGTCCAGTCTCTGGAACAAAAAGTGAATCAGGTCATTCGAATCCTCCGGCATCTCTGCGGGGCCAAACGGGGTGGTACTACAAAGTTGTTATTAGCCCTACATGTTGCCTGGATGCGCCCCATCGTAACTTACTCACTGCCTCTGCTGCACAGACTCCCAGCCTCCACCGAAAGGAGGCTTCACTTGTTATTGGCAAGGAGCTTGAGGGTATGTCTGGGTTTACCACTGTCAACTTCCAGTGCTTTAGTGTATGCGAAGGCCCGAGAGCCACCTTTGGCAGTACTCCGAACTGAAGAAACATCTTGAAATTTATTTAGAATTTTCACGCAACATGAAAGTCATTTTTTATCTGGTGCACTAACACAAAGGACGGCAACGAGACTACAGGGTACTATATCATCATTTCAAGCAGTAGTACCAGAGTTTAAACAATGGAAACCTTCAAAACCACCTTGGACGCTGCCACTTCTCAACGTTATCCATGAAATAGACGCAGACATGGCGCCTCTAAAAAAGCAGACAGAAAGCAGACATGGCGCCTCTAGTAGCGGCACAGTTGGTACTTCATCAGCTTCATGTAATGCATAATGAAAAAACGAAGATATATACAGACGGATCATGCACAGAAGAAGCGTCAGCCTGTGCGGTCTTTATACCCGAAATTCAGAAAAAGAAGATGTACAAATTATCGCACAAATCTTCATCGACGACAGCAGAATTGGTGGCTATCTTTGAAGCAGTTAAGCATATCTGCGACAATCCCGAGCCAAGAAAATGGGTGATATGCGCTGATAGCAAACCTGCTCTTCAGCTAATCAGAAATGTGAGATCACCTTACAAAAATGGTGAAATAGCACAATGTATCGCAGAAACTGTGGAATATGCCTCATCGCAGGGTCACAACATCGTATTCCAATGGATACCCAGCCACATTGGAATAAAGGGAATGAAGATGCTGATAGTCTTGCCAAGAAAGCATTGAAGGAAGGACGGGATTGTACAATCCCTATGTCTGGGGCGGATATTCAATATTTTATATCGCAAAGAGCTAACCCTTGTTCAATGGAGAAGTGGTTTGAAAGCCCTAAATCAAAGGAAACGGTACTTTATGAAGTTGATCCACACAGAAAATTTTCCATAGCGACAGACCTCCCACGACACCTAGAGACATTGATCCACCGACTTAGATTGGAAGTAGCATACACAAACAGCTTCCTGCACAAGATACATCGATCCAACTCACCAGAATGCCATTGTGGTCATGAAGAAGATGTTCGCCATATTCTTTTGGAGTGCGTTAAATACGTGAATGAAAGAGAAAAATTAAAGAACAAATTAGCAAGTCTGCACAGACGGCCCCTCACAATAAAGAAACTACTTGGACCATGGCCTGAGATGCATCTCCAGAAAAAGGCAATAATCTTCCTGACAGACTTTTTAGTGGAGACCGGACTGGACAAGCGCCTATGACTGACAGCCAGAGATGGGTATTATGTAAAATGTGGTCATGTATATACTGACATTAGTTTACTAAGGTGTGCATGTAAGTAGTTTATGACTGTGTGAACTGCGTGAAGAAAACTGTGTATTGGCATGTTATTTGAACTGGTTTCAGTGTGCTAATATGTGTTTTTTTTCGTACTGTTATTTTGGGCACCGTTCTGTATTATTATTTTATTTTTCGCTGCAGAACTTTGTGATATGGAGTAGCCGAGGCAATAGGCACCTCAACCTCTCCACAGCAAAACAGTTAAAACAGAACAGAACAGAACAGGGATGGCTTTAAGCTATCCCATAGTGGAGAACCTAGTACTTTTAATCATTACCCCCTTTTTCTAAACACACAGAACGGGATGGCTTTTTGCTCTCCCATAGTAAAGTACAAGTTCTCTAAATCTTTAATTTTTGTAAACACAGAATAAAATTCTCTAAACACAGGGGTGTTAAGCCAAAGTATTATTTGTCAAGAGAAGAAGCAGAAGGTGTTTAATCAGAAGAAGGAGGGGAGGTCGGCCTGAAAAGGGGATTTCTAACGCTACTCCTCACGGTGGTAAGGGGAAACGGGAAAGAAAGAGGAGGGTTGATGAGGATTGATCGTGGTGTTGCACAATGAGTCACTGCACACAATGTCTCGGTCGGTGTAGGACACGCACATAAGGCTCTACATCAGCCGATGCTCTAAAGACGGCAATCAAAACCTGTCTTGCTTTGAAATGCGAGCAGGCCCTTAAAGCTGTGGTGGGCGTGGTCCACACGTTTTCAAGCACCCAAAAGTTTCTCTTCCGAAAAGGGTTGGCAATCTAGGTCATCTGTGAGGCGCTTAAGAGATTGTCTTTCAACTGCGTATAAAGGGCACACACACACACAGGATGTAATTAATAGTATCTGGTGTGTCACACAAGTTGCAGTTTGGATTTTGCTCTTGTCCAATCTTGCATAAGTATCGTCGCGTGTATGCAACACCCAGCCAGAGTCTATGTAGTAGAGTTTACTGGTCTCTCCTCAGTCGGAATGGAAGGCGAAAATCACGGCAAGAGTCAAGCCTATAAATGCGCTCGTCGCGGTACTCCGGATCATTCTATAGTGGTTGCATAAATGTCTTCATGCCTTTATACAGCAAGGCGTAACGAGAAAAGTTAGTTGATATTATTTCGCTGCTAGTTTGCGCCATTTTCGCTTCTGCATCAGCTTGTTCATTCCTAGCTATACCACAATGACTGGGAATCCATTGCAACGCAGCGGTGTGTCCGGATTGAAATGCCTCAATCAATTTATCCATTATGTCCCACACCAGGGGACATTATGCAGTGTCTTGTTTCACGTAGTTTCTAATTAGCTGGAGTGCTGGCTAAGAGTAGCGAAATAATGTCCATTTCACTGAAATCTGCTGTAAATTGTAGCACGCACCTTGCCGAATGCTGGTCAGTTCAGCGGCAGTAGATGATGTCCGGTGTGCTATTTTGAAGTATTGAGTGACTTCCCTTTGAGGGGCAGTGAAAGCTGCTGCTGGGGAGGGTAGCGTGACAAAGCCATCTGCGAAAATGTGCACTGTATAGCTATACATGTAGGCAACATACGACAAGGCGAAATGCTTGAGACCGGCAGTTGGTATTTTTGACTTCTTTGTTATTCTGGCGATCGAAAGTCACACGATCGCTTAGGCATCGTCCACAGTAATATGTCAGAGATCACATGTGGTGTATAATTTGAAGGCAGCAGATCAAAGTGCGACATAACAGCTTCTGAGTATGCAGCATTGGTTCGTGTGTTAAATTTCTGCCAGTGGATGGTCTCGATGCCTTATCAGTAGCCTCAGACATACTCGTTGTGGTTCGTGTTGAAGATAAATACGAGCTGGACAAGCACGTGCTTCTGCAATAGTGCCCCATCTAGAAGTACGTCGAGGTACTCCTAGGCAAATTCTTAGGACATGCGCCTGTGCTACCCCGAGTGTACGTACAGTCGATGTACAAGCACTGGAGAGAGCAGGAGCACTGTAGCGAAGATATCCAACAAAAAGTGCCTGGTATGGTTGCAGTAGAGATGATTTAGATGGTCCTAGTGATTTTTTAGACATAGGGCGAATGACCTGGACAAAGCAGTCTAGTCTTTCTTTAGCGATGAGATGTGCTTTGACCAAGACAAATCACGATAAATGATAACTCCGAAGAACATGTGATGAGTTACAGAAGATATCATGTTCCCATCGATCATTATGGGGTAGCAAGCCATGGACTTTTTCGTGAATGGCAAGGTTGCACTTTTCGTCGGGGACAGTTGCAGTCCGCAAATACTGAGGTATGCAGAAGTTGTCGATACCGCACGTTGTAGTTTCTTTTGTACTTTCAATCGTGTTAGACTCGTGGTCCATATGCAAATGTCATCTGCGTACACAGACACCGAGAATTTGGCCTCCTAGACTAACGTGCTATTTAACAAGGCCAACAAGGTACGATATTAAATAATGTTGGGCTCGAGACTCTACCTTGAGACACGCTACAATACACTGAATGCTTATTTGTGTCACTGGCGGCAGTAGACGTGAATATAGTTCCTTCTTGAAGATAGCTGGCTATCCATTGATGCATGCGACCACCAATGCCATAGTCTTCAAGAGCATTTAGAATGGCGTCATGCAGAACAGTATCGAATGCACCTTTTATATTAAGAAATACTGCAGCCGTTAATCAGCGGCGCCATTTCTGATGTTCAATGGTTGTTACCAAATCAATCACGCTGTCAATTAATGACCTTCCCTTCCAAAAGCCAGTCATGGCGTCTGGATATACTCAATCGCTTCTCTAGGAACCATTCCAAGTGCTTCAGAACCATTCGTTCCGTGAGTTTTCCTACAGAACTTGCTAGCGCCACAGGTCTGTAAGATAACATATCACAGGGAGACTTGCCTGGTTTCAGCAATGCCACGATCTTGCTAGTTTTCCAGTGTGCCGGTACCGTTCCAGATGCCCAAAAAGGTTATACAAAGACAGCAGTTCTTCGGTTTCCCGAAGACCAAGGTGGCGCAGAGTAGCATATGTGATTCCATCAAGCCCAGGTACATTGCAACGTTGCGAAGTGGACATAGCCGCGCAAACCTCTTGCAGCGTGAAAGAATGATCGAGATGAACGTCTGCCGTAGGGGTTGCGCACCGAATTAGTGGGTCATTCGTTGTTGGAGAGCCAGAGAGGTGCAAGCAGAATTTTCCCGCTATCTGTTTCTGCCTGCATGTCCTTATAATGACTAATGCACGAAAATAACGTAGTTGCTCAGTAGAAGATGGTACAGCTCGTACGATGTGCCATATCTTTGACAGTGGCTTTCGTGGGTCTAGGGTGGTGCAAAATGACTTCCATTTTTAGCGGCCAAGCTTTTAAAGTACCTCTAAATTTTCTTTTGCACGTTACGAGAGGTCCTCAGGTCTGTGATCAATTTCATTTGCCTGTGTTTGAGTTCAGCTTGAAGACGAACTGCCCGCAGCTCTTCGTATACCAAAATTAACCAGCTTCTTGTAATCAGATATTGTAACAACACTTGTAGTGGTCTGTACTGCTGTGGCAATTCTTTCTTGAATTTCTGTCGGAGAAACTATAGAGCTACAAGACTTTTCTAGTTATTCTTCAAAAGCCTCCCAATCTGTGCATCGTCTTCGAATTCTTGCAACGCCGGTGTACTATCATAATTGTACCTTAGTAGGAAGGTAATCACTACCATATGTTTCAATGTCTGCGCACCATGCGACGGATGTTGAAAAGCACCGAGAAGCGATAGCTATGTCGAGACAGCTGGCATGCGCTGAGCACAGAGGTATGTCGGTGATCTGTCGTTATGAATATGGAGGCCATTGTTGCTAGAAGTCTAGAAGTTTTCTTCCCCTGAGTACTCATGAGGCAGCTGCCCCAAAGATGCTGATGTGCATGGAAGTCACCTACGATGACTTGAGGTCCTTGACTTCAGTCGATGACAAGTTTCAGGTGTCCAGCGGCAAATCTCTCGCTCGGTGAAATTAACCACCAATGATTGATATCGTACGTCTTTTTAGCTTCAACGTGATGGAAACGTACTCATTGCTGCTATGCATAGGTATTTGGTTATGGGAATACGTGAGGTCACAGCGCACGAATAGTAACGCATTGCTAGGGTTTCCACTTGTCTGGGAATTGAATTGTTCATATACAGACAGTCTGAAGGGTGAAGTCATATTCGGCTCGCATATCACAGCAAAAGGGAATCGACCTTTCTGCATTCTCTGTTTAAAATCTCCGAGGTGACCTCGTAGCCCTGGAACGTTCCATTGTAATATAACAGAACGACTAATCCTTCCACTAGTGATGACGGTGAGGCTGCCGACGCCATGATTTTTGTTGGTTTTAGATAGCACAAAGCACCGGTTCTAGTCCAAGATTTGCACTGCAGCCTTGGCAACGGACGTTTTGATATCAACAAGCAGCATTCGCGAGACACGAATCAACTGCGTAAGCATCGCTTTGATTTGCACATCATATGACTAAATCGTCATTGCCGGTTTTCTGGCCCTTGCACTTCAGCACTCCGAGGCGGTAGAGAAGGCCATGAGGTCTTCTCCATCACGTTCTTCAAAAAAGGTCTGACTCGAGGTTGAGTTACCGCTTCAGATATAAGATGATCTCTCGCTGACTCACCAGGCAATACAGGCTATCGTGCACTTGTCGATGCTGACCTCCTCCTGCGGGTACGAGAGCGCCTCTGGCGACAGTGAACCTTAGAAGCCGGTTCTCTGTGCGTGGAGTGACCTCGTACCATCTTCTAAGCATGTTCATTTCAGTCTTTATTTTGGGGCAATCTTTCGACCTCGACTCATGCGGGCCATCGCAGTTAGAGCACTTCAGGTTAGATACCCCACATGACGACTCTTCATAATCTCCGCTGCAGCGGGGACACGTTCACCTGTTCACGCACATCGCGCTAACGTGCCCAAGTTTTTGACTTTTGCGGCACTATAATGGCCTAGGTACGTATGGGCGGACGGGATGCCTGATATAGCCCACTTTCACATGTCATGGCAATGTGTCCCCCTCAAAAACTATCTTCACACATTTAGACTGTCCAAAACGGTGTACGTCTGTGATAGTGACAGTCGAGGATATCAGCGTTAACAGATCACTGTTATCGATATCCTTGTCCTCATCAGAAATCAACCAGCAACGGTGCAGCCTCCATTTATAATGAAGGAGCGCACAGGTATGTTGCCCATATGAGTCAGAGACTTCAATGCATTGAGGTTCGCTCGTGTAGAAACATCAACAGCGAGTATATTCCTTCTGGTATTAACGCGGACTTCTTTTATTTATCCTGGAGCTATCCTTTCAAGATACGCCTTGAGAGCTTGTCTATTCAGAGAATTCAGGTTGCCTGTAGCAGTGATAGGGACGTTGGCAATCGTGCACGTATGCGGAGAGGACGATGCATTGTGGTTGAGGTCACTCACACTTGAAGTCCTGAGAAGCTTTCTCTTCAATCGGCGGCTCGTGGCCTCAGCATATCCACCGTGAGATTCCATGTGATCCTCGTCAGAGCAGCTCGATGACCTTGGCAACGCCATGTTCAGATGCTCAAGCGCACCAGTCCTACTTGGCGCTTGCAGGTCACAACCCGGTCTTGGCAGAAAAGGGGTGCGGAGCATTCGTCCTTGCTGTCGCCATCGCACCCGCCATGGTGGCGACAGTACGAGCAAATTTGAATAAAAACCCAAAGACGAATAGTAACAGCAACACAGCAGAGGCTTGTCTTCTTTGTCTTCCTAGTACGTGTCAAGCATGCCCTGTGGACTTTCTAGAGGAAAAGTTTCATCTGCCTGATCCTTACACGTATGCCTATGTTACTGTTTTTTTTGTGTTAGAGACCCTGTACCTAATGTTAGCAGCGTCCTATGATGAAATAATTTTTTTTCTTGACAGATGTTCGAGAACATAGCAATATGAATCATTGAAGCTGGTTTCAGAGCAAGCCATTCGGTTTACCTTGCTTTGGCAAAAAACGAGCCCTTTAGTCTGCACGCGCTTAACTTCAACAAGAACGCAGGAATGAACCGTAGGCATCGCCGGCGTACACACTCTGATGCTACAAAACATGATACGGTCTTCAACTTATCACGTTGTCATGACGTCACAAGTCGCCAGAATTTTTGATGGCATCGTGACGTCACTATAACATGAGTGCTTACTAAAAGGTTGACTGAGGAGGTGATGCAAAAACACTTAAGGTGCTGAGAACTTCAAATCTATCCGATCCATCAGGCCATACTAAATCAGGTAGGCTGCGAAAAGCTTTCAAGCGGGGTGAATACAATAAACTGAAGAGACAAAAAAAGTGCGGAAGCTTACACCAAGTTACAAAAGCCTTAAAAGGACGAAGCTAGTCAATGGTGTAGTCTATGTGAATTGTTTTTAAGTTGTTGCTTCAATATAGCTAGATGACGCGAGGTTGTCTGTCGGTTGCTTCTCAGCGCGGAGGCGTTCAAGTTAAACCACCAACTCCTACAAACACGACATGGATGTACAAACTCCGGCCCCAGTCGGCCCCGTATTTGTAAAGCCTCTGCATATATGCTGTACATAAACCTTGTTTAATTCACCGTCGTCTCGTCCGCTCGTCTATCAGCTCTGCGTAGAAGCAGTCGCGAGCTGAGAAACCTACGCTACCGAACGGCTGGTGACCTTCCCGGTGGAATTCGAAGCAGTGGCGCCTTCGGGACCGTGTTGGCGTCGCCGTCTTTCGAAACAATGGTTGCAGCGGTGAGATTCGTGGCGCCCTTCGTAACGTCGTCGGAGGCGCACTTCGTAACAGTGGTTAGCAGCTGCGGGATCGGCCGGCGTCAGTGACATTGATGCGGTGAGTGCCTGATGTTTTCCCCTCAGTTCACCAGACTACTCTAGCTCAGGTTATAGTAGTTTAGAGAAGGGCTGTGTGAAGCATTAGAGTGAGCTTTGATCGTTTCAAGCCAAGTCGAAGCGCTTTGAAACCAAAGTTAATGCAGAGGGTGTAAACACGGGAGTGTGAAAAATTGCTTGCGCGTCTTGCTAGTTGACTTGTAGTGGGTACGGCAAGTAAATTGTTAACAGGGGCAAACAGCAAATCTGTGTGATCTTGACGACGAGTCGACGGAACCTCAAACACGAAATTCTCCATGTGCGTCGTTTGAGCGGTCACTCGAGCGGCCCGTCGCCGAAGCGACCGGCGCGGTATGCGTAGAAGGGGGAGACGACATGACGCCATTGAATCAGAGCGAGAGGGCTGCAACAATCTCACCTGTAGCGGAAAGTTGGAGTGAGCTGTCGAGGGTTGATCGAGAAACGCTCATTCGAGAGCAGCGTGAGGACCTCTCGATTAAAGCGCTAGTGGAAAGCCACATAAAAGCTGCACGAGTGTTGTCGAAGGAGTACTACGACAAATCGGCGAAGAAACGTGCTTTTGAAGTAGGAATTCAGGTAATGCTGCTTCAGCCGTCCAAAAGGAACAAGCTTGACGTTCATTGGGAAGGGCCCGCCAATGTAATATCTAAGCTTTCCGATACGAATTATGAAGTGAAATTAGGAAGGCGGCCGAACAAACTTTACCACATTAACTTGAGGAAACCATACGTTCAACGTCAAGCAGTCATAAATGTACTATTAAATGCCTCAGAGGAAGAGGGAGCAGAAATTTGGAGTTCTAGGGATCTAATCGAAAGGGGATCGGAGGTAATCTTGGAGCAGTTTAACCTAGAGCCTTGGTTAAGTGAAGTCCAGAAGAAGGGGCTGAGAAGAAATGTTCCTTTTTATGAGAAATCTGGACTCCCCTATTGTAGTTACACAGATGTGCAACGTCGCAAGTACGCGCAGCCCTTAGTACCGCATAGGTATCGTCGCCTAAAAGTGGCCGGTTACTGGGGTGAAGCATGATACTCCAAAAGCACGACTTGGAAGTTCGCTAAAAAAATGAAAGCTAAACGCTAATGCAGACGCCTTGAGCCGTGCTTTTATTTAGTACCTTCTGCGCTTTTTCGGTTTCTCGCTGGCGATTCGGGGCAAAATTTTGACCTCATCACGACCTGAGCTGAGCGCTCTCGTCCAGAGTGAGCTCAAGGAGCCAACTTTATGTTGTATTCTAATTCGTTACGCTGTTGTACGTGTAAAAAAAATTCAGCTCTCATTTTAAGAGTCTTGTGTCCCACATGTGCCTCTTGATGTAGAGGGAACGAAATTCCGATAGACACGTACCTAGGTATATGTTGTACTATACTTTGTCTGGTGTTCTGTCGGGTGAGCGAGGGCGCTTGCTAGTTTTCCAGTGTGCCGGTACCGTTCCAGATGCCCAAGAAAGGTTATACAAAGACAGCAGTTCTTCGGTTTCCCGAAGACCAAGGTGGCGCAGGGTAGCATATGTGATTCCATCAAGCCCAGGTACACTGCAACGTTGCGAAGTGGACATAGCCACACAAACCTCTTGCAGCGTGAAAGAATGATCGAGATGAACGTCTGCCGTAGGGGTGCACACCGAATTAGTGAGTCATTCGTTGTTGAAGAGCCAGAGAGGTGCGTGCAGAATTTTCCCGCTATCTGTTTCTGGCTGCATGTCCTTATAATGACTAATGCACGGAAAGGACGTAGTTGCTCAGTAGAAGATGGTACAGCTCGTACGACGTCCCATATCTTAGACAGTGGCTTCCGTGGGTCTAGGGTGATGCAAAATGACTTCCATTTTTAGCGGCCAAGCTTTTATAAGTACCTCTAAATTTTTTTTGCACGTTACGAGAGGTCCTCAGGTCTGTGATCAATTTCATTCGCCTGTGTTTGAGTTCAGCTCGAAGACGAACTGCCCGCAGCTCTTCGTATACCAAAATTAACCAGTTTCTTGTAATCAGATATTGTAACAACATTTGTAGTGGTCTGTACTGCTGTGGCAATTTTTTCTTGAATTCCTGTCGGAGAAACTAGAGAGCTACAAGACTTTTCTAGCTCTTCTTCAAATGCCTCCCAATCTGTGCATCGCCTTCGAATTCTTGCAACGCCGGTATACCATCATAATTGTATCTTAGTAGGAAGGTAATCACTACCATATGTTTTGATGTCTGTACACCAGGTGACGGATGTTGAAAGGCACCGAGAAGCGATAGCTATGTCGAGACAGCTGGTATGCGCTGAGCACAGAGGTATGTCGGTGATCTGTCGTCATGAATATGGAGGCCATTGTTGCTAGAAGTCTAGAAGTTTTCTTCCCCTAGTACTCATTATGCAGCTGCCTCAAAGATGCTGATGTGCATGGTAGTCACCTACGATGACTTGAGGTCCTTGACTTCAGTCGATGACAAGTTTCAGGTGTCCAGCGGCAAATCTCTCGCTCGGTGAAATTTAACCACCAATGAAGGATATCGCACGTCTTTTCAACTTCAACGTGATGGAAACGTATTCATTGCTGCTATGCATAGGTATTTGGTTATGGGAATACGTGAGGTCACAGCGCACGAATAGTAACGCATTGCTAGGGTTTCCACATGTCTGGGAATTGAATTGTTCATATACAGACAGTCTGAAGGGTGAAGTCATATTCGGCTCGCATATCACAGCTAAAAGGAATCGACCTTTCTGCATTCTCTGTTTAAAATCTCCGAGGTGACCTCGTAGCCCTGGAACGTTCCATTGTAATATAACAGAACGACTAATCCTTCCACTTGTGATGACGGTGAGGCTGCCGACGCCATGATTTTTGTTGGTTTTAGATAGCACCAAGCACCAGTTCTAGTCCAAGATTTGCACTGCAGCCTTGGAAACGGACGTTTCGAGATCAACAAGCAGCATTCGTAAGACACGAATCAACTGCGTAAGCATCGCTTTGATTTGCACATCCTATGACAAAATCGTCATTGCCGGTTTTCTGGCCCTTGCACTTCAGCACTCCGAGGCGGTAGAGAAGGCCATGAGGTCTTCTCCGTCACGTTCTTTCAAAAAAGGTGTGACTCGAGGTTGAGTACCGCTTCAGATATAAGATGATCTCTCGCTGACTCACCAGGCAATACAGGCTTTCGTGCACTTGTCGATGCTGACCTCCTCCTGCGGGTACGAGAGCGCCTCTGGCGACAGTGAACCTTAGAAGCCGGTTCTCTGTGCGTAGAGTGACCTCGTACCATCTTCCTAAGCATAGTCATTTCAGTCTTTAATATGGGGCAATCTTTCTACCTCGACACATGTGGGCCATCGCAGTTAGAGCACTTCAGGTTAGATACCCCGCATGACGACTCTTCATAATCTCCGCTGCAGCGGGGACAGGTTCACCTACTCACGCACATCGTGCTAACGTGCCCAAGTTTTTGACTTTTGCGGCACTGTAATGACCTAGGTACGTTTGGGCGGACGGAATGCCTGATATAGCCCACTTTCACATGTCATGGCAATGTGTCCCCCTCAAAATCTATCTTCACACATTTAGACTGTCCAAAACGGTGTACGTCTGTGATAGTGACAGTCGAGGATATCAGCGTTAACAGATCACCGTTATCGATATCCTTGTCCTCATCAGAAATCACACCAGCAACGGTGCAGCCTCCATTTATAATGAAGGAGCGCACAGGTATGTTGCCCATATGAGTCACAGACTTCAATGCATTGAGGTTCGCTCGTGTAGAAACATCAACAGCGAGTATATTCCTTCTGGTATTAACGCGGACTTCTTTTATTTATCCTGGAGCTATCCTTTCAAGATACGCCTTGAGAGCTTGTCTATTCAGGAAATTCAGGTTGCCTGTAGCAGTGATAGGGACGTGGGCAATCGTGCACGTATGCGGAGAGGACGATGCATTGTGGTTGAGGTCACTCACACTTGAAGTCCTGAGAAGCTTTCTCTTCAATCGGCGGCTCGTGGCCTCAGCATATCCACCGTGAGATTCCATGTGATCCTCGTCAGAGCAGCTCGATGACCTTGGCAACGCCATGTTCAGATGCTCAAGCGCACCAGTCCTACTTGGCGCTTGCAGGTCACAACCCGGTCTTGGCAGAAGAGGGGTGCGGAGCATCCGTCCTTGCTGTCGCCATCGCACCCGCCATGGTGGCGACAGTACGAGCAAATTTGAATAAAAACCCAAAGACGAATAGTAACAGCAACACAGCAGAGGCTTGTCTTCTTTGTCTTCCTAGTACGTGTCAAGGATACCCTGTGGACTTTCTAGTGGAAAAGTTTCATCTACCTAATCCTTACACGTATGCCTATGTTACTGTTTTTTTTGTGTTATAGACCCTGTACCTAATGTTAGCAGCGTCCTATGATGAAATAATTTTTTTCTGGACAGATGTTCGAGAACATAGCAATATGAATCATTGAAGCTGGTTTCAGAGCAAGCCATTCGGTTTACCTTGCTTTGGCAAAGAACGAGCCCTTTTGTCTGCACGCGCTTAACTTCAACAAGAACGCAGGAATGAACCGTAGTCATCGCCGGCGTACACACTCTGATGCTACAAAACATGATACGATCTTCAACTTATCACGTCGTCATGACGTCACAAGTCGCCAGAATTTTCGATGGCATCGTGACGTCACTATGACATGAGTGCTTGCTAAAAGGTTGACTGAGGAGGTGATGCAAAAACACTTAAGGTGCTGAGAACTTCCAATTCATCCGATCCAGGAGGCCATACTAAATCAGGTAGGCCGCGAAAAGCCTTCAAGCGGGCTGAATACACTAAACTGAAGAGAAAAAAGAAGTGCGGAAGCTTACACCAAGTTACAAAAGCCTTGAAAGGACGAAGCAGGTCAATGGTGAAGTCTATTTTAATTGTTTTTAAGTTGTTGCTTATGTTTATCTAGATGACGCGAGGTTGTCTGTCGGTTGCTTCTCAGCGCAGAGGCGTTCAAGTTAAACCACCAACTCCCACAAACACGACATAGATGTACAAACTCCCGCGACAAGAAAATCCCACTAAACCAAGCGCTCGCACCTCCCAAAGATGTACGAGCTGCCATCGTACGCGTGTACGGCTTCCATCACTTAGAGGCCTTCTCGTAGCAGACGTTGTCTTTCCCGCTCCCTAGTGGTATTCTCATTTGATTGATTGACATGTGGGGTTTAACGTCTCAAAACCACCAGTATGATTATGAGAGACGGCGAAGTGGAGGGCTCCGGAAATTTCGACCACATGGGGTTCTTTGCCGTGCACCCAAATCTGAGCACACGAGCCTACAACATTTCCTCCTCCATCGGAAATGCCGCCGCCGCAGCCATGATTCGATCCCGCGACCTGCGGGTCAGCAGCCGAGTACCTGGGCTACTAGACCACCGCGGCGGGACTGGTATTCTCTCATTGTATACACCTTTAATGCACTCCGTATGGCGTCTCCAGCGAAGGTGAAACGTGCAGCCGCAGTGTTTTTCACAAGGTTAATTCCGTCGGTTTGATAAAGTTCTTTGTCTATTACTGGCTACGTCTGTCTAGAAATCCTGATTGATGCCTCCCGTCAGTCTGATGCTCTTTTAATTTTTAGTGGACTGGCAGCTACTAGTCGGATTATCCCAGTTTCTGAGAAAACACACGTTCATGCTGATAATAGCGTTTTCCTACACATGAGGCAAGCTGCCTCACGAGTCGACTCACCAAGGCTCACTCAAGCTCAGGTCAAGCCATGATTATGAGGCTGCGTGAGTCTGACGAAGTGATATATAGGCAAGTTACAGTACAAGTTAGACAGGTTAAGGAAAAGTTTAGTGAGTCTGAGTCTTAAAAAGTACCGTTGAGAAACGTTTCGGTGAGTCATAGTCCGTGTCAGACCTAGGAGCAAAATAAAAATGTTCTTTGAGTGAGAATGAGTGAGCTCTAATGTATTCTACTTACCTATGCACGTTCGTATGCACCAATGCTTTTACTTCCGGCTTAAAAAGCTTCCAGCCGCCTTAGGCAAGCGCATAAAAGACATTGTGACTGTTTGCATGTCTTTGTTCTGGCAAGCCGACCTGAAGACTACAAGTTCATCTAGACACCCCAACAAAAATACAGTGCATAACCACTAGGAGTTCGGAAAGCTGTCGTGGAAAGAGAAAACGTGTGGGGCGGAGGGGATTCAGTAGAATTGACGAAGAACAAAAGTAGACGACCTTCACTTCGAGTCGCGTTGCGCTGTCTCATTAGGGATCGCGTGTGCCTTTTTGAATAAAAGCTTCGTCCAAAAAGTACGCCTTGTGCTAAGAGCTAACTTTATTTTGTCAGTTAGACAGAGCTCAGGAAAGCCGAGTTCAAAGCTATAAAACCCCGACCAAAAAAGATCCAGGACTGTGCATAATAAATTTTATTTGAACGCTGTCTGTATTACTAATATTTTTATTTAAATCGCGAAGTATCGAAGGAAATGGTTCGTTTTAACTATAGCGCCTGGTCCCTTCAGGCACATTTGCATACGAGCTCCGAAGCCGGCTGCGAGAGCCCTGGATGCGGAATTACTCGCATCCCCGTTTTTCGGGCTTCATAAATTTCTCTGCGGCGGAACGTTGGGTCTCCCGAGGTTATAGACTTGAGCGATCGCGCAAGGTACTACGCTCTCTGTGAGCAGTAACAATATACGCATAAGCAAAATCTATGCAAGCGGTCATAACTTGTGATCAGACACCCCGGCGCATCAGATACGGGTTTACCAGCTTTACATTTCCTGTGCAACGGCTTGAATATAGCTATTTTTTTATAAACTGCTATCGTCTCGGTGTCATTCTTTGAGACAATGCTAACGATTTTCTTTGCTTCCCTCAGCCGCGAATCCGTGGCAGTGGTCTACACTAAAAAAGAAAAAAAATGAAGCTAATTGTAAAGATGATCTTGTCGTAATGAGATTCATCCGATTGCAAGACAATGACCCGAAAAGCCTTAATGGTTACTTAAGCGTGTTTTAGTTTATGTTTCACGTTCTCCCTGTAAGCACTTTGCAATTATTTTTAGATAGCCACGAATCACCGAGCAAAATTTTTATAATTACGCTCACATCGTGATGGTACGCGGAAAAGCGTGGCACCTGAAATGTGTCTCTGCAAGTGGGCTGGTCACTTGCCTATTCACATGCCATGCGCAGTTTAAAAAAAAAATTGCTTTTTCTGCTACGAGATTGTCGGCAATTTGTCATTTCGGATATGGCGCTTTGATATTTTATTGATATGACTCTGAATTTCACGTCGTCGCATTTCAGTGGTGCTGGGCTACAATTTCAACACTAGTGTGGTTGGTTGCCTGTTGCAAGTGAAGTTTTAATTTGTAGAGCACGTCCATCACGGTGCCACTCCCGACATGAAAGAAGATAATAGAGAGAGCACTGGGAAATGCGAAAATAATAATAACATTATTATTATTATTATTATTATTATTATTATTATTATTATTATTATTATTATTATTTTATTATTATTATTATTATTATTATTATTATTATTATTATTATTATTATTATTATTATTATTATTATACTTGAGGTTCAGCAGCCGAGAAACAATAAAGAACTGAAAGAAAGAAAGGGCTAGAAAAAAAAAGAAGGCAACAAAGATGTTGGTGATAGGGCAACAAAATTTGAGGGGTTTTTTTTCGCTCTAGGGTGCGTCCTTCATGCCCGTCGCGTCAAACATCGTCTTAGCCACGCCCGCACGAAGGATTCTATCAAAGTAGATGCACTGCATGCACACTAAAGAGCCAAGCTCTCCCACGACAGGTGCGATAAAGGAGCTTTGCTCGACTGGGCTTAAGACCGGCCCGAAATCCGCTGTCGTACAGACATTAGACGTCTGAAATTTCGGGGACAATGTATAGAGATAAACTCTGAACCTTGGTCGGCAAATGCCGCTCTAAATCTTAAGCGCTTTAGAGAGTTAGGACGCTGCACTGTTTGTGAGAACGAGGATTAAGCACTTTTATGCAAAACTACGAAATGGCATACTTCAAGTATTCAGCGTGAACTTCCTGGAAACTTTCTATAGATTGGAAGGACTTTGTAAGCATTCCCTAAATGGCTGAAGATTGGCGCTGCAAATCATTGATTAAATCTTCAAAGCTTGTGTGTGAGCAGTTGTAAAACTTTGCAAGAGGGCTGTTCAGTGGCAGCAGCCACACCAACCAACTGTTCGCATGCTCCTTTCAACTTCCCATTTTTAGAGCTGTTTGAAAGTTACTGCGTGTTTTAGCGGAAATGGCTGCTCTATTCCGGCCTTTTTCGACGTTGTTTATTGGCCTCCCAAATTCGCCTACAAAACGCCAAATGGGCTCGTTTTTGTCGTCACATCTGTCGAACAAAATGCGTTAAGGAGACTCCTTCCACAACATGGCATTTATGTGGTGTTTTTTTTTTTCCCGAAGCAGCGGCAAGTAACATCGTGGCTTTGTGATAGGACACCTGCTTGCCACGCAAACAGCCAGGGTTCGATCTTCAATGAAATCGAAGATGTTATTCTTTATTTTTGTTTGCTTCATTCTCAATTTTTCGCTCACGGACATTTTTTAGCTCACAACCAACGGTGCCAAAGGCGACGGCAGAATGTCTGTGACACGAGCTCTCTAAGGCTATCGCGTTAACAGAAAATGTCCATAATCATGAAGCAGCATGCACTCAGTCACCACCCAAGCACTCTGTAAATGTGTGAAACAGAGAGAGAGAGAGAGAGAGAGAAATAAAGATGCAAGGAAAGGCAGGTGCATCTGGTTAACCTGCCTTTCCTTGCATCTTCATTTCTCTCTCCCAGTTTCACATGACAGGTTGCGTCGTGCAATGCCTAATCAGTGTTGGTTACCCGTGTGATTGCTTGTTACTATTTTTTTTAGGAGCGAAGCTCCTTAAGGCGTGGGCTGTGCGTCCCCTGTATGTAGCCACCTCTCGTTCAGTTCTAAGTATTACGCTAGCCACCGCCCGATCTAAAGGGTACAGCCATATCCATCCGTCCATTCGTCCATCCGTCCGTCCATCCATCCATTCATCCATCCATCCATCCATCCATCCATCCATCCATCCATCCGTCCGTCCGTGGGTCCGTCCGTCCGTCCGTCCATCCATCCATCCATCCGTCCATCCTTCCATCCGTCCGTCCGTCCGTCCAAAAGATGCAAGATGTTATAAACTGGACGGCGTTACGTGTAGTTGATTATGAAAGATGCGAGGTGTTATAAAATAGGAATGATGCCACATATGGCGCGTGTCATCGTTCGATATAGTGCGGCGACGTACGCTAGGGGGAGCGTTGCAATAAAATCGAGTGAACAAAATGTACGGAGGATTCATGGTTTACCAGGTTTACCTCCGGAGCTTCGCCCACTCATCATCATTCACTTCGTGGATATAGCGGCATTTTTTACCAGTGAGGCGAGTAGCGGAATTCACCCAACTTTAGTGGCACGCAAATATATGACAGGAGTTTTGAAGCGGAAATTCACGGTCTATGCCGCGTGTGCCACAGATAAAAAGAAATGGGAAGAAAGAGAAAAGGAGAAATAAATTGGGAAGCACCACGCTGACATCACGAAGTACACGAGCTTCTAGCGTTTCGTCTCTTTGGAAATGTGACCGTTGTGACAGGAATCGAACCCATGACCTTTGAGTCAGCAGCCGCGCACCTTAAGCCCTGCTCCACTTCGGCGGACAGAGACAGCAATGGAAAGAAAAAGGAGAGTGAAAATACAAAATGAAGAATAACAACTAGAAAAAGAAAAAAATGTACTCGTCAATAGGTCTCTTTAGACTGTTCTTCTGAAGGTCTCTTTAGTTTACACAGTGGTTCTGAAGGTCTCTTCAGTTTTCACAGCGCTTCTTAAGTTTCTCGATCATTTTTGGCAGTTCTCATTATTTTCAGAAATTAGTAATTATTGCCTCCCTTTCAAAAAATGAATAAACGATTCTGCTATCGCGTTTCGAAGAAGTAATGTTAAAGCGACACAAAAACTTTTACCGCGGGCAATTGATTATTTAAACAAAAAAACTTGACGGCTTTGTCACGATTTCTTTTCTGACGGCGCTGCTTTAACAGATGATGCTCTAAAACACAGAACTGATGAAGGGGAACTGATTGAAAAGTTGCATGCATATTGAGAGATAAGTTATGTTATCCTCTTCTACACTAAAAAAAAGATACTCGTGATTTCTTTCAAGTAGTCCTGAGTCGCCTAGCAAAATACTTTTTTTAAAGAGTCATGTTAACTTCCTTGCGTGTCGCATTACTGTCCGAAGATAGTATGAGTAATGATCTCAAACGACGGGGACGTGTCCTCTTTAAGAACTACGTCACGTGGCAGGTCAGGGATCTCCATAACAAGTCAATAATTTCTTTCAGGGACATAGCTCCATAAGGTCGAGGCTTGTCCGTTTGCACGTGCCGTAGACGTGACGACGATGACGCTGATGACGAGGACGATCACGGACAACGACTGGCTTGTGCATTAGATGACATCTCGATGTGCTAACCGATGCATTTTGTACGACAAAAAAAAACAACAACTAACAACTGCCAGAGCAACGAGCCCAGACCTCGCGTTTGCCAACTTCAGGTTAGATACGGTACCACAAGCACCCGTAATGAAGGCAAAATGAAATTCACAACTCGAAATAACATACCAGCTATGACCAATAAACAATGTATATAACTGTGCACCGCGTTTTCACTCACTTACATGCGTGAGTGGTCCAGGTCAATGGTGATTTAGGGTAACACTGAATGATCCCGCTGCGTTGCCCTCACATCATGAGTCACTTCGTGGATATGCCGTTATTTTATTTTTCTTAGATTGTACGTAGTGACGAAAACACAAGCCGCCACCACCGATAAGAGGAGTGACCGGTCAACTTAACGCCATTCCGGAGAACTTTTCCCTTCGAGCAGAAAAGGCCGATCACAAGTGGAAGCATATGCAATGAAAGTTATTACGCTATGCGTCGTAATCGCGCCAACAGTACGGCACATGTGAATGGTAGTAGATAGAAAAGCGTCTATCTGGCTAAAAACACTTTAAACTTGGAAGTCGTTCGAGTATCAGCTTCAAACTTACAAGCCTAGCTTCGCTATCTAGACACATGAACCAGTCCGCTCAAAAATTAATATCTGTGCACGTAACATGAGCAGTTTCTGACAACAATAGAATGTTTCCGAAAATTTCAGAATGTCTACAACGACTATATACAGTTCTGAAGTGCCAAAACCGCTCTTTGCTCACAGTCGATTCGGTTCATTGTTTTTTTTTAGTGATAGTTCAATGCTCTACCATAGTTGACTACGAAGTTCTCGAAATAGTTCAACATTTCTTCTACGCACTATGTCGCAATTCTTTTTTTTTTTCCAGATTTCACAGAATACCAAGTTTCAGCTGAGTGTGAACTATAGTCTCATTCGTGCAAATGAATTCTTCAGAAGGCTGCGTACACTAGTTCCTAACTATTTGTCTTGAAGTCGCCTGCGGTCCACCTCGGTAGAACTGTGGCTAGAGTTCTTGGCTGCCTACCATAAGGTCGCGGGTTCGACTGCGGTCAAAGCCGTCATATTTCGACGAAACCGAAACAATAGAAACCCATGTACTGTGCAATATAATTGCATAAGAAGGGTAAGAGCGCACTGAATACGAATACACAAAGAACGGACACACACACACACATAGCGCTATGTGTTTGTGTGTGTCTTTTCTTTGTGTATTCGTATTCACTGCGCTCTTACCATTCCTAAACATGGAACACCAACATGCCCACCTTTCCACCCTTGTGAATATCAGTGCACGTTAAATAACACTACATGATGCAAATTTCCAGCGCCCTTCACTAGAGCGTCTCTCATGATCGCATCGTGGTTTTCACGTGTAAAACCCAGATAATATTAAGCCGTATACTTCCAACTTGTTGCTTTCGTTAATAGAGATAAGAGCAGACCGACAGCTAGAGAATCAAAAGGGTAAAGAAAATTGGCAATTAGGAACACGTCTTTTTTTTGCAAGCAAATGAAGGACATATGCAAAAATGCATACGAGGTCGGCCGCTTGCACACGCAGACGTGAAAAAGCAGCAAAAAAAAACGCAGCAGCAATATCGTTGGCTGCCTCGTGTACAATGTAACGTAACGCAGTAAAAAGAGAAGAAAAAAAAGAAAACGTGGCATTGCGCCCTCAGAAGTGACACAATGCGCCCACCTCTTTTGTGATTCGCTGTCGACAATAACTTCTATATTGACAGTTACGCTGCCTTATCACAATGTCCGCCTATACGGACGGCTAATACAATGATCACATTGCTAGGAAAGCGGAACAATGACCGGATAGCCGCGCAGCTTCCCGCATAGCTCAACCACGTAAGAAGCTTGCGCGCACTGTAGTCATTGTGTCAGTCGGGAAGGCTGAATACAGCGACATCGAGGCGAAAGATGAAAGCTGAGAAGATGGTATGTTCAAAGAATAGTAGTTTAGTGGTGGCAATGGGCTCGTTATTGTTCAGCATGTATATGACGTCTCTCCTGCAGTCTGAAGGAGTGTGATCTCAAGTTGCTTTATTATTATTATCTGAGATTTTTTAGTTGCAAGTACCACGAAGCGATTATGAGGAACACCATCATGGAGAGCTCCAGATAATTTGAAAATCTGGTGTTCTTCAGCACGCACTTCAATCTAAGTAAACGGGCCTCTGTTATTTCAGCTACTTCCGAGTGAAAATTAACATGATATATTATTATTACAGAAAATTAAGATATTGCACCTCAGTATACAAAATGAAGTCAGGCAGTCGGATAATGAGCTGGGACCTTCTCTGCACGTCAAAATATCACTTCAGAATGCAACTGCCGCCACCGAGATAAAATCAGTGACTTTCAATTCAGCAACCAAGTGGCATAACAACACCTGTACGTGTTTAGAGGCCACAAGCCCCCTTTAATGTTGTAATCACGTTTCGGCGTTGTAGTAATGCATTACTGGCGACGTGCGCGCGCCGCACGTATTGCCAAATGCTTGCTCTAATGTAGGGCCCAATAAACCGTTAAAAACTACATAACTATCATGACAATATTCTGGGTAACTCTTGACAAGAGCATTTTGCGCTAGACATTTCTATTATAGGATATTTCAGAACAACTGGATGCGGGTCTTATTATTAGAGAAGCCGGTTTACAAATACAAAAAAAAATTCTTTTACGAAGGTGAACTTCTGAGAATTCGGCCCCGTACTCCCAACTTATCGCTTGCAAAAATGTTACGATATTATTTTCTTGTTTATGTTTGATTTTTCTGTACCTACACATTTTTAGACCAAGATTACAAAGAAAGCTTCAGTCTGCAAGATACAAACTTAAAACGAGACTATTGTTAGAAACATGTTGCATTAATTTATTCCTCCACGATATTTTCGAATCGCACCATAAATGACGGAAGCTTTTCCACCGAAAGGAGAGTGAACAGGTCTAAAAAAAAAGCCAGGTCTCCACACTAAAATATTTCAGGTGAAAGTCAAAATGTAACGGAATACAATATAAAAGAAAATTATATCACAGCCCACATGCTGAATCGATCAGGCTTCGTATGCACCCGTGTATCTGAGCTTTCACGCTGCGGAAGTTTGCGAGGCCCACCGTTTCATGGCGCTGTCTACAACCCGTTCTAAGTGTTCATCAGGATCGCAAGCCCACAGCAGTAAATTGCTACGCCAGTTTCATTCGTGAACGTTTAGCTTCGGTTCGCAGCAGTCGTAAATTGTTGCAGCGGTGAGGCGCGGAATTTTCATTCTTTCATTTTGTTTTTATCTAAGGGATTACTACTAATGAAGCGAAAAAAAAAGAAGCTTCAGTACAAGGCGTCGCCATGACGCGAACAATTTCTGCACAAGCTTATATGCCGTACAGGAAAGACAGTGTTGCAATACTTTTCAAAACCACTTTTTTCCCTCGTTCGAGCGTACTTACCTTCCCTGCTATACGCTACAGCTATAAAAAGTACTTCAACTCTAGTGAACGATTGGTACGAGCAAGATATATTAACGTCGTTACGTTCACGAAACAGTTCACCGAGCTTCAATTATACCAACTGTTTGCATCTTTACCTGATTTTCAAAAGAATATTTGGAATGTTTGTTTCATGAGCGATGTAGCTAACATTAGACGATATCTTTCTTTGGCCGTCGTTACGCTTCGCAACAGTGGTCGTAACTTTAACACTTTTGTTTTCAATAAACCTGTAACAGCATTATTAACGATTCAAAAACAAAACAGCGGCCAGCCTGAAAAAAAATAGGCCAATGCACGTTTGCGAAACTTACGAGCAGCCAGTGCCGAGTGCCTTCGCGCAGTCAGTTCCACTGTGGCATCGCGATGACTGAACTGTAAGGCGTGACACTTTATGATCAGGAAAACATTCATGCTCTTGTTGTGGGTCGATGAACACGGACTTCGCACGTCACAGACGTGGCGGCCGCGTACATTGAACGGTATTGACGACAACCACAGTGCTTTCTACCGTCAACTCAACACACCAACCACGGCAGACTAAAGACCCCCTTCATCCCAACGTGATGTCACTGCATTTTCACTGTGGTTATCCCAATATACTTTCCGTCTGACCCCAACATTGGCTATCTAGAGTAAACATTCTGTTCTCCCTATAGCACCAGTCTCGTCGCACACTCCGTATTTGAATCCTCTCGTGTTGCCGTTATCCTTCGAGATGCTGTCCGAGCTTCGCGACCTGATTCTTGAAAGCCTGAAGACGTATTTTCAGCACACCCTTACGAGACTGGTGATCCAGACAACAATGCGGAAACAGTAGCGTTTTCGATCCGAAGAACGCGGCAATATCAAGCCATCCCGTCCACTGCATTGTACTGTGCGCCACGGTAGCTCAATGGTTCTGGGCCTTCAATACTGACTCGGAGGTTATGAAACTGAATCCCGTCCTACGAAGACTAAAGTTTGAGGCCAGTTCACTTAAATTTAGGTGCGCGTTAAACAACACAACGTAGTCCGAATTTTCGCAGTCGACCAACATTCGGCAGTTCAGCAGGCCCGTGAAGCGGCGGAGAGGCAAGACTTTGACGTCCCGACATGACAGAGCTGGGCCTGGGCCATTGTTCTGCTGGACAATCAATAAAGTTTTTCCCGTCCTTCCATTCTCTTACTGCGTCTCTCGTAATCATATGGTTGTTTTGAGAATTAAAATCCCAGGCATATCATGTCGTACTCCGCAATTTTCGCTAACTCCAGGTAAAGAAGACAGACGTTCGTTTTCTTTATCACACACTCTCACTGTGCCTCGTTATAATCACTTCCTTCGCATGCTACCAACCTTTCTCGAATTTCACGAGTGCACGCTTCGAGAGGCAAGAGCAACAAAACACGTTGCTAGGTGCTCATTTCAGATGCAACTACATGAAAGATACGCGGTACTGTATGGAATAAATGAAACTCAAGATATTTTCGCCGGCATGCCAAAGGTCCAGAAGTCTTCAGCCATGTCTCAGTGTTTAAGAAGCTACGGCGAGAGCATGTCTGAAGGCGCACGTGAACTGTATGCTTAATGAACGCCATATATCAGAACACGGGAAGGAAAGTGCATTAATAAGGTGTCTACTTGCCTTTGCGAATACATCAGACAGTATTTTTTTTCTGAATCCTGATTGAATGACTCAAGCACGCGTGCTCAACACAGAACCACTTTGAATATGCTGATTCCGCTCGCTTTTAAAGGTAGTCGCGAATGCTCTTCCATCCATCCCGCTTTGCATCGACGAGTTTATTCTCCCCCATGAACTGCGCAGCCTCAAAGAAATAACGGCTCAGAGTGCACTGCATTAAAGCCGCACCTCTCAATATTAGTGGCAGCAGATGTGAATAAAATGCAATAAGTGAATAATTAAAACAATTTAACTGGAATGAAAGTTGTAAGAAATAACGTGCGGAGTTTGTGGAGCTCTTGGAGTTTGTGGAGCTCACTGTCTCTCTCTCTTTCTCTTTCTCTGTCTAGCGTTTCGTAACTATGGCACGAGCTGTCTGCCGCGTTAAAGTAGTGGCTAAGGTGCTCAGCTGCTGACCCGAAGGTCAAAGGCTTGATTCCAGCGTCGGTGGTGACATTTTGACAGGGGTGGAATGGTTGAGGCCCATGTACTGTCAGGGCACGCTCTAAAACAACAGATGGTTGAAATTTGCCTCAAATCCTAACCACACGTAACTGGACGCATGACTCGAATAATGTAACACCATGTAACTACTCACGCGACTAAAAACATGGCAACATCTCGCAACATCACGTCAGACGATTGAAATTATGCAACGTCATGTAATAGCTAGTCACGTGACATAACTCGTAAATTCTTTCGAAGTCTGATCATATATACTTTGTTGTATCAGCAAAAACCGAGCATCAGCAGCAAAAGCTTAGCAGTACTAGCAAAACAATACGTCCGCTGATGGTTCCAGCATGGACGACCATTTTTTTAAGCATGGCGCTAACAACGCGACAGAGATATACAGTTCATTTAGCAGGAATTGTGGCGTTGGCGGTGGCGTCGTTATTGTAAGCAAGCAATCTGTGCTCTCTGCGAGTGAAAATTTGAAATAGATGGAACTAACTAACTGACTAACTAACTAGCTATAAAACTAACAAACACACAAACTAACTAAATAAATAAATATTTATATTAATTAAGACAAACCTTAATTTCAGTGAGAATCGCACCCAGCCCTTCCGTGCTCAACCACAGTCCCCCTTTATTGCTTGGGACTGTTTTAAAAAGAATAAAAACCTATACGAATATCATTTATTGCGAAGAGTCTCCTTAACAAATGCAATTTTGCGCAGCACAAGCGTAAAATCGTGCAAAGCGTTAAAATATGTGCATTACACACCAAGGGAAGGGTTTAGAAGCACACACATTAGAAGTGACTCAACCATACTCTATAAAGATCAACAAAGCACGAATACATACAAAACGTAGCCACCTGCACAGACGACTATTTTTTTATAACACGTGTTGCCCTGCAGATGCACAGTGGATGCTTCAATGATTGGCAAAAGGAAGAAATATAGAAAAGTGGGCATTGGGCAGCTGTACTTGAAGTAAGTACGGTAAGATATAGTTGCGCGGCCAGTATGGCTTGGCCGAACTTTCGTCCGATTGCAGCACGGTTAAAGAGGCCACAGAGGAATGAAGCGAGGCTAGTGAGTGAGAGGGTGGCCTGAAACAGGCCCGATCCAGCGTACTTCAGCGAACTGCATACTCCAGCGATCCAGCGAACTCCAGCGTACTCCAACAATTTTTTTCTTGCGTTAACAACATAGTTACAAATAAATGATTGCGTTTCATCACAAGGCATAACATTTCAGATAGTACATCGAGCTACATGACAACAGATGCCATGAAACACGGTAAGCATTAAAAACGAGAGTCACTGCCTCCGGCACAGAAGGCCCACTTGAACCTCATCGTCTTCTTGGTTGATTAATAAGAACCTAGATGTGTAGTTCGAACCCCCACCAAAGGTTGGCCATAAATGTTGTGGCAATGGCATCATAAAAGCGTTTATAAGACAATTTTTTGCAAGTGCAGAAATTAGTTGTCTTAGCGGTATCTTTGTCGGACGTCAAGAAAAAAAAAACAAAGCAAAATAATTTCAAAATTTTACAAAATTATGAATATAAAGTAAAAACGAAATTAATGTAGTACTGAAGAATACAAAGGCACGTACATGTGATATTAACATGGCAATCTTTTTTTATTTTTCTATAGAATAAATCCCTCCTCCTACATACTCTCGTGGAAATGACTCTCTCCCGATGCCCCCAAAGAGTGATAGTACCGTTCCAGGAAGCTCAAACCTATGTTTTCGTAAAGGTGGTGTGAGAACGTTTTATCGCAAATTTTGATACCTGCGACAATGTGCGAAAATGTGCTTCCCGTTTTCCGTTTGTTTACAAATAAAAACATTCAGAGTAAAGAACGAAACTTGGATTCGGCAATTGAAGATGGAGAGATGTAATTGTGCATTGCATTATAGTCTTTTTTTTTATACCACCCTTCAATAGGGCACTTATTTATCTGCACCATGAAGCGCCCAGCTCACGCCTTCTCTCTATTTTGTTGTTTTGCGCTAAGTGGCGAAGAGTTTTACTATATGTAGGAAAGTACTAGTCTCCTCATGCAGCCGCAAATACTACTGAATGAATTGTAGTTGACAGAGCAATGTAGTTTTGTGAGCTATCGGCACACAACTGTGATTGCCTGTTATTCAATAAGAAGGTGTTTAGCCTGGTGCACGGCGCGTTGTTTAAGACTGGTGCTAAGCTCTTCTATGAGCCGGGTGAAGTAGTGGTACCTCAATTTCAACCCTCTGTTTTCAACTCCAGTATCTTTACGGCTTTCGGTGTGAAACGGAAGCGCTGCCGTGTTGAATCTTCACCACAGTTCTATATACAGCCAGGTACTGTTGTTTGGGTAATGTTTGCTAAAGCATGCCGGAACAAGAAAACGATCACGCCGAGAGTTGGTGCCAGATTCAATTTTTACAAGTGTAAAATCTAATAATTAGAACCATGAAAGCCACATTTGAATAAAACAAAACACAAAATACGCCGTTATCCGAAAGCTGATAGTACTTACAAAAGTGGTGGAGAGAATAGAACTTTCGCTTCGCTGTAACAATGTGAGAAACGCTCCTGCCGACTGCATGAAACTGCTGCCAAGTGCGTACCAGGGCTCAAGCTATATGGTGCGCCACTACAACTCTAGAATAAGGTATTTTAAGCGTACTTCGTAATCACTCTTTGTTGTAAGAAAGGGTTCTGGGACCTTGGCTGAGTCTGTTCTTAGCACAGAAGGCCTTGAAAGCGTTGCGGTTCTTGCTGATAATTAGTCTTGGAAACCAATGCTAGAGTCGTAATCTTTCCTTGTCATTATTTTGCGCTCCTATTTCTTTTTTTTTCTGTGGCACATCAATTATATTTAACCATATACCTTTCCCTCCTCAGCACAGGGTAGCCAGCTGGTTTCAGAAGTGGTCAACCTTCTTTTATTCCCACTTTTTTACTTCTTTCTTTCCTGTGTGCTGTCAGAATCTTAACTGCCAGCGGCTGATCCATGAATGGGCCAATTACTCGAAGACAAAGTGCAGCTCTAACACAAGTATACAGTGTATTTACATGGGGGAGCATGGCAAGAAAAAAAAATCGAACGAAGCCGTGCCTAAAAGCAAAGCACCTCAGTGGAATGGCGTTTTAATAAACTGCAAACTGAGCAGAGCCCCACAGCTCAGAGAAACATTCGGAGAAACCGTACTGTGCAAACGTTCTATTTACATACGTAGGCCTGTCATGAATATTTTGTGTGTAGCTATAGTGAACTTTCCTGCTTTCCTAGCAGCGAGAGAGATCCAGCTATATCATTGAGATGAGAATTATCGGAGATAATGAATAGAAAAGCAATTAAGACATATCCCTCAGCAATCCCACAAACACACAAATCAGAGATGCGATGATTGACGCCTATAAAAACACGGAAATAGATAAGAAAAATGTAAATCCGGCAAAATTCATACGCTTCTTCCTAGACAATGCATGCATTGTAAAACCACTCTCAATCAACGAAGGAATGTGCCAGCGCCCTTGTGATTGCCTATGAGCAAGAGCTTGAGTTACGAAGTGAGCATTTTCCAATGATGAATTGGGCACAAGACAATTAGTAAAATATGCCGTGCAGTTAGCGCACGAGAGAACACAGTGAATATTTTCGTACGAAACTGTTGTAACTGCGTCGAGGAAATTCATGTTACATTTATTTCTTTAGCCTAAGCAGCTTTTTAGCTTGTTTTATACTTTTGAAATAGGCATTGAAATAGGCTTAGCTATCAAGAGGAACTCGCTTTACTGACTCACACGCCCTTGTTCAAAATTTACAGAAATATGCTACAATTAACAGGAAATCTACAAACTTCATGTGTCTTTTTTGTACTTCTTTTTCTTGCTCAAAACTTGGTGCCATGAAACGTATTATCTAGACAATATTGGCTGATATAATGTTTTACTTATATGAGGGTTTTAGGAACTGTATTCTAGGCAGGGAGGTCTTCTTCCAGGCTTTATTTATTTAGTTGAAACGTTCGATTCATTCTTGTAAAAAGACAAAGTAAAATACATTTTTGATGTCAGGTACAAAAACTACCAGAATTACCGCTTGCGTATCACGAAAACATAAAACTGGTTGCTCGCGCGTCCCCAATAGATCCATGGTGCGAAGCTCCCATGGAAACGCCACTATTTTTTGCGTGACCAAGTCAGAAGAAGCTCGTACCATGTTGTGACGTCAGCACACAGTAAGAATGAAAACGAGCTTTCAAAAGCGCACTAAATGACCACTTTTGAAGGGTGTGCTTCTTCTTATCACTACATTTTCTAGGCTTTTGCGTGCTTGGTCTTCAATCTGATGCAAAAAGGCCACAACTCAAGATTTTCGTCTCAGTGCCCATTTATTATACGTTGTTTCGTGTTCACTTCCAGAAAGCATAGGGTACAGGAAAGGGAGACCAGTAGGAATAAGTAAAGGGAAGGGAAGACAAGAGCACGTGATGGATGAACCAACTTAGAAGTTAGAAAACAAAAAGTACAGAATCTGCAATGAATACACCTAGACTTTTTTTCCTGTAAAGCGTGCTTCACCTGTATGACTAACGTGTATGTAGAAAAGGCCAACCTAATCAACAAAGGCACACTGTCGAGGATTACTGGGAATTATGCTTCCGATCCTTGTAGGTAGCATTCCTGTAGAAAACTTCTCATAAGAGACACGCACGAACATTACCGAGAACAAAACGAAAACATGCGCGATAAAAAAAGTTCATGTCACGAACACACCACGAGAAAGCACGAGATATTACGGCTCCTTGCAATAGAAAGAAAACGCTTAACTAGAGCACTCATTCTGCATTCCAGCTCCCAGTTGTTCGCATGTGCCTAATGGCATGGGAAGAAAGCAGCTGGCCACAACAGGACTGTATTCATCGCATCCACCCATAGATGCTATATAAAGTGCACCTATAATGGCCGAAAGGAGATGCTTGATTGTTTACTTAGAGCACAGCAGGAACACATTTAGGCGTACGCACTATAGTTACTTCGACTAGCTATGTAGTGGGGCTCCATTGTAAACGCGACGTGTCTGGCAACCTTTCTGAACATTTAGCGAGTCTTCCTTTTTTGGTGTGAACATTTTGGAATATGTGCCATTTTTGTGCATGTGTGAATGCTTGGCTTCTCGAGCTGCTTAAGTTACAGCCGCAAATAAAAACTACTTTAGCACACGCCTCCATAGTATGGTGGAGCGTATCGCGTAGCCTTAACGTGTTGTGATAGGAATGACGTGAGAAAACATGAATCTATAAGTGGCGTGCAACAGAAAGGAGTACCAGATAAATGCTACAATCAGGTTGAACAGGTCGAATCCACTACGAGTACGTCAAATGCTGACAAAAACAACCGACCCTGTTCAATGGCTAGGGCTCTAAAAAGCGTTAGTAAAGTAAATAATAATAATACACCTGGTTTAACGCACGAAAACCACGAGACGATTCCGAGAGACGCCGTAGTTGTAGCCTCCAGAAATTTCGACCCTATGAGGTTCATTATAGTTCACCTAAAGCTAAGGCGATGGGCGTCAAACATTTTCGCCTCCATTGTAAATGCAGTCGCCACTGGGATTCGACCTCACGATCTCCGGGTTAGTAGTGGAGTGCCGTAACCACTGGACTATTGCGGCGAAGCGCAGTAATGTAAACCTACGTGCTAGAGTACTTGAAATATAAACTACAAAGTTTAAGAAATGCAGTGTTCATACTTTCACGGGGTGTTGAAGTGGATGTTCAGTGTAAACTGTTTGATCAGCTCAATCCGTGCACGGTAAACGGAAAGTTAGATTACAGCAAGACACTGACACTGAGAGCGTAGAACGGAGCGTCGGCTGCCGGTAAACTGACAGGCGATGACGAGCGTCGGCATTTATACATGTGCCTTCAAATATTCCAGCACTATCGCTATCGGCCACACAGCTTCCAGGAAAATATGTAAGGCTCCCTTTGTGAGCATCATCGCATTGAAAAGTTCTACAATTATCTCGATGGTTCTTTAGCCAATCGCTGTAGTTGCGCAAGGCAGCACTTACACATGTAATGGGGCGATAACAAAACTTGACAAAGAAGCGTGGCAGTGCGGCGTTGTCAGAAACCCGCTATATTATATGGCGTATTCAGTTGGGCGTTTTCAAACGCTCTATAGTGCTCTGAAAAGTGGCTGCGCCTTCGGTTGGTAGTATTTGAACACTCGGACTACCTTCGGTTGGCTCTTTCAGAGCGTCGGCCTCTGACTTGAAGCGCGGCCGACCGCTCTGACTTCGAAGCTGAAGCGTGGTGTGATCTGAGTGAGAGGATGGATCACGTGACTCAAGTCGGCCAATCGCGTGGCTGCCGGCAGGTGAGCAGGATGAGGTGAGAAGCGCAAGCGTGCACTTTGGATGAGGGCGTCACTGGGGGCGTAATAGTTAGTGCACGTGCGTTGTTAATGGCGTTTTTGCGCGTGTGTAGGGCTCATTCACATCTACGAAGTCATAAATGCACCATGTTGGTAACAAGGTGGCTAGGGAAGGCGAAGGAAACGTCACTGCTGTCGTTAGCGCAGATCGCAGACAGCCTGCCTTGAAAATAGCGGTTCGGACGAG
Source organism: Rhipicephalus microplus (assembly GCF_013339725.1). Taxonomy (NCBI): domain Eukaryota; kingdom Metazoa; phylum Arthropoda; class Arachnida; order Ixodida; family Ixodidae; genus Rhipicephalus; species Rhipicephalus microplus. Next base: position 89,627,745 of record NC_051167.1, read on the forward strand.
GACAATTGTCAGATTTATGTGCACAGCTCAGAAGGCTTTCTATATCCCCAAAACTGTCAGAGAGAGAGAGGAAGAGTATAAAAAAGGTAAGACATGTTAAAGATGTCCCAAGCACAGCCCTGCACCTTCAACAAAGTTTCCGCACGTTCTCTGTAAACTACGTCGTTGAACCTGTGACGACATCCCGCGACCTAAGAGATCGTGGTTGTGATAGGTTGAATGTTACCCGGCTCAAACCATATCATGGCCCTTTGATTCAACCCGTGCCTTAGTCGCCAAGATGGCTCCTCTTCACTCCCGGGAGCCATTGTAGTGAGGAAGAGGACGATTACGAGTTCGTTGGGGCTTCTGCTGTGCACGAGGTCTGCGTCTCTGTCAGACTGGTGATACAATGTCTAGCAACCGTTACTGCGTCCACAATAAATCATCTTCTGGCTGTACTTTCTTATCTTCAGCTTGATAAACTTTTCTAACATGAAAGTGATTTAGCCTAAATGGATATTTAAATGAACTTTATTAGGTCCTTCGGAAAGCGCTTTAGCACGTTGCGGGCCGCTCCCACGTCGGAACAGAAAGATGAAATCTCTCTGCAGCGTCGCGGGCCCGTTTAACTGCCCATGATAGTTGTTCGAGTTCGGAGCTGGTAGAAGCACCTTTTCCATTAAGAAGGCGTGATGACTTCGACACGCCGTAAGGCGGGGCACCGCCAGGGCATGCGTTTTACATTAGCTATATCATTGCAGAAGAAATTAGTATTAGTTGCCTGATTTATTCTTGTTCAATAGCGTGGGGTTATAGTACGCCCCGACGTGAAGAAGCCTGAGTGTCAGAGCTTGGGGTCTGCTTAGTTTTCTGTGTGGTGGTGGGTATTGTCTCCACGCCATCTAGCGCTAATGACCTAAAACTAGTACTTTAAAAACTTATCAAAAGACAAGCTGTGTCTCGTCAAACTTCCATGGCACAAAAAAGATAAAGGAGGAAACATCACAACAGCATATCCATAGAGTGAAAGACGAGAAGTGGGGCGAAGCGTCAGAACCGCGAATCATCTCTTTGTATGTATGTATGTATGTATGTATGTATGTATGTATGTATGTATGTATGTATGTAATTGATTGATATGTGGGGTTTAACGTCCCAAAACCACTATATGATTATGAGAGACGCCGTAGTGGAGGGCTCCGGAAATTTAGACCACCTGGGGTTCTTTAACGTGCACCCAAATCTGAGCACACGGGCCTACAACATTTCCGCCTCCATCGGAAATGCAGCCGCCGCAGCCGGGATTCGAACCCGCGCCCTGCGGGTCAGCAGCCGAGTACCTTAGCCACTAGACCACCGCGGCGGGGCATATGTATGTATGTATGTATGTATGTATGTATGTATGTATGTACGTACGTATGTATGTATGTACGTATGTATGTATGTGTGTATGTATGTATGTATGTATGTATGTATGTATGTATGTATGTATGTATGTATGTATGTATGTATGTATGTATGTATGTATGTATGTATGTATGTATGTATGTATGTAGGTCTCCTTGGAACAGACAGATGAACGCTTTGCCTCCATTATTCACAATGTGGATATGCTATGAAAACCACAAACACCATCAGGTTATATTATTCCTAAGGATATATACAAACAACGCCGTCAATACAGCAACTCAAAAACTAGACGTGGCTACATACTACTACTACTACTACTACTGAGGAGGGAACGAACCACGGCGAAAAAAACTTCGTCCCTAAAATGTGGATATTAATGAGCTTTAAAGCAATCACTTTTAATCGTTCTCTTGACACTATCAACATCAGTGAGTTTATTTTGTTTGCATTCCGATGCAAAAGCGCTTATAATTTATAAATGTACGTATACTTTACTGTGCACTTAAACATTTCATTGCTGACTCAAGTCTAACACGATGGTCTCAGTGTACCAGCTTTTTTTCAGGTAGACTTGACCTATTGGCGAGTACTATTAGCGATGGTGCCATAAACATTTCTGCGGATGCGTTATTTTCGTCGGACACGATTATCTTCTTTTTTAGCTTGTAGCCAGTCACCACCTTTTGGCGTGACGGAAAAAATAAGGGCTGTCGTTCAAAGAAACGACCGCACGCATGATTACAAAAAAAAAATTGGCAGATCCCACGTACAGCGGGAATCGATGATATGCGAAGCAAAAGTGATAAATACAGATATGTCACTATAAAATCGGCACAACGTTACGAGGTGGAAGTAAATGATGCCGTACATCATTTCCATGTCATGATTATCATGTTACGATGAGAAGTTTACCTTCGTCATTATTCACGTCACGTGATACGAAATTTAGTATATGTGAAGCTAGCGAAACGGCCGCGAGCACGCTATGAGCGTTGTATGCTGTCATGTTCTCACATGACACGCGTGTCAGGATAATCATGTTTGCACCAGTCATATTTTATTGATGTCAGGTAATACCAAATTTGGCATATGTGGAGCTAGTAAAACGGCCACGAACGCATCATGAAGGCTCGATTGATTGATTAATTTGTGGTGTTTAACGTCCCAAAACCACTATATGATTATGAGAGGCGCCGTAGTGGAGGGCTCCGGAAATTTCGACCACCTCGGGTTCTTTAACGTGCACCCAAATATCATGAAGGGTCCAATATACTCCAATGTAGCGTTGACGCGCGCGCACGCGGGGCACAGTGACGCTACGTTAGGAAAATGCGGGTACTCTATAGTCTGACGCCAAGCGCGACCAGCGTCCGTCGGCGTAGCCCGCCGGCAAAAGGCGCGATATGCGACATGCCGCTGCGTTACCCAGACAACACTGCGTCTCCCTCTTTTCGTGACGGAGGGATGCCGGACGCCCTGAAACGCGCATGCGTCAGAGCAACGCAGTGCGGCGCGCGCCTGCGAGTATATGGCAGGACCGGCGCCTGGCATGGCAACGCTGGCGTGACCCGACGAAATGAACGCCGGCGAGCAAGCGCAACGGGTCGCGTTGAATTGTATTGGTGCCTTGACTGTGGCATGTATTCATGTTCTCACGTGACACACATCTCAAGATTGTCATCTTTGCGCCAGTCACATACTTTCGTCATCTATTGGCATCACGTAATACTGAATTTGGTGCATGTGAACCTAGTGAAACGGCCGCGAGCGCATCATGAGCGTAGCATGTAGTCATGTTACATGACACGCATGTCGTTATTATCGTGTTTGGATGTGTGATTTACCTATGTCGTCCGTTCACGTCGCGTAATACCAAGTTTGGTACGTGTGAAGCTAGCGAAATGACCACGAGCGCACCATGAGCGTAGCATGTAGTCATGCTGTTACATGACACGCAGCTCAAGTTTATCATGTTTGCACCAGTATATACCTTGGTCATCTATTCCCGTCGCGTAATACCGAATTTGCTATAAGTGAAGCTAGAGAAACGGCTCCCAGCGCATCATAAGCGTGCCATGTTGTAATGTTTTTACATGACGCGCATCTCATGATTATCATGTCTGCACCAGTCACATACATTCGTCATTCATTCACGTACGGTAATACAGAATTTGGTATATGTGACGCTACGAAACGGCCGCGAGCGCATCATTAGCGTGGCATGTAGTCAAGTTGTTACATGACACGCATGTTATGATTTTCATGCTAGGGTCTCTCGCTTCTGTTTGCCAAGCAATCATGTCATACCACATCAGTTTTGCAACATGTCATGTGAAGGAAACCACCACAAGAGCTGCAGGACCATGTAATGTAAATCATGCATTCATGACCTACATGTCTTGAATTTCATGTTATGACTGGTGAAATATGTTCTTCATGCAGTCATGTTATGCCATACCAAGTTTAGTATCGATATCACTATCGAAAAGGCCAGGAGAACTAAAAGGCGTAGACGGCTGGATAGATAGATAGATAGATAGATAGATAGATAGATAGATAGATAGATAGATAGATAGATAGATAGATAGATAGATAGATAGATAGATAGATAGATAGATAGATAGATAGATAGATAGATAGATAGATAGACAGACAGACAGACAGACAGATAGATAGATAGATAGATAGATAGATAGAAAGATACGCTCAAAGTCACCGAAATTTGCTAAAAACTCCTTCGCATCTAAAAATGAAAATGACACCAAGAAGCTATAAACAGCAAAAATCTAGAATACTGCACATACAAAGCTTTTATAGTAACCATGCCATGAATCTTGAACATAATAACTCTACTTTGCGTTATGTTTCCTTTCAAGCTCTGTATTGTATGAAACTTAGCGTACGGAAGCGTATCAGGAAGCGTAATAAAAATGTGTGCTTTGGCTTCGTAGCCCTGGCTGTGCTGCCACAGAAAGTTTTGGTGAGGTATAGTAAAAATTAGGAGCCCCTAAAGCTTCGTCTGTAGGAGTTGAATGGGATAGCGACAACCTATTCCTATTCCGTACGTCAAACACTTAGTGCATAGAACTTTTTTGAGTTTGTTACGGACCTACTACGTGGCCTGAAAGAAAAAGACTCGTGTGTGCCTTTTGTAGTGGGGTACCTGCTTTCAACCACACAGCCATTATGATAAAGACATATTTTGACTCTGATGGGAAATCGACGTTTATACCACACTACAATAATGCAATATATCATGTTGCAGTGTGAAGCATGTATATAGGAGGCATGTGTTTGTGAATCGTGAAGGCTACTTCCGCTGCACTTCCCAGCAGAGGAAGCTTTTTCCACTATTTTCAGAAGTGGGGGCATGGCCGTGTGGCATAAAACATCTGTTAGCAACGCAAGCAACCCAAATTTGATCCCCACCTAAATCCAAACAACCCTGGTAGGGTACCCGCCCTGCTCCAACACTTTTTATCATTCAAGTTTTTTATCTACATCGTTCTTGATTTTTCGGTCACGCATAAGATAAATTTTCGCTCACAAAAAACGACGCCGACCTCACTGCCGACCTCATTGCTGACATTCACGCTGCCGCCGAAATTTCTGTGAAACGAGCTCTTTAACGCTAAAACGTTAAAATGTAAATGAGATACGCTGTAGAGGAGGGCTCCGGAAATTTACTCCTGGGGTTCTTTAACGTGCACCCAAATCTGAGCAGACGGGCCTACAACATTTCCATCTCCATCGAGAATGCAGCCACCACAGCCGGGATTCAAACCCGTGACATGCGAGTCAGCAGCCGAGTACCTTAGCTACTATACCACCGTGGCACTGCCACAATTAAAGTGGGTACATGAGCTGGTTGGTATTGCACTTTTGAAAGTAATACACTTTTTTTTTAGTGCACAGGTAACATTTTAAGTACAGTGTACCCTGTCCTGTCTGTTTTTTCTTTCTGAAACGTTCTCTGCACACTAAGATGGTATATTTATTTCAAAAATGGAACACCGTTAGAACTGTGAGTGTTAATAAAGATACATATGTTTCCTACTCCATTTTCTGTTTTGGGCAGCCATCCTGCCTCTCTTGATATTTTTCGAAAATGGAAATGTCATCTGAAGAGAAAGACCTACGCAAAGAGTAGTTTTACTGTGCACGATGGGATCACTTTAGTAGAATGTTGAGATTTGCTTTGGAAATTTGGAAAAAAACAAAGGGCGTTTTTCGAGGGCAGCAATGATGATCTCATGGAGTAAGCGCCACTGTTTTTTCACAAACTTCATTTTATTTCCACCTCACAGTGGTGCACTCATGAACCGGAATGGCTTGTGCTCCCCCAAAGTAGAGCACGCGAAACTTATATAGACGTAATCGAACTTTAGCTTATAATTTGCATTGAAACTCAAGGCGGTAATCATAGCGCTCCAAATTGCTCAACACTTCTTGAAAACGCCTCCCATAGGCGAGCATAAAAAATTTACTACGTTTACGTTTTGTTTCGGCGAACATGCCTATGGCGAAATCCCGGTGGATTGTGTGCACGGCTGAAACCGGCTTTCGGCACCCCTCGCGAAAACGTTCGACAAGTACTGCCATAGCTGTCTGCGGCACTTCCAACCAATCGTTGTGCCCCTTTGTCTCATCAGCGCTGTTATCAGCAGTTGCCCTTCAGATGTGCCATGTGATGGATACCGACGTGCGCTCTAAGGAAAAAGAGCGGAAACTGAAGCGCCAGCACGTGCAGCCGCGCTGAAGGCCTCTCCACACGCACTCGTTTCAGCGTGTCAATCGGGAACAAAAGCTCAAAATTGCGCAGCGCCGTGCATCAGCCTAGCGAAAAGAGGGGCAAGCTGAGGTCACTCGGACGGGCCACTCTTGCTGGGTTTTACCATAGTGCGCACAGCAAACGTGTTCCTTCGGGCGCTTATATCGCATTTTGCACGCTATGGGCAGCGCTCCTTCGTCATTCTCGAAAGCAGGCACGCACTACTGCTGCGATGTGAGCTGCTACAGAAGGTCAAACATGAAGAAGACCTGAAAACTGCCCGTCAAGTTCTACAGTTTCCAATGCAAGCAGTGCGCGAAGTGAAGGCATCAAGAGTGGATAATGGCAGTTCGCCGATACTCCGCGGTCTTATTACATTCAAAAATTTTTGTCGTGCACACTACTACAAACTATTAGTTAACTAAAGATGCGATGGCTGCGCTTCTAATAACAGAGAGCGTGTTTGTAACTTGAAACAACTGCAAATAGACAAACGCTGTACATTTCTTGATTGGGCTCTGGCTTTCCGAGACAACCATTGGTAGTGTGAAAGCAGTGGAGCTTGCTAGTTTAATACACTTAAAATACCCTACTTTGAGCCCTGCAAGTGTTTTATTCCGCTGATGGCTATAGACTTCTTGTCGCCACTCAGTGTAAAAAGATTTGTGCTGTGGGTTCGCGCTTAGCATTTATACGTACAGGCCTTACAAGCAACACCTACCAATAAGTTAGCATGATGAGGTGTTGCGATGCTAGGATCGAGGATGTGAGTTTGATTGTCGGATACGCCAGCTGCATTTTCATGGAAGCGAAACGCATTAACAATGCGCTCATACTTTGGTGCAAGAATGATTTGATTGATATGTGGGGTTTAACGTCCAAAAACCACCATAATATTATGAGAGACGCCGTAGTGGACGGCTCCGGAAATTTTGACCACCTCGAGTTCATTAACGTGCACCCAAATCTGAGCACACGGGCCTACAACACTTCCGCCTCCATCGAAAATGGGTGCAAGAATGACAGACAGGGCGTGTTGGTGTTGCATATTTAAAGCGTACGCTGGTACAACAATCAATGTAAACAGAGGCAACAATCTGTGGGTGTGCACCGTCTATCCGTTGTCCTCGTGCCTTACACTTCAAATATACTCAGGTGCATGTTCACATTACCGGAGTGAAGAGGTGCCTTCCCAGCACCACACCCAAAACTTAACAAAGAACAAGCTATAACTCCAAGAAGATTGCAAACACGTACGTACATAATACCACCCACTTTACGCAGAGTCGACCCCGACACACCACCCACATGCTCCCTTTGCAACCATCCCTATTGCAATTTCGAACACATGCTTTGGCTGTGCCTTACCCACAGCGCAGCACAACTAATACCCAAGAGGCTTGGCAGGAAGCCCTCAAGAGCAACGAATACAAGCAGCAACTACAGGTTGTCCAGAGGGCCCAGGACATCGCTACAAGCCTTCGGCCGCTAGCGCAATCCTGGGAGGAGCCTTCAGGTTGAATTAAGGGTCGGAATGGCCCCTTCTCAGCCTCCTCTGGATATGTTTATTAAAGTCAATTTCACTCAATCACTCACAAAAAACATCAGGTGGCTGGAATTAATCTGGAGTCTCACACTATGGTGCACCTCCTATTGATATGATTGTTTTGGCGTGTCAAATATTATAGCCTAGCATGCGCCCAATTCGCAGGCGAAATAAGTGAGAGAGAGAAACGAGAAAAAAAGGAGAGGCAGGGAGGTTAATCAGATGCTAGTATCCGGTATGCTACCCTACACTGGGGTTGGGGAATAGGGGGTTGAAAGAGAAAGATAGGGTTGAAAAAATATAAATAGGAGAAAAAACACCGACACACACGCACACACAAAATCAGTCCACTCAGAGGCGTTCCGACAGGCCAGTAGTTCGCAAGAAGCCCAGTAGCGCTTGCACGGCTTTCTTCTGTGACGATGAGCCATGACGATGGCGCAGTATACTTTCTTCTGACAGAGGCTGGTTATCTAACCTGTTTAGTGTATTAGAAATGTGTTGTCTTTCCAGGTTGTATTTGTGGCAGTCACACAGAATATGTCGAATTGTTTCTTCATCTCAGCAGTGTGCACAGTCTGCAGTATCGGCCATTGCTATGCGGAACGCGTACGCACGGGTAAACGCGACTCCCAACCATAGTCTGCAGAGAGCAGTATCGTCATCTCGTCGAATTTTTGTTGGAAGCTGTAAGCTTCACGTTGGATCAAGGGATCGTAATCTTGCATGCGTAAAGAGAGGCTCATTCCAAAGAGCCATGGAGCGTTGGCGAACAAGCATGCGGAGCATCCTAGCAGCGTCCGTCCTTGAGAGAGGTATTGACAGGTTGTTGTCTTCTGTATGGGCTGAACGGGCAGCTTGATCAGCTCGTTCGTTACCGATAATTCCACAGTGGCTTGGCAACCACTGAATTATTACGTGGTGCCCTTTCTCTGTTGTATGGTGTAGCATTTCTGCTGTTTCAAATACCAACGTGTGGACGACGGTGTAGATTTGACAGAAGTGACTGAAGTGTCGCCTTGCAGTCGCAGAAAATCGTCCACCATCGCGTGCTTTGGTCGTTAATGAAACGCAGCGCAGCGCGAAGCGCTGAAAGCTCTGCTACCGTTGTTGGGGTTGCATGAGCTGTTCTGAATTCGATGGTTGTGGTGTGCGTTGGAATAACGACCGCCGCAGTTGAGCTGTTTGGCAGGACGGAGCCGTCGGTGTAGACGTGGGTGTAGTCTTGGTACTTCTCGTACAGAAGAAGTAAGGCGAGTTGCTTGAGGATTGGTATTGGGAAATCTCGTTTTTTCTGGATGCCTGGTATTGTCAGGTTGATGACTGGCTGTTTGAGGCACCATGGAGGAATCGAAGGTCTCGCCGCGGGCGTAAAACCAGTAGGTAGAGATTCACCATGTGTAGTTATTGTTCGACAAAAGGAAGTATGAGGTTTATCCGCTGGTAGAGAGGCTAGGTGGTGATGGGTAGTCCAGGCCTACATGCCTTATGTGCGTCCTCAAAGCTTCAATTTCAATATGGGTCTGCACGAGGTGGTCTTTGGCTAAAGCTATAGTCGCCACAGTTGAGGCACCCTGAGGCAGACCTAGACATATTCGAAGCACCTGTGCCTGAACGCTTTGTATTATGCGTCGACTTGTTTTGCCGGCGTTTGATGATGCAGGCAGACTGTATCGTAAAAAGCCAAGGAAAAGCACCCTGTACAGTCGTAACATAGCATTAGGCTGCATTCCCCAAGTCTTTCCAGCGAGAAACTTGAAAAGATGGCTTATGCCTGTCAACCGCTTTTTCAAATACGACACATGAGAGCTCCATGATATGTCTCTGTCTACTATGACACCCAGAAATTTGTGAGATCGACTATATGGTATATTTTGACCGTTGATTGACACTGTAATTCGACATGCGTTTGCCCGTAAATGCCAAAGAGCGCACTTCCGGAGGAAATTTTCAGGCCTCGACTACGGAGATACAAAGCAGTTGCAGTAGCAGCTTTCTGTATTCTCGCTCGTAACTGCAGGCGAGTTACCGCACATGTCCAGATGCAGATGTCACCAGCATATGTTAATAGATAAATATTGTTTGGTAGGTGCGTATGGAGAGCGATTAGTGTTATATTGAATAGCACGGGGCTCAGTACACTACCCTGAAGGACGCCACGACAACTAAAATGTGCAGACGTGTTCCCGGCCTCCGTACTCACAAAAAAGGATCGCATTTGGAGATTACTGCGTATCCACTTAAACATTCAGCCACCCTCTCCACTCTCTTCTAGTGCTGTAAGGACGGCTTCATGTGTAACGTTGTCATAGGCTCCTTTGACGTCAAGGAACAGAGAGAGAGAGAGAGATAAATAGAGAGAAAAGGCAGGGAGGTTAACCAAGGAACAGAGAGGTGCAAAGACGCTTATGGCCTTTGTCGTGTTCAACGTACGTGATTAGGTCGATGACGCTATCAATCGATGATCGACCACGTCAAAAGCTAGCCATGGCATTTGGGTAGATCTCATGATATTCCAAGTACCACTCGAGTCGGCTGAGAATCATTCACTTCATCACTTTACCCACGCAACTAGCCAATGCGATCGGGTGATAGGAGGAGAGTTCCAATGGTGATTTGCCAGGTTTTAGCAGTGGTCCTAGACGACTAGTTTTCCAACTTAAGGGGACTGTGTCCTCTAGCCAACAATCATTATATAGCTGAAGAAGAGCTATTCTCGCGCGCTTACCCAGATGACACAGGGCTCTGTAGGATATCTGTCAGGTCCTGGTGCGGAGTTACGTTTGCATGAAGCGAGTGCTGCCTTGAGCTCCTGAATGGTCAACGTGAAGTTCATACAGAAATCACGTGGTGGCGGACAACTGCTCGAAAGTGGTGAGCTGCTAAGTGCTGTAGTTTGCCCTGATAGCCCGGCGCAGAACGTCTTCAGCAACATCCACATCTGGTCGATTTTGGTAAAGGGCTAAGGCCTTGAATGGTGACTTCTGAATGGGCGATGACCGCAAACCTCTTACCGTCCTCCATATCTGCGATAAAGGCTTACGAGGGTCGAGTGACTCGCAGAAAGCGATACAGCGTTGGAATTCTGAACGATGGCAGTCCTACATTTTTACGTGGCCCCACATACAGTAGCTGTCTCGACTTGGCTTTTGTTTCGCGAAGCCTAGTGAAACATACTAAATGGTTTACGGATATAGAAACGCATAGGAGTGATCACATTCCAACATACGTCAAGATCAGAGGATTGTCGCCTCCTAAAGTGCACGACATGGTGAAGAGTAGACCAGAAAAATTTCAGTCTCGTATGGAAGACCAATGCCAAGAACACATCTGATTTACAAGAGGTCATCAAGAACACTGTAAAAGGGACTGTGTGTACGATCGCATGCCCTGTAAGAATCATGGACATTGGCATCGAGCTGAAGCAGCTTCAAGCCTTGCGACGACGAGCTTTAAGAAGGTACCGGCGCACGAAGGACATAGAAGATTTACGGACTGCTAGACGTGTGCAGAGGAATATCAAACGTCGGTTGGACAAGCAGGCGAAATAAAGCTGCCGGTATGAAAACGAGTTGAAGAAAATAAACAAGGCATATATAAAATCTTCGATGAATTCGCGAAGTTTGACGCACTTATCAAGGGCAAATCTCGGCGTAACTTAAATCATGCATGCTCGATCTTAGTGGGTATTGTGTGATAAGACAACGACCAAGTGACCTGTCAAAACAACGCAAATCGACATTCGAATCAGGGAACACGCGGCGTGATCAGGAGTGGATATTATCTCAAATGAAACATGCGCTGCAAGAAACATGCATGGTCAAATTGGACATCAAATAGTTTTTTTTTTGTGGGCATCATTATACTTTCAAAGAACCCGCAAGAAATCTAAAGTGTCATTGAACTTACAATAGGACGTTTTCGAAATCAGATGAAAAGCTTGGCAAAAGTGAAACTCTTATAAAACTGAACACATCGCATTGAAATGGTGCCAGGAACTGAACAGGGGAGACGCAAGTTTATTCTCCTCACACTGATCCCCTAATACATTGAAAGCCACGTGACAAACTTGATTGATTGACATGTGGAGTTTAACGCCCCAAAACCAACATATGATTATGAGAGACGCCGTAGTGGAAGGCTCCGGAAACTTCGACCACCTGGGGTTCTTTAACCCAAACGGGTTCTTTAACCCGTGTACCCAAATCTGAGCACACGGGCCTTACAGCATTTCGCCTCCATCGAAATGCAGCCACTGCAGCCGGGATTCAATTCCCGCGACCTGCGGGTCAGCAGCCGAGTACCTTAGCCACTAGACCACAGTGGTGGGGGTGATAAACTTGGCATTCAAGCCATAAAAATCTGAACGCTATATACATACGCACGCGAAAGCATGGTAGTAGTTTGCCGACAGCTCCTATAAGACACGAATTCCGCCGCGAATGCACGTTTTACCGATAACGTACATATTGAATTCGCACCGTCACCTCACATTTAATTTCATAAATAAGCGACTGTTCACCATCGACATTCACATAGCACTCTCTTAAAGACATCATGTTTCACTTGCTTGGTCTCGCATTGTCAATAAATCGCTGTTGCTTCCGTTGAGATCTGCTTCACAAGCGATCAAAGTGTCTTGATCTTATTTAGGGACGGCTTACTGCTCTCCCATAGTTGAGTACCAAGTACTCAAAATCATTAAACATTTTTGTCCTAACACATGGCAAAAACGTTTTTATAATCTTTCTAAACCCTCGGAGCAAGTCACAGGTGACGCTGCATGTCCAGGGCGACCAGTCAACAGCGCAGGCAGAGCATGCGAATGGGCTGAAATAGCACAGGCACAAGGCGGGAGCGGTGCAGCGAGCGACCAGCTTTAGCTAGAAAGGCGGCGAAACGCGTGCGGCGCAGCGCCCCCTGGCCGAGGTTGGGAAGCTTATACATGAAATTTCGAAGCGGCTCTGCGCCCTTTGCCTTAGAGAGAGTGGGTGCGCAGCTTCGCGTACCCACATGCCCTCTCTCTCTATCGGGAGAGGGTGCGGAGCCGCATGAGAAATATCCACGCTGAAGTGCTGCAGTGGGCATGTTTGCTCACGCCTGAATTCGCTCGAAAACTACGTGCAGCCACCACCGCGGATCGTGCAGCCGCTGGCTTCGCAGACTTCCATCTGAACAGCAATGGAAGGGCTCTGAATTTTCGAAACGCAGTGGCATCATCCTTCGACTACGCCAGGGCATCACAAATCGCCAAAGGATGTCATCCGACCCTGAACACGTGATGTCATTGCTTGGTCAAAGATCGGTTGATCTCGCACGTGTGACAACAGTAGGTGAGGTCCGGAAACCTCGTGGTCGAAAAAAGAAAGCATGATAGTATTGCGGTGTAATATCCCGAAACCTTGAAATCATAATCAGAGACAACGCAGTGGAGAAATCCGGAGATATTAACCACCTGGAATTTCTTAGTCTCTGCACTTATATCTAAGCACATAAACCTCAAGCACTTTAGCCTCCATCCACTGCTGACCCAATTACCTTCGGATCAAAAGTAGAGCACAATAGCCACCACACCACTGTGGAGGGTATTGCAAAGATGCCATGCGGTTGTATAAATATCATAGAGCGATCAAACGTATAAAAAACCCAGGAAGAAGAAGGTTTGCGTATTCGGACTGTTTTAGATGAATTCATTAGTGGCGTTGCCAGGTTTCAGGAAGGGGGCCGCGGGGTTTGAACTTCGCTTGAATTGTTTTCAATTTTGCTTGCGCATATATGAACGAACACAGCCAAACGTACGAACGAACATACATTGAGTGTGATTGAACACCTTTCTCTCGTATGAGATAAAATTTCTGGCTACGCTCATGGAGTATACGAGGGATGATGTGAGCTGTTACAAACGCGAAGCTCTGCTTAAGTGGCCATTCTACGTCTGCAGATGTTCGCGTGGTGCCGGCACCGAGCTCTCGATGTCGTGTCTAGTTGAGATAGAAGCGTTGCTTGGTGGAGAAGGTGAGCCGGTAGGAGAGGCGACTGGAGCGGTGAAATGGATCCTCGGTGGAAGACACCGCGGGATGAATATCTCTGCTACGAGTAGGCTAAGAGAGTGTACGCATTCGAGTGCCGGTTCTTGGTGGCGTTCGCTCTACCAGGCTGGACTAGTCACACTTCCCACCTCTTTGATCAACACAGATTGAAAACTACAGAGCAACGTTAGAGCTCACCCCCCCCCCCCCTTTCGAAAAAAAATTCGGCCCTCGCCCCTGTCTCCCTACAATTGAAAGGGCACTTACACTTTTTGTCAATAATGAACGAAAAATGATCGGAAATCTTCACGGCCAGAAATTTGTTCCCGTTTATTAGTTTGTTCTTTAGGCTTGAATTTAACTAGCCTTACTGGCAATTTTCTATCGCGGCACACTAATCGGAGGTCGAAAGGTCATGTGGCTTCTAGTTCTTGTTTTTTCGAATGTGCACGTGTTGCACACATTCAGCGCGTATGAACAAAGAGAAGGCTCTTTTACAGTCTCAACTTAATAGTTCCACTAAACCACCCACATTGAAGAAACCGCTATATTGGCAGCTTCCACGGGAGTAGTACTGTTAAGGCGCTAGTGAACGAGATGCAAAGATTCTTCTATTGTTTAGTCACTTCTAAAGACTGTGCCTTGTGCGGAAAGAAACATTTCCATTTAAGTCAGTCTAGTTTGTTCACAAACAACACGCGAGGGTGCGAAAGTTTCTTAAAGCGTATAAGGCTTGCCAAAAAGTACACTTTCTGAATAGAAAATTTGGCAGAATGACGACTTTTTCTTTCGCAAATACTTCACACCGCGCTTTATCGAGCGTCAACAAAACAACTGAGCTGCAAACCAATAAAAGGTAGTCGCGACTTTCAGTTCTGTGAGAGATGCAGCCAGGCACCTCGCTTTGTTCAATCCCCGTCACCCACGGATCTTTGTTCGCACAAAGAAGTTAGAACATGCACTTTCGTCAAATAATAAGTGTGAACACACCGAAAATGATCGATCCACACGGCTGGTTTCGAAACCTCCGGGCGCTGCCTCCGGGTTTTTTTTTTTTTTTTTGTCTCGTCGCATTCACCTCGCCTTCCGTTGTGCCAATAAATAACAAAGAACAAACATGCGAGTGGAGAGAAAAAAATAGTGCGCTTTCTTTGGGTAATGTAACAATACACACGTGATTGGCAGGCCTGCCTGTCAAAGCTGCGTAGAGGCAAACAGTCTCTGTTAGGACATGGCAACCCGACCAGTCCATACATGACAGGTTGTCGTTCCCTAGTCGTGTCAACTCAAATGTTGGGGTGGACACCGGAAGTGATCCTATTAATAGGACGCGAGCTAGGTTGTGTTTGCTTTGTCAAGGACGGCTCACCAAACAAACTGTCATACAAATTCTCTTCATGGCTCGCAGGCTTCAATGATTGACGGCCTGCCAAAAAAAAATGAGATGCAAATCGTCTTCATGGCTCGTAGACCTTTATAGCTGGCGGTGACAACTACTGCCGCTTGCGCCAATTTATATTTAATATTATTTTGATCGAGCTTCACCCAAAAGAACAGTTCCCACCATCAGCGCTAATTATGCTACAATAGCAGGAAATATTCTAAAAAAACAGAATATTTTCAACTGTTTTGAACCATTTGGCAAGATTGCACACACAGTCGTTCTAGCCGAGTTAATTCTGGGGAAAAAAACGGCCACGTATTTGCATGTTTCACTCCAAATGTCGTCGAAAGACCATATACTTGTGTGTGGAGAGAATGAACAGAACGTTTATTTGAAGTTATGCGGAAGAAAATCGGTAAATTGTATTCTGGAAGCGTTGCGTTAGAGAGTCTCAATCCGTGCAGTGAAGCAATGTGCCTCTCTATCGTTTCGCCAGTACGAAATTCCAGTGCGATGTCGGCAGCTTGCTCTTTCTTTTTTTTTAACCGCGAAGCTCTTTAAGCCGAACGTTAGGCAGTTTGGTTCGCGCAGAATAAACTTGGCTGGGTGATGACATCACCACGTGTCGCCTATAGAAACGCGTTACCAGCTGCTCGACTCCTGCTCGCCCACACTCTCCACAGCGGCGCACTATGCGGATCTGCGCCGAGACATGCAGCCGAAGCGCGGTCGGCATAGCAATGTATACTATATTCGTGTAGAGTACTGACATTTATATGTAGTACAGTATACGTATTGCTATGGTATACGTATTGGTATAGTATAGTATATGTATACTACAACAAGGAGGTGGAAAAAGGAAAGTGAAGATGAGGAGCAAGGAAAGCAGGAAAGTAGGACTCCAGCTGCGCCGTTTCCTCAGAGTCCGCGCCACTAGTGCGTAGCTGCACCAATCCTTTCTTGTCATCTTATCCTCCATTGCCAACCCCTTAGGAATACTTTTTTTTCATCTTTTTAGCGAACACCGTGGCATCGCGCAAGAGCCCACAGCCTAAATGGCAACACAGGCTGGCCGCGCAGTTTACCTTAAATATTTCACAGTAGTGTACGTAATTTTGACAAAGAAAGTCAAGTCGCACTTGTGCTAACGCTGTCTGCACGCATTCAAGAGGTGGCTTCGGGCCTCTGTCAAGTAGCTGGAGCTTCAAGCGACTTTTGCCCGCAGTCTCCTCCGTCATCCATGACAACGAAGAAATTTTTCATAATAATAATAATAATAATAATAATAATAATAATAATAATAATAATAATAATAATAATAATAATAATAATAATATAATACACCAGTATTATTCATAGTGTTATGTCTTGGCAACATCACATGGCATTTATTTGTTCCAAACTGAGAAGTGTGGCATGTCTGCTTTTCAATATAAAAACCTTGGTGCCTCTACCAGTGAAAAAAAAATGATAGTCCATTCGTTAGCATATAGTGCAGTTAGATATGGGTAACAGTTTTTGCATTTTGCGCAGAACGCTGGAAAACACGCATTGATAGTTTAATTCGAATATTTTAAAAAGTGTAGCTTACGGTAGTAAGATAGATGCCAGTACTATATTTCGGGGTCTGGGCTTTTGTGTATTCTAGGATTTGTTTATTAAGACATTTGTTCTAAGATACAATTGGTGTGATGACTTTAAAGAGCCATATGTAACGCGTCGACCCCTGAGAGAAAAAAAAAAGCGTTTATAGTACCCTGGTTCTCTACCAAATATGGAGAAGCATGTAGAAAAGTATATATTCCAAAAATTTTCTATGCACTACCTGACGAACTTTTTTCAGCGAGTTCAAAAAGGCAAAAAATTACTCGCTGAGCTGTAATATCACATGGTCTATTTGTATACCACGTATGCTTCGTGTCCCTCCTTTGATCCTCCTTTTTATTTACTGCCTGTATAAAGTAATGGTGTTTGTCTGTTCATTGGTAAGGAAACAACAATAGTTTTGTTACCTTGTATCCACATCGCTGTAACCGGCTCTGCCGGGCCTAGTCACACAAGTCCTGGGAACTTAGACAGGCCCGTTTCTTTGTGTTTCTAATGGATGTGTACAATAAAGTATTATTATTATTATTATTATTATTATTATTATTATTATGGTGTATCTTTGCAATTCATTATTACACTTTTCTCTTGTATGCTGATGATAAGATATTTAAAGAAATTCATTCAGTCAACGACTGACGCTTGCTGCAGTTAGATTTGTATTTTTTCTCTGAATGGTGTGATAACAATAACCCCTGTCTGAATACCTCAAATACCGAATTAATAAGTATATCTCACAAAATATCTATCGTGTCGTTTCTATGCCTTGTCAATACCATGTCTTTATGTAAGGTATATGAATTCAATGATCTTGGTGTTCTTTTTGATAGCATGCTAAATTTTTCTGCTCACACTAAACGTGCTGCCATGCGTGGCCTTCGTTCTCTCGGCTGTAGCTGTAGGATCTCTCGAAAATTCAGTTCTCCTACAGCCTTCAACAAATTATACACTGTCATATGTCTTCCTCAACTCGAATATGCATCTGTGATCTGGAATGGCATTGCTAAATCTGGCGGCGACGCTATGAGAGAGTCTAGAAAAAACTTTTAAGCATTTACAAACATCGTTTCACTAGAAATAACTCTGGATCTCGTTCTAACACTGCCAGATTAATATCATTGCTATCACTTCACTGCTGACGAAATCGCGCAGACCTATTATTTCTTTACAAACTAGTTCACGGTATGCTATCCTGTACTTTACTTCTCAGTTGTATAAATTTTCGGACTCCCCGTAAATTACCCTTAGAATCAAGCATTTCATGTACCTGCAAACTTTTTGCAACCCTCTACTGTTCACAAATTACAAAGTCTATATAATGTTAACTTTCATGATCTTGCTGTTTTTCACAGTCCACCGTAATTTTTATTACCTCCGCTATGCACTGGTTTAACCAAATTTTTTTCAATGTACACTTACCGTCTTTCAAGAAGGTTTCTGCATAGATGTCTGTATTCTGCTCAATTTTTCACTTCCTTTCTTTTAGTTTCTTCTTGTCTTTTTATTCTTCCCATTTTGCTCTGATTTATTTATTTCAGTTTATTTTCACTTTTTATACGATTTTTTTGGAGAGTGCTTGTATTGTATCATTTTTATTGTTTTATTGTTATTTCTTGTTTTTAACATATATTTGCATTGTTTTATTTTTGCGTTTGCCGGCACTAAGACTCCATGGCTGTTCCAGGGAAGTTTATGCAAATGGTTATTATTATTATTATTATTATTATTATTATTATTATACGCAGTAGTAGTAGTATTAAAGTGCTGGTTTCGCGTACACTCTGGAAATCACACGTTGCAGTAGCCGCGTCGTCCTGGCAGCGCACTTTAACCACAAAAGAAAAAAAATTTGGCACCATCGCTGAGATGCAATCTCGTTTTCTAACGTGACAGATCGGCCATTAACGAAACAGCTCAACCTGTTATTCTACAAACATATCCGCAGCTCTGGATGGAACTTGCAGGCGCCTTTCGAAGTAAACAACGTGGGAAAACGGATGTTTATATCTCCAATGCCGTCACACCGACGGTGCTTTACCGTTTTGTATTTCAGTGAAGACATGGTTAGAGGACAAAGCCCTCGTTTCCGTCCTACACGCGACATCATAGTGCGCTGTGTAGGCAACGTCACTCCGGAAAAGCCGAAAAATTGCACACGCGGTAGTTGCTACGACCCAAATTTGTAAAGTGAGTGCAACCGGTTGTCCTATGGAATAGCTAAACAAAGTGGAGACGGAACGCATGTTCAGTGTGTGTCGACACCACGCAGTTCTGTTATGCACGTATTGTATTTTTCTTTCGAGCATCACCCTACTTGAAATTACCTGATGACATTAGTGATAAAATTACCTGGTGCAGCAGAGACACTGACCACGCAGGTCTCCGAATAAAAATGTCGGAATAAAAATTCAAAAGTATTTCAAAAAGAAGGAGGAGGGTGATTTTAAGTGAAAAGAAGAGAAAATTGTACCCCGTTACTGTCTCTCGGGGGAGGACACCTCAACAGTAACTCACGAGGGGTGGAGGTAAAAGAGGGATTAAAAGGCAAAGTGATAGAGAGAGAGGAAGGAGAGAGCCAGACACAGGGACCGCGAACGACGGAAGTAAGGAGAAGATAGGAAAGATGGACATGGTCGCAGGAGTCCAAGGACGGGGCACCACTTGGCGAGAGATCTTGTCGGCGTCAGGAGATGGCGTAGGGCGAGCCCCGTTGGCCAGAGCTGCGCTGTCGTCGGAGATGGTGGGGGCACAACCAGTCGGCATGAAATCCAGCTAGCGAGTCTCAGAAAAATTATCGTGTTTCGCAGTACTACTGTATACTTCGTACATTCGGGCGTTATTTGTACGTTTATGGGGAAGTTTTACGCGATATTCTCTTTTGTGTGAAATGACGACGATTCTGAGCTTATACTTGGACTTACGTTTTTCTTCTTTTTTTTTTGCTTGGCTTTGAGACAGACCCTTGCTTCGGTTGGCACCTCACTTGTTCTATTCAGTTTGAAACAAGTCAGTGAACAAAATGCTCAAATACCCGTGTGACTTACGACTGAATTAACGATTATTTGCAGCATTTCACGCGTCACAACCACGACATGATTATTGGGCAGGCCACTGCGGAGCGCTCCGGATACTTAGACGTAATGATGTTCTTTAACCTGCACTGACATTGCACAGTACGCTGGTCATTAGAATTTCACTTCCATCGACATGACGTCCCCACATTCTGGAACAATCCCTGTACTTCTGGTTTAACTTGTTACCCTGAGACGACTTTTTGATCTCCCATAGTAGAGTACCAAGTACTCAAAACCGTTAACTACTTTCTCTTTACACACAATTTGTTACCTTGGGACGATATCTGCTCTCCCATAATAGAGTACCAAGTACTCAAAATCGTTAATCACTCTTTCTAACCACACAGCAGTTCGGGATGACTTTGTGCTCTCTCATATTAGAGTTCCTAATACTCCAAATCGCTAACAACTTTTTTTGTCTAAACACACAGCAAGCAAGCACAAGTGGATGCAAAAACATCACCTAACATTGTGAAAGAGCCCCTTGTTTGTACATACAGCCTTTACTGTTTATATAAGTTTGATCATCTCGAAGTTCATAAATGTCCCGTTCTTGTTGTAGAATTTTTGCATTGTACATCACTGCATATGCAAATAATTTATTTTCGCTTACATAAGAGCTTGCACTGTACATACGCATGATCATCATTGTATATCTTTCTGTGTGCACATAAGTTATGTAAGATAAATCTGGAAATATAATTCTCATAAACCACCCCGCACTGTAACCCCAGTACCATGCGTTGGACATAGCTGAAAAAGTGGATATACTCCGGCTTAACATAAGAAATTAACATCAAAGGGTTACCTTGGAGAAGTTTGGTAGAGCTCCTTTACGGTTGTTTGGAATTACATCTGTCATGGATAGACTTGTCCAAGTGCCCTCATTTCAGTCACTGAGTGTCGGCATTGGACGTACTCACTTCTCACTAGTCACAGTGTGTACTGAAGATGCAGCTAGCTTAAGCAGACAAGAGAGAGAGACAGATAATAAATAAAAGGAAGAGACAGGGAGGTGAATCTAGTAAAAGAACTTGTTGACTACCCTTTACAGGGATGGGTAAAAAAGGGTCCAAAAAGTATAGAAGGCGAGAGATAAAGCAAATAAAAAAATGCACGTGCACACACAAGCGGGGCGTTCCGATCACAGTCGTTTAGAGAGACCGGTTGGGCGCAGAGAACGCAGAAGCGTATTCACAGCCTTCTACTGTGACCTAAATTCTTGTCCATAGCGCAGGATTGTTCCGAAAGAGTTTGGTTGTCCAGTTGATCGAGTGCATTGCAGTGTGACTGTGTCTGTGAGCAGTACTGTGGCCATTCGCAAAGAACATGCCCGGCTGTTTCGTCCCTGCCGAAATGTTTACGGGCTGCAGTACCGATCAATTCCATGCGGAACACGTACGCATTCGTAAGTGCCACACCCATCTATAACATCAACAGCAAGGTAGCTTCACCTCAGCGAAGCCCTGCGGGGTTTAAAGACTGGAGTTGTGTCTAGGTCATGTAATCGTGCTTGCGTAAAGTTTGGTTCGTTTCAGTTCGACGCAGTGCGTTAGCGAGCGAGCATGCGGAGTTTCCGAGCAGCATCAGCTCAGTATAGAGCGGAATTGAAATCCTATTGCTTTCAGTATTGGCAGAACGGGCAGTTCGATTGGCCCGTTTATTGCCAATTATTTCTAAATTACTTGGAAGCCATTGAAAGGTTATTTCGTGTCCTTTCTCAGTTAAATGGTGTGTTTCGTATAAATTTAGAACACCAGTTGTTCGTACAGGCCGTGGCGTAAAGGTGGGAGAACGGATTGAAGTGCTGCTATAAAACCACTGAAAATAGTCAATTTTTGTGCCCATTCATCACTAATGAATTGCAATGTGGCACTAAGAGCTGCGAGCTCAACTGCCATTGACGTCGTAAGGTTGGTGGTCTTGAATTCGGTAGTTGTGGCTTTTATTGGTACCACAACAGATGCCATTGAACTGTTCTGTATAACGCAGCCGTTGGTGTATACGTGTATACAGCCTTGGTACATATCATATGACAGGAGTAGAGCAAGTTGCTTAGAAGCAGCTGACAATTTATCTACTTTTTTGTGAATTCGAGGTATTGTTAGCCTGATGTTAACCTGAGTCAGGCACCAAAAAGGAGTCGAAGGCCTGGCGGCGCGTGTAAAGCGTGTTGGCAAAGAGACGTGAAACGTGGTTACGGTTGGGTGAAATGATGAACGCGGTCTTTCGGCTGTTCAAGGGGCTAGGTGGTGGCGGGGTGTCCGAGTAATATGTCCTATATGTGCCGTGAGTGTCTAAATGTCAATATGGGTCGTGATTGCTATAAAAGCCACCATCGACGCACTACAAGGCAAACCTAGGCGAATCCGGAGCGCCTTGGCCTGAACACTTGTAACGTTCGTAGGCTTGTTTTGCCTACATTGGTCAATGCAGGTAAGCTGCACCACAAGAAGATGAGAAAAGGTACCCTGTACAGCTGTATCATTGCACTGGGTGACATTCCTCAAGTTCCCCCTGAAAGGAGCTTCAGTATATGACAGATGTCTATCAGCCGTTTCTGCCACTTATGAGGCCCAAAAACTTGTACAATCGAACGTATGGTGCAGTTTGATTATTGTAGCTTATGTCGTATTCATTTATATATTTGCACGTAAAACCTACCAGGGCCCTTTTCTAGAAAAAAATTTCCAAGCCTCGATTTCGGAGGTAACGTGTTGTTTTACTGGTAACTTTTTGGATTCTCACTCGCAACTACAGGCACATTACGGTGGATGTCCACACGCACATATCATCCGCGTACATTGATCGCTTGACTGTGTTTCGCAGATGCTCAATGAGGGAAAACAGCGTAAGATTCAACAGCACAGGGCTGAATATGCAAACCTGGTGTACGCCGCAGTGGCTGTAATGTGGAGAGGTTTTGACCGTCTTTGTTGCTCACAAAGAAGGATCGCATGCACAGATAATTATGCATCAAGCGATACATCTGACTACCTGCTTCTACCTTCTTCGAGGGCGGTGAGAATTGCTTCATGTGTAACATCATACGCCTGTTTTACGTCTAGGAACAGAGATGCGCAGAGATGCTTTCTGGCTTTGTCGTGTTGAACGTAGCTAACCAGGTCGACTATGTTGTTTCTGGGTTGGTGTTGTTGCACTCCAAGTACCACCACAGGCGTTCCAGGCTCATCTTCTCCGTAACTTTTCCTGCATAACTGGTCAATGCGATCGGGCGGTAGTATTAGAGCTGCAGCGATTACTTGCCTGGCTTCAGAAGTGGAACTAGGCGACTTGTCTTCCAGCTTGTGGGGAGCACTTCATCTTGCTAGGATTTGTTGTTCAACTCCAGAAGAAAGATTATTGCACGTTTACCGACGTGACACATTACTCTTTATGAAAATCTATTGGGCTCTTGTGCCGACATGGGTTCACACAAAGGTAGTGCTGCTTCGATTTTATAGACGGAAAAATGCAAATCGATGCGGGAATCCTTCGTTTGTGGACAGCTGGTAGAAGGCAACAGGCTATTGGGCACCACGACTGGCCCAGTAATATAGCTCAAAAATCTGCTCCGTCAATGTCTCGTCTCTGTTGAGAAAGGATGGGAGCCCTGAATAAGGACCACTGAGTGTGTTTTATGTGGAGACCTCTCACTGTCTTCCCCAATCGTGATAAAGATTTGCGAGGTTTAAGAGACTCACAAAACGCAGCCAAACTTTGTGACTTGAGTTTATCGATTCGGCGCTGAATCTTCTTCTATAGACGTTGAGTGATTCGCTAGTCTTCATTGCTTCCGTGCGTCAGAATCTTTGTTTAGCCCATCATCGGATTGACCGACGTCCTTCGAACTTGATGTCGAATTCCGTTACTCTGGAAGCACACGTGAAAATACACGTAGTATTTTGTATTTTGTTTTTGTCTATCCTCTATCTCAAGAGATGCAAGAGATCTGTTTGCTTGACATTGCTCTTCCACGAGAGACTGAAATTACTTCAATAAGTTTTGAAAAATTTTGACTTACATCGGGCGAAGCGATAGTTGCGCCTTTGTGAGACTCTGTTCTCGCAAAAGCTCATTGTATCACATTTCCTCGCCACGTCCACAACGAGATTGGCGTCGTTTGACGTGACATCCATGCCGACGAGAACATCGCTATGCCACCAGTTTAATGTTTCCCTCGAAAGTGCTGAAACTGGATCACCGAGCTATCACTCGGCTGAAGCAGAGCGCTGCAACTGATGGCCCCAGGATATTAGTTTCCTAGTCCCCGGAGCAAAAGTGATCATTAGTTAAAGCCTGCAGGATGTTGCACTCTGGTTCGCATGATACGTGCGCTGGATACATGGCGCTTACTCTTTCGCTTGGCTGTTCACAACGCATTGAGGTGGCCTTCAAAGTTCCTGCTAGAACTCTGAGCTTTTTTTTGTGTGTGGCGCGAGTGACAAAATGCGCCTTTGTTTTTTGCTTTCCAAGAAACTCTGATGAAGCAACGAATTCTGGTTTTCCAAGTTTGTTTCAACTTGTATGAAATCGATGTTTCTGGTTTGAGAGTTACATAGGATGCATATGATGTCGGAGCTTAGTACTGCTGCTTGGGCGAGTTGGTTCTAGATTAAGAAAGATTTACCAGCGCAAATAAACGAAACACGCAAGAAAGCATACCGAGACACAGCACTGAACTGAAATTCGCGTGAAATTCGCGTGGCCAATTGATACGTCGAAAGATTCAACAAAAGTATTTTAAAGGGGGTTAATAAAAAAGCGGACGCTTTTATTGAGTGTCATTTAGATGGCTGTGACATCTAACGAAGTACAAGGCAACCACGCGTTTTTTTTTCTAAGTGTCCTCCAAGATCCGCATCGGGCGCACGACGAGTCACAGTGGCGCCTATCCAAACACGAAGGCACGCTGGCGTCCTCACCGGGTCCGTAGGTCAAGGATGCGGATCTCGTGAATGTTTCACGGTGAAGCTATGGAACATTCCTTAGTTTGTGTGGTGGTGTGTGGGTGATTGTGAAACTTCATTGAGGTCGTGCAAGGTGCGCGGTAGGCCGCAGCCGGCGACTGACACGTCGGGACCTACAGGCCAGCGTGTCGCTGATACGCGATCTCACCGAAACATTCCTCGAGTGGGTAGCTGCTACAAGATTTGGTAGCTCCACTGCCGCGTTCAACATCTGTGAGGGTCATACCGAAAGGAACCCGAGAAAAGGATTGAAAGATCGAGATATAAAACAGACATGGGAAGAAATAGGAAGAGAAAATTAGAGAGAAATTAAGAGAATTAAGACATATGAAACCAAAAATAACAGAGTGAGAAAGAGTTAGAACAAAACAGGGAAGAGATAGCACATATATATCGCAAGACAGCAAAAGAAAAAAAAAACAGAGAGAAAGAAAGATAATGAAGCAATTTAGAATAGAAAGAGCGAGACAAGAAAACAAACATAGCAAACAGACAGAAACACTTAAATAATATGATGTGCAAAAATATAGTTACAAGAAACGCAGAAAAAAAGAAAGAGGATTAAGAAAGAAAATAAAGAAAAACAATGAAGGTCATTCAGCTGCGCTCTGAGTGCAGTCTCAGAAGCAACAGTGCGAAGCTTACATAACTTTTTGCGTTTTTGCTGGCCCCACAATGTCTGGTCTTCTGTTGCAGAGAAAAAATTTTGGGTCTCATTTCCTTCAGTAAAAGTAGGTGTGTTAACAGCCAAGACACTGAGACGCAAATCCGTCATTTTTGCTTTTAAAAAGCATTCATCAATTAAACTGAGCTGCACCTAAAGCTCTACCTCTGAAAAAAAAATAAACGCTAAGTTAGCGGGAATAGAACCGTACGTACAAAAAAGTTTATGTCTGTAAATATGGCACTCGAGACCACCTCCGTTTGATTAAAATTTGCACTGAGCGACGCAGCTCCCTTCCTCCACTTCGCACGTACACACCAGACGGCCTTTCATGTTTCTTAGCCTGGCGGAGCCAGCCGGCGTGTTCCATTTACACTTGGGCCATGCCCGTCAGCAGCATTCGCGAGGATTTCTTTACACATACCGTCTTCAATGACTATTCACGCAGACAGCTTTGCTTGCAAACATTGCAGGCAGCGATGAAACGATAGAGCACGTCATTTGTCACTGCCCTCGTTACAGGCGCGTACAGACTGCCGCTGGCTGCTGCGTTAGACCGCCTTGACGACATACCCTTGTCAGGACAGTCAGTGCTCGAATGCCAACACCATGTGTATTCGCACAGATAATCAATCAAGGTCTCAGTGAACTTTCTGCGTGGCTGTGGCCCTACTGAAAAGTCTATAGCATCACCGCTATTGTTCTTTTTTTCATGCTTCTACTCCTCTCTCCACTTTCCTTCTCATATGCCGTCTCTCTTCTCTCTCTTTTTAGTGCAGGGTAGCGAAACAAATGCTGCGATTCTTGTCTCGAGTTCCGTGGACTTATCTCAATTTATTATCTGTCTCTATCTATTGTTTTCACGTAGGGCATACAAAAGTGGGTGGCTGGTGTTATCATTTTATACTTCATACGAAACATAACGGCGATGGCGGAAAGGTGCCTCTAGTGCTCATGTAATGGCTATCGCAGCAATAATACTACTGTTTTAGAATATGCATCGAAAGGACAATACACATTAGCTTCCGATTGCGTGCGCCCTTCCTGCTGTTTGGTACCATGATATTTTTGGCATTGAAGTCAGAGTAACAGCGCAACCTCCAAGCAGCAGCACTTAAAAGACATGAATCACTTAAGTACTGACTATAAACTGCTTTATCGATGCGCGCGGAGAGTCTTTTAAAAGTAGGGCGTCTTGTGCGTTTTTGCGCTGTTACTTTTACACCAAGAATATGTGCCAAGTGGGCCAAAACGAATTCATATTTTTGGGCACACAGTTCACTACACAAACGAAAGTAAAAAAGCGGGTAAATGGCCACACATGCTATACGATCTACCATTGGAAAAGCAAGAGCTATGCAAATACTCATCGTCAGAAATTTGAGGGGTCCCCCAAATTATACGGAACTATACAATCCCCCATGAAAGCAATATATCATGTTCGAAATCCATGTGAGCGTATAACGTTAAGTGCTTCGAAAAAGGCCAGGACAGGTACATCACAGTTTTATGAAAATAAAAAATAAATAAAACGACGACATGTTACAGCTTTGCGGCCCGAGACTTGAAAGGCAACAACGAACTTGGGTGGAACAAGAAAATCGATGAACTAGAACTAAAACGTGTATGAAAGAGGCGCGGAAAAGTTCCCGACTCAGTCTACCTCGGCGGCGACATGAAACGGGGTTCCTCTGGAATACATTCTACGAGGCTTAATTCGTCGTTGGAGGCATAACGGATCACAAGATGTCCGTTCCTTATCAGTTCTCCAGGGCACAGCCTGGAGAGTCTGCAATACAGCAGATCGACAATATACACGTACATTACGTAAGATCGAAGGTTAGAATTTAGGAGGTTTTCTCGGTGCTGCATCTGTCTTCCGGAATGGTTTAAATGCTTCCCTACGACTTTTCTCATCCAGAAAAACATTTCACGGCTGTTATAGGGGGTACTCCCATTGAACGAATAACTTCCGATATTGCGACATAATATTGCGCGTGCTAAAGCTGCGTTGCAGTAAAGATCACAGACAAAGGGAAGCGCAGGGCACCATGAGCGCAATCGGCTACATGAATTGAATATGAAACAATTGCAAAGTCCTGGTCCGAAACGACTGAAGCATAACACACAAAGGCAGCGCGCAGCACAGTGAGTAGTTTTGCGTATTATGCCCTTCTTGGATTGGAAGCAAGACTTTCGGTCGGCCACACCGTGATTTCAGTTTGCTGTTAGGATGTTTGGTGTCCTGTGTTCTGTTTCCGCGTTCCTTCGCATTACAATGACATCCGTTCATGTAAATCAGCTCGCCGGAGAAATTCAACAAAAAGAGAACGCCGTGTTTTCACAGAAGATATAGATCTCTGTCACTTCAATTAAGTATTGCATAAAATGGAAGTACATGGAAAACATTGTTCAGCAGGAGTGTTGTTCAACGAGCATCTGTGAACGAGGTAAAATTTTACACGTTTGCAGTGATTACTACTTTAATAGGAAATAAGTTTTACTTACTATATGTTTCTAGAGTGTAGATATATGAAGTTTGTATCCCCTTTTGTCCATTTCCCTTTGTAATTACACTGAGGAGGTTTAAAGTAAATATACTTGGCAGAAGCATCTCTGCTGGATATGATATGAATAAAGACTTCCAGCCTTGTTCAGTGTTTAGCTTATACTTGTAAATGTGGCCCGAGATTTCGAGAAAATTTGGTCTCTGGAGGGGCTTTCTGTCTTGCCGGCTCCGAAGCTAGAGTTTTCTAGCGGTTGTCTACCTCACCATCTTCGTTTTTCCCGTTACATTAGTTAATGCGTTGTCTTCTTCATTGGTTCCAGAAAGCATGTAGAAACACGTTTAACAGGGTTGCACTTTCTGGCTAATGTTTCCAGGGGTCATTTGAGTATGCGAATATTCTAATAATTGTGTTTTGTTGTGGCTACCTTGCGTTTCGATGACCAGGGCGGTGTCGAGATCGATGCGCTGGCCAAGCTTTTCCCTGTACTCTGCGAAGCAGTTTGTGTGTAATAATCTGGCAGTGTTAGAACGAGATCCAGAGTTATTTCTAGTGAAACGATGATTGTAAAGCTACGAACGTCTTTTCGGTGTTGACGTATCTTTTCCAGAAAGTTTTTCTCTCACAGGTGGCGTCGAGTTAACTTGTGCCTATTGTGGACCTAATAAAGTTTCTTCACTCATCACTCATTCCTGCTGATGTAACTGACGTTGCAATTAGTTGAAGAAACTTCGTAGACTATCCCAGGAAATGTTTTCGGTAGCTGATCTTATGGCGGTCGGAGGAGTCTTCCAAAAGTTGACGCGGTTTCGTATGTGCCATCCGGATACTTGTCTGCCCCAACATCTTCACCAGTTGCTCGCAGATTACCTGGACGTACGGAACTGTGATGTGGCAGGGTTGTTTAGGAGGAGGCTTTACTGTCGGCGCCACTTTACAGAATGGATATGCGAGGAGAATGTTTCTGCTCGTCAGCTCATTGACATACTCGGCGAATGAAGCTCATTGTGTACCTAGTTACTCAAAGGGTCGATCAGTGACTGTTTCTTCTTTGATTCACTTTATTTTGAAGCTGAAAATATCTTTAATGCGTCTTAGTTTTAAATAAATAAAACTAATAACAAAAGCCTAATGAAGAGTGTTTATTCCTATTGAGGAGCTTGTTCGACAGGAGGGCTACATAACACTCGTTAATGAACGCGGTTAAACCTTACATGTTTACAGGTCACACGAAAACCTCATACGTATGCTTCATCATACCCAAAAATTGGTCGAAAGCGTGGGTGTCGTCCGTGTCCGGTGGCGTTATCACGAGTGATGCAAAAATCATCATCACATGATGCCGTTACCATATGACGTGAACACGGTTACACAGTTCACAGTGACGTTTTCATATGTCACTGCTACATTCCTCCACGACATTATTGCTAGGTGAAAGGCGCGCTAGTCATGGAGGCTATGCAGTACCAGAGGAAGTGCAAAGAGCTTGCAGTGTCACCGATACTTGTGGCTGTGCGAGACAACGTAGCGTGCAGAAACTATATGGAAGTAGCCCGGGAAGTGTGAATACATTGAATGAGAAGACAAAAAAAAATGAATACGACTCTCGTGTTGGAACCTTGGGCAAATGCATTGTAAGTTTTTCTTCGTGCTTCGCCAAGTATGAAGAGTTTGGTGTCGTGTTTTTGAGTTTGTGGATTGTGAAGTTTCTTAAAATACGCTAAAAAATTGTGCGTTACATTCATGTGGAACACCATGGCTAAATAAGGACCCTATTTTTAAATGTTGACCCAGTGATCTAGAGAAAAAAATTGAGGAAAGGTAGGCAGGAGCAGCAAGAAGACACTTGGTTTGTTACGAAACATGGCTTAAAGAATGTGGCAGATTGAAAGCAAGAAGAACTGAAGACATGTAGTGCGCGGTAATAAGGACAGGGTCTGCATAAGAATCTCATTAGGCCCATTGGTTTTATTCTAGTAATTACAGCACCGCATAGTGTCTCGCATCGACCACTCATCAAATGCAGCAAGCTACAGTCTTGACCTCGTATTCGATAAAATCCGCGCTGCACGGGAAATACCTAGCTTGCTGGAGATATCAGGTGATTTAACCAGGTAAGGATCGAGAGTGTAACAATATCACTTAGTTACCTGCAACAATGCGGGCTTACATGAGGTTGCAAGTTGTTTTGTTTTCTGGTTTTCGTAAAGATTGCTTCATTATCGCTCAACTTAAGAACAACACAGTGGTTTTGTAGGTTTCATATTGTTACTTCTTGTATACCTTGTATTTTTTTTCAAAACTAGCCACATGCACTAAGTGTGGACTTGCCTACCACGTAAAAATATCAACAGACGTATGGTATTAGGTGTGCCTATGTTCTCATCATTTGAGTTTTCGTAGTTTTTTATCACTGCTCTTCTTTCTTTCTCTGCACATTTTTGCAATTTTCAAACTGCAATCTGAGAGCAATAAAGAGACGCAGAAAAGGCGCCATAAAGCCATTTTTCTCGCGTTGTTTTGGCACTGAAACTTCACAATCAACCATCCAAAACTATCACCTTGTTTCAGTACATACACCAGAAAAAAAATAATTGTTGCAGTTGTTTCTGTTTCCTACGTGGAATCGTTTCATAAAAGATGGTGAATTCGAGCTAAAGGAAACAAGTGTATGATAGGAAGCTTGTAGCCATTTACACTGTAGCATATGAAGGAGCTGGCAAATAGAAATGAAGTTCAGGAAGACTCGTCTGATAAAAAGGAGGAGGAGAAGGTGAGGGCGAGAGGGTAGACCATAACTGATTGATATGTGGGGTTTAACGTCCCCAAACCACCATATGATTATGAGAGACGCGGTAGTGGAGGGCTCCGGAAATTTCGACCACCTGGGGTTCATTACGTGCACCCAAATCTGAGCACACGGGCCTACAACATTTCTGCCTCCATCGGAAATGCAGCTGCCGCAGCCGGAGGGCAGCCCATAGCATAGCAGTGTAGCGTAGCAAGGAGCAGGATATTGAAGTTCGGATAGAAGCGGGAAAAAAAGGGAGAGAAGGCAATATACAAAAAGATAAAGAAAGATGACAAAGGAAGGACAAACGAAGAAGAGGGAACATATGATAAAAGAACTCTGTCAGCGTCTGCGAAATGGCAGAACCGGCCCTTCAGCTGCACAGTTTGCTCAGACTTCACCTGGCTATACATGACTCTAGTTTATTTATTTATTATTTATTTATTTATTTACTTTGAAGTTACAAGCAGCCAAGTGACGCAAGCAGGTACTAAAGCCGAGATACACATTGAAGACGCAATTTCTAACTTGAAGTGCCATGAATAAAACACCTATGTTGGCGGGACCCAATTCACTGGTACCATCGCACTTACTCCAAAATAAAATAAAATTTGAATGTTGCTTCTATAATTGAGAAATTGCCCGTTACGTCATGCATGGTGTTTTAATTATCTAGTACTCCGACACAGTGGCTTTGTTGATGCTGAGACAGCTTAATCACATGACAATTAGTCTGCTTCAAATGGGATAAAGACAGCGCTGAAACGCTTTTGGCCTGTATTCATGAGAAAGAACGTGTGAACAAAATACTAAAAACATCAACGCGACATCACTAACTTCGTGTCTCATTATATCGCTGCTCTAAAAAGTTAGCTTAAGTGGCGTCAGGGCAAGGCATTAATTACGAAGAAATTCGCTTACAATCTTCCACTAATACCCTCAATAACTCGGCGCGTAGTATGGCGCGCGATTCTCCGCCTTCAAAGCGATAAATGCAATCTGCTGATGAGCTTGAAAAGTGCGCCGGCCAACTGGGACACTGAAAGGCCGAATGTATGCAGTATGGAAATGCAGTCACTAGCTTCTCGTGAGGCATTCCAGGGAATTGCTATGGCATAATGAATCCTTTCACTGGTAGTAGCCGCCATTTGAATGGAAGCTCGGCCAATCTAGGTTATGGTTGCTTTCAATTAGCTGCGCTCGCAAACAGTGCTGCTGTCACAAAATTCGTCTCAGCATCTGCACAGCTTGATGTGAAGGGCCTCGCGACACAAAAGAACGTAAGGAATCTGTAGGTGAGGCAGTTCGTATCGATCCTCTGAAGAAAGCCAAGCTGCCAGTATAATGGACAATAATCGAAGACAGGACATGAATTGACTGCCAATGTTATATGTAAGTGCACAGAAATCTATCTGTACGGACTCTATCTGCGGTACATTGTGTGATCACGATGTATATAAAGGACTATTCCCTTAGACTCTGCTCATTCTTTACACGCCACATATCCTACATATACATAGTGCCTCTGATTAGGTTTCTTTCTGTTATTCTTTTATTTGTTCTAGGTCATTTTATCTTGCGTATTTCTTCCCCAATACTAGCACTTGATGGGACTGTCGTCTTTGGCAAAGTCTACCTACGTTAAAGCAGGTAGGCTGTAGGAGCCAATAAGAATAAAGATTACAGCAAATAAGCCCATGAAAGATGAAAATCGAGAACAAGACAGAAAGACAACAAATAGAACCAAAGCAGAAAAACAATACACAGAGAGAGAGGAAGGAATAGAAAGAAGAGAAAAACCATACAACGAGCAAGATTACACACACACACACACACACACACACACACACACACACACACACACACACACACACACACACACACACACACACACACATATATATATATATATATATATATATATATATATATATATATATATAAGGGAAACAAGTGTACACTTAAGGGCTCCTTTTTCGTATTTTACACAATATTATTGAGATCTAACAGACAATAACGCCAAGGAAGGTATAGGAAAGTTATTAGCCCAATTGTAATGTAAATGAGAAGAAAGAAAAGTGGGTGAAAAGATAACTTGCCGTGGGCAGAATATATATATATATATATATATATATATATATATATATATATATATATATATATATGAGATTTAACAGACAGTAAAAACGGCTGGTTATTTTTTCATCCACTTTTCTTTCTTCTTATTTACATTCCATTGGTTCTAATATCTTCCCCTGTACATTCCTTGGCATTACTGTCTGTTAGATCTCATTAATATTGTGTTAAAACACGGAAAAACGAGCCCTTAGGTATACACTTCTTTCCCTTATATATATATATATATATATATATATATATATATATTCATAAACCCGGTAACCCAGGTCGGCCAATCATATCAGGCATCGGTACAATAACTGAACCCATATCAGGGTACGTGGACAAACTAATAAGCCACATTCCATGCACCCTCGCGTCGCACATAAAAGACACGACACATTTTCTTCGAGACATTGCAGGTCTGTGTGTGCCGAAAAACTCGTACTTGGTTACTCTTGATGTCTCTTCATTGTATACAAATATTCCTCACGATGACGGCATAGCTGCATTACAAAACATGTACACAAACCATAGACAATCTAACACCCCAGATTTCTCTGCAATCACAACTTTGACGAGGATGGTCCTCGAATTAAATTCATTCGAGTTTAACCAAGAGTATTTTCGACGAATAAGCGGGACCGCTATGGGCACCAAAATGGCACCTAATTATGCCAACATATTTATGGGAAAGCTAGAATCCGAATTTCTTGCACAAAGTTCCTTGAAACCAATGTTATACAGAAGATACATAGACGACATCTTTCTTATTTGGACCCAGAGCGAGGACGAACTTCTCAGCTTTATCGACACTTACAATGCTGTACATCCGAACATACACTTCACACACACATACTCGCAAGTTACCATAAATTTTCTTGATGTTACCATAACGATAGAAGAAGAGAAGCTCTCTACAACCCTATATCGCAAACCAACGGATCGACAACAATACCTCCATTACCAAAGCGATCACCCACGCCACTGTAAAAACAGTATTCCATACAGCCAGGCTCACCGGTTTAAGCGAATCTGCTCTAGAGACGCTGACTTTGACACGAGCTCACAGAGGCTAAAGCTTATGCTCGAGAAACAAAAATACCCCCTACATGTAAATAATGACGCTGTTCAAAACCCGAGAAAACTAAAGCGTGAAGACTTACTTATAAAGCGACCACCGCAAGAAGGCCCACAACGAACAAACCTCTTCTTGACTTACAGCACAAACTTCCCCAATGTAAACAAAATCCTTAAACGACATTACAACATTCTGGAACAAAGTGAACGTCTGAAATGCGCATTTCCATCCGCTCCAGGCATCGTTTACCGACGACCACGTAACCTCAAAGACACACTTGTCCACTCTCAAATTAACACATCACCCCCAATAATTCATGCCGACCTTGTTTAAAGCCACGATGTCTTGTATGTAAGGTGATGCGAGAAACACACAAAGCAACCAGCACACAATCCAAGTTTTTGATTAACATACGAGGAAACCTAACATGCGATTCCTCTAATATGGTATACCTACTCGAATGCACCGTGTGTGGTATGCCGTACATAGGACAAACAGAAACACCATTTAGGATTCGCTTCAATAATCACAGAGCCCATGTGAAATCAGCCCCAAGTCTTCCTCTATCAAAACATCTCAATCTTCCCGACCATGCATTCGACAAACTATCAGTAACGCTCTTAGAGACGGGATTTAAATCAAATCGAGAACGTGAACAACGAGAGTCATACCTTATCCACCGATTTAACACCCTCGATAGAGGAATAAATGAGAATCCTGGAACACTTGCAGCAATTAAAGCATTAGAAAACAATAACGGCAATAATGAATATAGTAAGTGAGTTCACGGCATTGCAGCTGCGAAGGGCACTGCACAACTCAAAACGATTCCAAGTGTAACTACTCTTCCTAAGTGCAGCTGTCGTCTGTTTTCTGTTTTATTTTACTACCCAATCAATTGTGCCATGCCCAACAGCAACCCTGTGCACAGCCGGGAGACCCCCACTGCACGCGTAATCCAGAAGCGGGCAAGGAATTCGCATTGCGCCCGTTTGCCAGCCTTTGCCGCAATACGCGGAACCCCTCTTTCTACGACGAAATGTTGACGGGACCGCGAGTAGTTAAAGGCTTAAAACTTCCTAACATGCCCGCTTACCAGCCTCTGCCCCAATACGCGATACCCCTCTTTCTACGACGAAATGTTGACAGAGCTCCGAGTAGTTAAAGGCTTAGAACTTCCTAAATAAAGCTCTTTTTTGCCCCACACCGAACCGCCAGTGCCAGGAGGCGCCGTCTGGTCGGGAAGAATGCGTTAGTGAAAGGAAGCATACACATACCACTGACATCAGAAAAGTGAAGGGGAGAAAGGGGAGAAAGATGAAGTGAAAGTGGAAGGAAGAGTGGAAGGGGGGCGCCCGAGGGGAGTCCACCTTACATTCTTTTTAGATGCGGAAGCATCTTATACTCGCGCCTTGTAGTGCGCCGTCCGCGCTGTCCGCACCGCTTCTCGAACATTCGACAGCTGACGCGCGCGCATGCGCCGTCGCGCCGTCGCCCACCATCTGTGCCGCGCGCGCTTCTCCTTCGATAACATTCGACAGCTGACAGCGCATGCGCCGTCGCGCCGTCGCCATCTGTGCCGCGCGCGCGCTTCTCCTTCGAGAACATTCGACAGCTGACAGCGCATGCGCCGTCGCGCTGTATATATACTCAAGGTCGGCGCTCGCTCGCTCAGTTGCCGCTCGTCCGTTGGTTTGTACGGCGCGTCGACGTCCGAAGTCGCCGTGAAATGAATGCCAACGAATCCACAAACAGAATGATCGACGTCCCTAAGCCATCGTCCTCAAAGTTCGTCGCAATAAATAAAACACCGCCCTTTCGCATACGTGCCGTACGTGTTCACTCATTTAACACCCCATTTCACAACCACGTTAACCAATTTAGCCATCGACCCAAGTAAGTCGCAATTTAACACCCGTTAACCAATTTCCGCATCCTCCTCAGTGTTCCCCCGAGGGAAGCTGCGGGCAATTTTTTTTCTCTCTTTCTCTTTTTTTTCTTTTTATCTGTCTTTTTCCTCTTTCGTTTCCCTCTTATTTGAGATTGTATAAAGCTGAGCACTAACAAACTGTACCTTTAATCCTGATGAAGGCCAGACTTTAGGCCGAAACGTCGAAATAAACCACGTTGTGACCGCTCACGGAGGATCTACTGGACTATATATATATATATATATATATATATATATATATATATATATATGGGAGTAATAATTCAATGGGCCAGTTAGTCTTCGGGAAGGTATGGGGAGCTATCCCCTGATGAAGGGAGGACCCCTCCCGAAACTGTTGGGAAATAAATATATTTATCCTTGTTGACAACGCTCCCGTTGTGCCATATCCCATACCTATATATATATATATATATATATATATATATATATATATATATATATATATATACATATATATTGTAAGCACTATCTATGTACTCCATCTACTCATTTGTTAATATACTCATCATCACCACGCTGGCTTGGGTTGTGGCGCTCAGTCTCGGCGGATAAAAAAAAAGTGTCTTGCGGTCTAAACGCTGCCTTACAACTGGTAGGGTGGTGGTGTACGGGTTTGAAACTTGCAGGCGCGCCATGGACGCCAACTCTTCCCTCACGATGGTGCGGAGGATACCACCAAGAGGTGTCGTGCGGAGCTCAAGAGAGCACGACGCAGCTTGGAGTTGGAGTTCCTCACGAATAATAGAACAGATCAACGTACGTAGCTCACTGTCGTTCGTTGCCCTGGGGGCCGGAACGTCAGCTTGCAAGCGGATTAGATGAATATCATCAAGGCGCTGATAAGTACTGATGATATCTGTGACCCTGGTAGGATTCTTTGCTGCCAAAGCGTCGAATGACACAGAATTGATGCCTTTGAGCAGACGTCGAATGCAGTCATTCTCCGCCATCGAGCTGTGGACGCGTCGGCAAAAAGCGAGGACGTCTTCTATGTACGACGTATAGGACTAGCCTGAGTGCTGGACCCCCTCAGCAGTCGTCTAGACTCGTCTGGGCCATACAAAAATTTCGCCCATACCTTTATGGATGCCACTTCACAGTAGTTACAGATCATCACGCTTCATGTTGGCTATCTTCATTGAAAAAGTTGTCTTGTCGACTGGGACGCTGGGTACACCGCTTGCAGGAGTACAATTTCAATGACGTTTACAAATCTGACAAGAACCACCAACATGCGGACGCTCTCTTTCATTGCCCTCTGCCACTATCGCCGTCGAGATTGTTTGGTCAATCCTCATCATATGAACCCGACACTGCGTCACCCACACATTATCCCAACTGTCGGTTTCTGACACGTAGGTTTCAAAATTTTTACGCCAAGTTCACCTCGAGATAGCGTGATATTCCATAATGCAAGTGCATTATCGAACTTCTAGGTGGCAGATCACTCCCTCCTAATGCCAGATCGCGAAGACAACGACGACAGTTTAAGATTGCCAACAATATGTTACACCGTTACGTCTATACTACTGATAGAAACCAGTAGGTTCCAGTTCTCCCCGTTTTTTTGTGTCAAGTTGTCGAAGCCCTTCACGATGACCCGCGTGCAGACCACTTGGGTTTCAACAAAACTCACAGCCGCCTCAAGCACCGTTTATTTTGGCCTGGCTTCTCTACATTTGTGGCCAAGGACGCTGCATCTCTTCCTATTTGTCAACGACGGAAACGACGAACTTTATGTCCGGCTGGCCGAATGCAACCCATTCCCTGTCCCGAGACACCTTTCGCCACCGTTGGGATATACCTCGTCGGACCTCTCGCCATGACGAGAGCAGGTCATCGATGGACCGTGACAGCCACTGATTACCTGACACGATACGCTGGGACGACTTCTCTGCCTAGAAGTTCTGCCTCAGACGTCGTCGATTTTTTCATCAAAGCCATTGTATCACGTCATGGTGCACCTCGTGTCCTGTTGAGTGATCCTGGCGAGAATATTCTCTCCTCCGTCATTGAAGACCTACTGAGGGCTTGTGGCAGAGTGCACAAGACGACGTCGGCTCTCCACCCTCAAACGAATGAGCGGAACGAGAGATTTCATCACACATTAACAGACATATTGTCAATGTATGTCGAAGCACACCACGACATCTGGGGTACAATAAGCCTTTTGCAACGTATACCCACAAAACTGCTGTCCACCGAACAACTGGCTGCTCTTCTTTCTATCTCGTGTACGGCCGTTCATCAACGTTCACCATCGACATCTCTTTCCTGCATATTCCCGCTGACGCCTCGGCCACCTTTTTCGAGCAGTTCGTCCCCAGACTTGACCAATGCCGGCAACGTGCTCACCTGAACACATAAGCTGCTCAGCAAGATCGAAAACAGCGCTACGACCACTCGCATCACGATGTTTTCTTCAGTCCTGGGGATGAAGCACTGATTCGGACGCCCACTAGTACTCTAGGACTGTGCGAAAGACTACAGTTACGGTTTACTGGGCCCTGTATAGTTCGTGAACGAACATCCGCAGTTAACTCTAGCGTCTCTCCCGCCGAGCCTTTTTCGGACCGCCGCTGCCGTGGTTCTGAGACTGTTCATGTTTCGCCCATGAAGCCATTTGTTCGACGTATTCACAGCTTCTTGTGGTAGAGACAGCAAGCTTCAGCGATCGAATATTTTTTATGTACGTAAGTCACGGCTCTACCGAGTAACCCAATCGCACAAGATTAACGTCATTACCGTCGAACGATACCGAGTTAGCTTAGTGCCACTTCGCCTGCATGCTTTCACACGACGAAAATGACGGCTGAAAATGATGGCTACAAGTGTATCTACCGGCCCTGTATTTATGAAGGAAAGAAGGAATGTAGTGAAAATTTCGGCAAATCACAAGTACTTTAGGAATTGATATGCAAAGTATGTAGATCGTCATTTTTTTATTGAGTGAGATATTAGGAAATGGCACTAAATACGTGTGCATATCCACGCACACACATCAGTTAAACATCCGCGTATGTTTTATATTGGCAATTGTTTACAGTTGCGTAATAATGTTAACAGCAACATGGATATTAGCAACATCAGAAGAGGCAACCTGAAACGAAGTGCTGGTGTTTACGCTGGTCGACGCGAGAATGGTAGCCCTCGGCACTGCTACCTAAATCAACTTTAGTGGATAGTGCTAAATTACAATTTATGTTTACCCAACATCACGGCCGTATTATAGGAGTACATATGTAATGTTTATAAAATCGGATAGTCAGTACAGCAACCACAGTTTATTTATTTATTTATTTAATACATACTGCAGACCACAGTTGTGGTCCTGGCAGGACGAGCACTTGAATAGCACAATAATACAAAAATAGCAAAAGGGACAAAAAAATTAAACGG
This sequence comes from Rhipicephalus microplus, assembly GCF_013339725.1. Lineage (NCBI taxonomy): Eukaryota > Metazoa > Arthropoda > Arachnida > Ixodida > Ixodidae > Rhipicephalus > Rhipicephalus microplus. The sequence goes on from NC_051167.1 coordinate 89,667,030, forward strand.
CGGACATTGCATTGTCAATCCAACACACAATTAACAACACTAACAAAAAATGGGGCTATACAGTATCTAATAAGTAAGGCTCAGCAATGGAATTCCATTCAGCCACGGTACGCGGGAAAAATGAAAATTGTAAGTATCGGTATGCGCTTGGTATGGTGTTAGCGATCTAGGGTTATGGTGCCGCGTGTGTTTTGTGGTCAGGGCGGATATATACAGGGAGGGGTCGATAGCCAATTCATGTTTAGTAAGTGAGCAGAGGAAATCGAGACGAAATTTTTGTCTTCTTAACTGAAGCTTGGGAATGTTATTGGCAATCATTAATTCAGAGGGAGAATCCGTGCGACGAAATTTTGAAAAAATGAACCTGACAGCTTTCCTCTGAATCTTTTCCAATTTATCGATGTTATTTTTGGTATACGGGTCCCATACTACAGCAGCATACTCAAGTTTTGGTCTAACGTATGAATGGTAGCAAAGAAGTTTAACACTTGGAGGCGAATTACGAAGTTTGTGTCTCAAGAAACACAGTTTTCGAAAAGCGGAGGAGCAGATGTTTTCTATGTGCAAGTTCCAGGAAAGATTACTAGTGAACGTTACGCCTAAGTATTTGAAGCTGTTGACTTGGTTCACCGCGCATGATCCCAGTGTGTACTGAAATTGGAATGGAGATTTTTTGCGCGTTATGCGGAGGGAAACAGTTTTCTCTGCGTTGACAACCATGCCCCAATCCCTGCACCAACTGTATATATTGTCCAGGTTTGTGTTAAGTTCTATTTGATCTTGCATGCTGGAGATTTCACGGAATAAAATACAGTCATCTGCAAACAGCCGGACATGAGTGGTGGGTGTAACTACAGTGACGATATCATTGATGTATAACAGAAAAAGCAACGGCTCCAGAACACTACCTTGAGGCACTCCGGATGTGACAGGAAGACAGCTCGAGGCATGACCATCAATCAAGACATACTGCTCTCTATTCATCAGATACCTAGACACCCACGCTACCAAACTTTCGGGAAGATTTATATTTTTTAATTTTTGAATTAATTTGTCATGAGGAACTTTGTCAAATGCTTTGCTAAGATCAAGAAAAATTGTGTCTACCTGAACATTATTATCAAGGGCTTTTGCAAACTCGTGTGTGACGGTGACCAGTAGAGTCACAGTCGAATAGCCTTTCCTAAAACCATGTTGGAAGCTTGTTAGAATCGAGTGTCTTTCAAGGAATTCAAGAATACGGTTGGCTATGATATGTTCAATTAATTTGCAGCATGTTGAAGTTAAAGATATAGGACGGTAGTTATCCGGAATTAATCGATCCCCTTTTTTAAAGATAGGGATGACTCTAGCGATCCTCCAGTCACGTGGTAGTGTTGCAGTTAACAGGGACGCTTGGAAGATTACAACAAGAAATTTGGCGACGCATTCAGCATAACGCCGAAGAAACACATTGGGAAGGTCATCAGGACCACAGCATTTTTTTGCTTTCAAGTTTAAAAGCATTGAAACCAAACCAGAATAAGAAATGAAATTCGCTTCACATGGTTCAAACAAAAACGTTTCTGGTACACATATTGCTGAATTGGCAAACACGCTCTGAAAATAACTGTTGAAGTGATTTGCGATGTCACTGCGATTTGTAACCGTGCGCCCTTTGACAGAAATTGACGTCACTGGCTTTTTGTTATCGGATAGATAACTCCAGAACTTTGTTGGGTCGCTTTTAATAAAGTTTGGCATTAACGTTTTAAAGTAATAGTCTTTGGATTGTTGCACTTCACTTGCCAGGCTTCTTTGTAGCTTTTGGATCACATCTCGCTGGGCATGCCTCTTTTTCAATTTTTTAATTTTCCGCTTTAGATGGATGATACTGCGTGTCATCCAAGGTGTGCGTTTGTTAGTTTTTTTACGTTTGTTCGGTACAAAGTTGGTGATACAGTAGCGGCATATTTCCAAAAAGCGATCCCAAAGAGCGCATGCGTCATTGACATCATTGCTGAAGTCAACTAAGGCCGCTTCCATATGTTCAATCACGCAAGCGTCGTTTGCTCTAGAATAATCTTTAAAAGTTTGAACGGACGGTTTTTTATAACAAACGAATTTCAGGAGCGGAATAGATACGCTGACAAGGCTATGATCCGATAACCCTTGTTCTATTAATACAGAGTGCTCAGAAAAGTCGCGATTCACAAACACCAAGTCTAAAATAGAGCTCGACTGTCCTTGTACACGAGTAGGTTGTTTAACTAGTTGAATTAGGTCGTGTGTGAGCATGATGTTAAAAATAGCATTCTCATTTTTGTTAGGCTGCGAACAAGTTTGCAACCGGTCCCAGTCGATGGTGGGCAAATTGAAATCACCTATTAAAAATATTTTTTATTAAGATACAGGGACATATGTGCTTGCAACGTGATTAGATAATCTGGAGCTGAGTCTGGAGGCCTGTAGCACGCGTACAAAAGAAAGCTATGGCCCCAGCACGTAATCTGTAGGCATAAACATTCAAGACTGCCCACATCTGCTAGAATCCTAGCTTCTAATGGCGGCTTCACTAGGACGGCTACGCCCCCTCCTCTGGTGGCCCTGTCTTTGCGAAATACGTTGTAATGGGGTGGAAAAACTTCTTCATCACCTATTTCACTTCGCAACCAAGTTTCAGTTATTACGGCTATGTGCGGATCATGTTGCAATAATTGAATTTCCAGTGAATCTATCTTATTAATGATACTGCGTGCATTTATATTCAGTAGCCTTAGTTGTTTTTCACTAACCACATTTTTTGTGTTTGAGCAGGATGATGTGATCTTCGCAGTGAATGAATCGGAGGAGCGTACAGTTGAGACGCTGACATGCCTTTCAATTAGCTCTGTAATTGCCCTTGGCTTCGCGTAATTGGGCGGCTTGACTCTGCGATTTCGTTTTTTTGTGCAGGAACTTTGTCGTTTTTCTCGTCATCCCAGACATAGGCCTTTTTGTTTATGTATAATCTATCAAAACTAAGCGAAGTTTTCTCTCCATTTTCGTGGTTTTCCTTAGAACTTTGCCAGAGCTTCCTCCTCAACTCTCTCACTCTTTTTGAAAAATCCTCGCCTATCGAATAATTTGTGCCTTTTAATTTGATTCCTTTTTTCAAAATGGCAACTTTGTCCCTTGAGTTCAGCAGCTTGAAGAGTACTGGCCTTACTTTTCTAGGCGATGGCCTTCCCAGCCTATGAATGCGCTCTATACCCACAGGATCCAAATCAAGAATGCCTTTGACTATCTCTTGGTTTACAGTATGTTCCAACGTGTCACAACTTTCGTCCTCAGCTTCAGGTAATCCGTAAATGATAAGGTTAGACCTTCTGCTACGATTCTCGAGGTCATCTAGCTTGTTCTCAAGGGTTTGAATTGTAGTACACATGGAAGCAATCTGTTCTTGGCATGAGGAGACCTTGGTTTCAAGCACTGTTAAGGCATCAAGTTTCCTTTCAATATCTCCAAGCCGCTTTTCTTTGATTTCTTTAATATCATTAGCGATTTCGTTAAGTTGTTTCGCTATTTTAGCCAGGTCTGGACCAGGGTTGGTCTCAATATCCCCTCCTAGCAAGAGTATCTTCCAGCACAACGAACAGCGTCATACCAAGCACAACTCTCTGAACAGAAAAGCCGTGGGCACGGCAGCACCCCCACAAACGGGTCGCTAGAGCAAAAGCACTTTCCGTAATGCCTTCTCACCTGTATAATAACGGACACGGGTTTAGCAGCGGTCCGCATGTTTGTGGTGCCACCTGTTGCCCAGTGGATCGTGCCTGAGAGCAGGGTTTCCGTTTATAAGCCGAGTAGACGGGCTGTCGTCATCCGCAGGCTCCATCACGTTACGTTCCTGCGTCGCGCAGTGGACGAGTGACGGGGCATGCAAAGTCCCATGACAACCCTTCCACGTGGTACGCACGGCAGTCTGTCCCTTTTCTTGTCATGCGCCGTGGGACCGGCAATGCACTTGCCACGACGTGTGGCGTTGACGTTATGCAGGAGGCCAAAAACCCTGTATAATAAACAGGAACGGGTTAGCAGCGGTCCGCATGTTTGTGGTGCCACCGTGCCCAGTGATTGTGCCTTGAGCAGGGTTTCCTTTATAGCCGAGTAGACGGGGTCGTCATCCGCAGCTCCATCACGTGACGTTCTGCGCGCGCAGTGGACGAGTGACGGGGCAGCAAAGTCCATGACAACCCTTCCAAGTGGTACGGCACGAGGCAGTCGATCCTCTCTTGGTCATGCGCCGTGGGACCAGCAATGCACTTGCCACGACGTGTGGCGTTGACGTTATGCAGGAGGCCAAAAACCTGTATAATAAACAGGAACGGGTTAGCAGCGGTCCGCATGTTTGTGGTGCCACCGTGCCCAGAGCTATGGTACGCAGTTGACGTTACACGAACATTGGCGCCCATTTGAACATTCTACCGGAGGCCGGGCGTGGCTCTGTGGTGAAATACTGCATTGCCACGCAGAATTTCAGGGTTTCATTCCTGTTTGGACACTGACATATATTGTTGGCATTCGTCTGGTCAACGCTGCCTATGACAGCTTTTTTTCTTAACGCTCAATTGTTAGAGCTACTCATTTGTGTTCTCACCGTTTCTGGGTAGATTTAAAATATCTATTATTTGTGGCACATACCGCATACCAGTCGTACATAACCATCCCCAGATATGCGCCACTGTTTCTTCTCGGAATTTATTGACGACGTACGCGAGAAGAAAGTAACATGATTCAGTGTCTTGGCCAGCGAATCGTATTTGACAAACCCTCTTACCCTCCCGTACTAATTTTGGTGTATACAGTCAAGGTGGTGATCATGAGAGCACCCAGACGAGTACACACAAGTAAAAGCTTCTTGTTCAAATTTCTTCATGAAGCATGCCAATAATCGTAGCTACTAATAGGAAGAGTTGCTCTGAAACTATATGACGCTTTATATAATTGGTCAAAGCTGGACCACAAAATGAAGAAAACATGCCTCATAGCGATTAGCTATGGTACGTATTTATCTTTAACGCTGGGAATTCGGTTCTAAGTCTAATGCGATTGAGTTTAGTGAATTCCCATGATTTAAAATCGGATGTTTCACTGAAAGTAATTAGGTGTTTTTTGCCAGATAACAAAAGACATTAAATTTTCAATCGAATGTTTTCGTCATAAAGTATATTGATTCGCCTAGCGAAAGGCATATCAAGCGCATTTTACAAAACTGCTTTCTGCCATTAGTCGCATAAATAGATGACATGAAAAAAGAAGAGAAAAAGACGGCATGAATATTAACTGACTCGTGATATTGAGTTCTTTGTCATTGCTTCAGCAATGACAAAGAAGTGACAGAGAACGACGTTTTTATGACAACACTTCATCGTAATACCCATTACAACCTCGATGTGTTTATCTTTTCTTTTTTGCTGCAACTTGGAGCAGACAAAGATGCCAGATATGAACTGTATCATTACAAACTTACAACAACAACATCGAGGGGAAAAACAATATTTTTTTGTGGAAAGCACGTTGGGGTTGTTTAAACATACCTAGGCTTTGTACCACTAGCTCATCTCCAACGTCGTTAAAGAGGTATAGGCTTTTAGGTTCGGCGTTCGAGTCTCTCTATATTTGAATTGTTGATTGTTCGATATTCTACGCTTTAGATGTTTAGAGACTATACATTTGTATGCTGTGAAGGTAAAGCAATTGACTACCATCAAGACTTCAATTCAAGGGTTCAAGCCACATCAAACGTGGTAGGTCGTGGGTTCGATTCTCTATTCTCTGCTTGCCGCTATGTGTTTATCGTGTGTTTAATATCAAGAAAGAAGTAGCCCTATGCTAAAGGCGTTATCTTCAAACATAATGTTTTTCAAGAGGAGTAGTCTGAAATACCTAAGTAATAAAAAAAAAAACGTTTAGCTTTAGCATGTTTCTTCGATAAAGCAAGAGGGCTGAACAATCGTGATTCTCACCTGTGCTTGTCTGTTTCGTCCAAAGTGGCAGTTTTTTTTCTTCTTCTTGTGTGCTCAACTCAGAGGCGCAGTTACTTCGCTGGCGTCTCGAAGACAAATAGCGGCGACCTTGCTTCCAGAACAGATGTGCCACTCTCTGTCACGCTATCACTTCCTAACGCACACACAGAAACGCTCCAGCTTTTCGCACTAGAGGGACAAGCCAAGTACAATCCGGTGGGTGCCTCGTTACTCAACTGTCGGGCGCAGGCTCGCAGTGCCATTCCCAAAGTGCGCGCTCTGCACGGTCCTTCACGTCGGCCGCATCAAGCGTCCAAGTTGCTGCTTCGTTGGCTGCGGCGCTAGCCGGCGAGAGTGACGCCGCGATGCAGGCTGCACCACGCCACTTCGGAATCAGAAGGGGAGAGAGAAAGAGTCTGTCTCTCTCTCCTGCGCCTCTTTGACTGCAAAGAACCTTTTCCATCCGAACGTGCCCGACTGTCCTGCCATCTAGCGGAACTTCACGTAGGCCCTCCGGCTTGGTGATGCCAGGCGCGATGCCGAAGGCTAATAGCTCACGCTGTGAGCGCTACTGATTAGCGCGCTAAAGATGAAATAGCACTTGCCTTGCAAAACAAGCGTGCCCATGCTTGATTAAGCTATAGACGACTCACGGGCAGTTAAGGTGAAGCTTAAAAATAATGGAAGTTATAACTACAAAACAAAACAAAGTACTGCTTGATGGTTGATGAAAAGGTGGCCTAACTGTGTGTAAAGGGCTTAGATTCTGGTACAACTATTTGAAACCACATTAGTACCGAAGTAAAAAATTAACTAGGATGGGAATTCACTCCACACCATCGAAAAAAAACTGTGGTGAAAGCGTTCACCAATTCTTGGCAAAACCGGCACTTCGATGAAAATTTACTTACACAGTATTTTTGTGTGTATTTATGTAATGGTCTTTGTTTTAAAATTATTGTATACCACATCAGATATATTTTTCTTTTACAGTTCAATTCTTGTTTTTTCCATGGAGGAATGGAATCACTTCAGCAGTCCGCAAGCATGCTGTACCATTGAAGGTGTGTTTTTTTTTTTTCGACAAGTAGCCCCTCTGTCACCACCTTTAGACTACACTGGGCAATCATTCAATAAAGAATAAAAAACATACAGGCCATATTGTTTAAGACATTCCCCCAATATAAATATTGCGAGGTCATCCCGAAACAATTTCTACACTTTATAGGTGGTACCTTATGAAGACGTTGAGAGCTGTTTAGCTTAGCGCTCCTTAGGCGGGGAGGTCAGAAAACGGAATACCTATTAAAGTGTGTAATTTGATAACGTGATCGGTAGCTGGAAAGACAGAAGGAAGTAGGATTCTAAACAGATGGTAGTACCCGGTATGCTCATATGGACTTGGGTGGGGAAATATAGGATTAAAAAGAAAGCGGGAGACAGATAAACACATGTCTATTGATCGTTTTCAATTAGAGACAGGTTTAAGTGGTGTATAGAGAGACGTACAGGATGGAAAAAATCGCTCAGGTGGAGCAACTGGCTGCCAAATCTAGCAGGCCAATCCTCCCTGCGGCAGCATCATCCCCAACACCAACACCATCGCAGAAAGCATAGATAGATTTATTATTAGCACCACACCATGTCACTCCTGTATCCTACTGCCTGAATAGATACATTGAGAAATTATAAACACCATTCGCCAGTCTAAAGAACATCGGCAGCCGAATTAAATGTGTTTGAAACGCCCAGAATACAATAACAACGTGTTTATATTTAATGAAGAAGTGTCATATTGTTGCGTTTTCTTTGTGAGTTAACTATTTGAATACTTTATGTGTGTTTTGCATAAGTTATGCACTGCATTGCTTGTGAGCAAAAACAAGTATTTCAATGGTGACAAGTAATGTCACCACTTCTATAACCTTCCAGGATTGACATGGCAAAATAAAGTGGCACTCTTTCACGTTGCAATGGAGCATACCAAAAGAACAATAGCAAGTCAAAATGAAGGACGCCGAGAAACAGCAGGAACCGTTTGCCCTTGTTGTTGTCCTATTCTGCCGCAGTGTGTTCCTGTTGTATACTTTCTATACAGAACTACACCATCAACACGCCTTTAATTTGAAAACAGCACAATTGCAACCATGGCAAACCGAAGCTCAAATATTGCAAATGTTCATATTTTCACTCGTAGCATAACACGGGTTCTGCCTTCGGGTAACGCAGGAACGCGTTGCTGGGCAAACCAGCAATTGGTAACTAACAAACTCTAGCGCTGAAGCATATTCACACACGGATAAACACAACCAGACACAACATGCCATCTTGTTATGTGAATCTGCTCTAGCCTGCAATACGTAATTTAAAGAACAGAAGCACAGAAAAAGCTCATTTATCTCATGAGGAAAGATGATAAATACTACTTGTGGTTGTGCTTTCCAGGCCCTTGCATGAACTAGCTGTGCTAGAAAAGTAATGAGACTTGCAACACTGCGGTCAATCAGGCAATATTGTCTCTAACAAATGTTGTGCTAGACCAATTTGTTTATCTCTTCCACTTCGTCAGCTTGAGTTACAGCTTCATACAGATTACATAGTAGTACTGACAGCACTATAAGGGAAGCTGCGTTTTTGTTACTCCACAGCCCGGGGCTCAGAAATGAAGCACCAATGCTTTAGAGCAGTGATGTAACATAAACATTTGTGTCAAACTTGATAAATCATATGGGTAACCTCTGAGGAGTGTAATTAAGTGCATGGGGAAGAAGGTTTATCAGGGGCACAAGTTTTCTGTTGGCAGAAATTCTTTTTGAAAGACTGAGATAACTTTGAAAACCAGCCTCGCGCAGGGAGACCTGCAACCTGAGAAACTGACGAAAACGTTGAACGTGGGAGGGCTCTAGTGCAATCACACCCTCGTTTAGGAATAAGGATCATGTCTGAAGAGGTAAATTTGAACACTTTCACAATTCATCAAATTTTAACAGGCAATTTTATCACAAAAGAGTTATTTGTGTGAAACCAGACGTCGCTAACAAGTGAATGTTTCGTCATGACAATGCCCCGTCTCACATGGCCATTTTCACAAGGCAAGTTTTGACCTGAAAACTTGTTACTGTGGTTCCTCAAACCCCTATTTACGTGATTTGAGTCCTTAAGACTTTTATTTCTTTTCAAGCATGTCCTAAAAAGACATCATTTTGAAACTCCGGAGAACATCCAAAAGTCTGTGACCAGCCAGTTAACAGTCTAACCCGATGAGAACTCTCAGCGTTTCTACCAAGAGTTTGAACAAAAACTCTGCCAGCTGCCGAAGGAAACTACTGTCAATGGTATAGCAGTGTTGTTTGAAAAAAGATAAAAAAACATTTGTAGGAACAAACTCCGTCTCATCACTTTTCTAGCACACTTCGAATGTTTTTTTTTTCTTGATAATTTGAGTATTTTTAGTATAACAATCCGCGACTATATGTGCTCCTCTCCAGCTGTGCTATTTCAAATGCAATGTCAGTGAGCAGTAAGTCTGCAGAGAAGTAGTACAACTTCAGCCAATCTACCTTGAAAAAAAAATTACCGATGGTTACAACACTTTCTGGCGCAAAATCGAAGCGCTATCGCATGGTTGGTTTTGTTCTGCAGTTGGCTTAACAAAACGAATTCGAGAAAGACAATGATGTACACTTGAAAAATAATCTTTTCACTTCTCCTTTGTCGGGGTTGAAAGGGCTGCGAAGTGTATGAATTCTTGTGTGTGTGGGCACTACTCTCTCTTCACTCTCTCTTATTTCTACTTAAAAACTCTCTCGTTCCTCTTCCCAGTGTAGGGTGGCATACCAGTCCTTCCTACCAGTCTTCTTCTTATTTCAGGTGCACTTCGGTGTCATCTTGGTGACGGCGCCTACCATGTGCTTCGACTGCACGCATTATTAGATTTTAATGTCGGCCCCGTTCAGCCTCTCTTCGAGCACTGAGGTGTAATTCTAGACGCCTGAAGTACCACAGGAAGAAATAAGCACAGAGAAATAGCTCATTTGCTAGGGATCAGCGGCAAAGTACGTCCATCTGTTGTGTTGCTCGTTGTTTTGAAAAACATTTCAGCATATCTCTGGAGTGAATGATGATGTGTGGGCCGAAACGTCCATGTGTCCACTAATCCGTCTGCCCGTGCGTTTGTCCGTCCGTCGGTTGTGTCCATCGGTTATGCCCGTCGGTGCACCAGTCCATCCATCCGTCTTCCCGTGCGTCTGTCCGTTCATCCATCGCTCAGTGCTTCCGTCAATGCGTTCATCCACGCGTCCATCCATGCGTCCATCCATGCGTTCATGCATGCGTCTACCCACCCATTCGTCCGTCCTACCATTCACCGGTTCGTGCGTACGTTCGTGTGCCCGTCCATCCGTCCGTCCATACGTCTGTTCGTGCGTCTGTCTGTCTGTTTATCCGACCATCTGTCCATCCATCTATCCGTCCATCTAGTGAACACTTCAAGTACCGCCATCTCACATCTTTTTGTCATATATTCATCATATTCAAGTGCCGCACTCCAGCGGACATTCTAAGGACTAAACGAGACGTGGCTGCTTTTTACAAACACGGGACGTACGACACATTGCGTTAATTGAGAGCTTCGCCCCTAAAGAAACCGGCCGAAGATAACCTGCAGGGAAACAGATACGTAGGCAATTTGGTCTTGTAGTGCCTCCCCATTTTTCACTTCATTGTGAAAATAACTTGACTCACCTTGTCGCCTGCGATGTCCCTCTGTTTCGTCGGTGGCGCGGCACTTGTCTCATGGGCTCAAACTGCTAGGTTCATCTTGAGTTGTCGAAGATTGTTCTAAGTACACTGGCTCATCGCTTGACGATAACGCTGTTATTGCAGTCACCAATAAAAGCTAGTTCATCACAACGTGTTGATTGAGCCTGCCTTACATGAAGAAAATCACGTGGCTTACGGCGCAAGAGGCAGTTGCATATGTGAAGGGCCAACAAAGTAATGATACTATCATCTGAGGTTCTACGTCACAAATCCAAGACATGATTATGAGAGACGCCGTGATTAAAGGGTTGAGTAGCCTAGCATCACGACTAATAAGGTAACGCGTTCTATGCAGGAACGGACACTTAGAAGCAGCGCTCTAGAAGAAAACAGCAGGTACGTCTTGAAAACACACGAGACCTTCATCTTCGTTTTTTTTTAAATCTGAGGAAACAGTAGAGCGTCGTGGCCGTTCTTGCTCCTCTGTCTATTTTCCCGTTTTTTTCTTCTCTCGGTTAATTGCAATTCCTCTCTGTATCAATTTTATGATTACTTTCAGTTCCAACATATTTTGATTTTCTTTTTCACAATTACTACTTTTTTCTGTTCGTTACCTTTCTTTCTTTCTTCCTTTCTTTCTTTCTTTCTTTCTTTCTCTCTTTCTTTCTTTCTTTCCTTCTCTCTGCGGTTTCATCGCTTTGTCTTTGTTATGTCTTTATTTGATTTGTATTTGTTTAATCTCAGTCCATTTGTTTCCGTGAGCTTTCTTTCTCTAAGCAAGTTGGAATATTGGGAGAGTTGGCGCAGAGTTGGCATTTTTGTTACGTGTCAATTGGTGTTTTCATTGTTTATATTTTTATTTTCGAAATGTTTTGTTCACTTAACATTGCTTTGATACGCAGTGCATATATTTTAGTGTGAACAAAAAGGTCGCCTCAGTAACGAGGTCCTCTGTTCGTATGTTAAGTATGCTTCTGTCTTCCAAAAAAAAAAGTTAGTTGAAAGTCAGCGTGATGGCGTGTCAGCTTCTGCTCGATGTCTGCGGTTTTCTTTTCTTTTTCTTTCTATTTCCTGTTTCTTTTTTTTGTTCTAATGGTTTCACTTCTCTCTATATATATTTACTCACTCTTATATTCAAGTGTTCCTTTTCGTCTGACACTTGCAACTCCTCTACACGTTAGTGGAGCTCGCCCAATCCTTTTACCTGAACATCTTTGAAGTAACGAGAATGAGGGGAGTGGGTTCCAGTTCAAGATGTTTTACGACGACGTGAAAGTTATCAATAACCTAAATAGCATCACTGTTGAAATTTTAATATAATTAGTTACCGCTTCTTTCCGGAAAAAAAGGGGGGGGGGGGGTTGGCTAAATAAAAACTAAAACAGTGGAGATCAATAAAACAAAAGAAAGCGGAGACTACATGATTAATAGAACCAGCGATAAGTTATAACAGAGTATCTTCGGCAACAAAGCGCACAAATTGTATTGTAGTGGAGCATACGCACTAACGTGTATGCGCCTTCCAAAGAGAATATTTCATTTTATTGTAAAGCGTGCTTTTCTGTTAGATTTTTCTGCATGTAAAAGAAGCAAACACAAACAACCAAGGGAGGCTGAAGAGGATGTCTATGCGAGCTGCTGTTTTTCTGATGATACCCTAGAATTTTAAAAACTCCACAAAAAACACGCATGCGAGGGTTTAGAAACCAAAAAATACAGCGAAGAAAAAAGTGCTCGGCAGTTAAAATGTGCCAAGCCGTGTCACGGCCACTGAAGCTCTGCGGAGATACGGCCCAAAGGGTATCTCCGAGAGAAGCAGGCGAAAACCTTTATCTAAAACAAAAGAAAAAAAAATGACAGCAGCTTTGATTAATTACAAACTACGCAGAAGCCGTTTTTCTGGCGCCTTGGCACGATAAAGTTTTCTCTGCTTGGTTTTTTCTTTTTGTTTTTGTTTGGCGAAGAGGCCAAGTTTTGTTATGCACCGAGCCACGGAAACTGTACAATACCGGCAATCAGCGCCGCAAGTAAATGGACGGGAAAATGTCTATTCATACTGGCTAAAATTTTTTATAGCGTTATCAAATTTCAATTTGGTAAAAAGTGCTGTTTAGTGGAGGAATATACCCAGTATTCAAACACTCAATGTGCCTCGCCATGAAGGTCATCTTGAAATATTCCCCTGTATGCTACTATACATTTATGAAAATGTTGTCGGTCCTTATTTGTCATTGTTATTTACGTGTTTATAAACATCTAATTTAAATGTACTTAACTATCTCTCTTTCTCGTTGTTCCCTTCAAGAACAAACTAAACAGGAGAGATACGAGGATATTAGGTGACATCATTCTTTGTGTGATTTCACTCTTGAGAAAATGAATAATGGCGGCCGCAGCTAATCGTAGCCCAACTTGATAAATATGCCGAAGTGACCGAGCTGAACATCGACGAGGCCAAATGCATGTCACTTACAAGTGCATGAAGTAAGAAGCATATTGTCACGTGCGTCCCGCGAAAAAGACGAAGGCGACAGCGCATACGCGCATCTGTACGATTTTATGCAGAACGCAACAACGAGAAAGATGAGGAACTCTCTCTCACGCGCGGTTAACAAAAAGACCGACCCGCTGCTGTTTTCTCAGCGTCTTCGAGTACGACCTCTCTCTTGACGTCGCGACACTGGTGAAGGTGCTGGGGCCTGCAACCTGATGCAAGAAAGCGTTGTTCGGGACCGTACACCCAGCCCAGAGCCTCAACATCTTGTTGCGACTCCAGTACACCGATTCAGCCGGCGCCTATTAGGCCTAAGCCCTGAACTCTTGACGGCATCTCCTGTTACCAACATGGCGGCCCCTTCAGCGTCTGCGAATCTTCCCCCGGCCTCGGCCCAGACGACTCACCCTTACCAGGTAACTTTTGAGACTCCTCGTGTTCCTGAAGTCTTCCGTGGAGAACCGTATGAAGATGTCGAGGACTGGCTCGACCAGTTCGAGCGGACCGCTGTGGTGAATCGTTGGAGCGTGCAAGAAAAACTTGGCCGTGCCTACTTCGCAATGGAAAATAGCGCTCGCACATGGTACGAGAACAGGGAGCCTACTTTCCGAACCTGGGACAATTTCCGCCAAAAGCTTCTCGAGACGTTCCTGAGTGCGGACCGACGGGATCTCGCACAACAGATGATCGAAGCCCGCATGCAAAAGCCGAACGAAAGCGTGGCCATGTTCGCTGAGGATATGGCCCGCCTATTTCGCCGCGCTGACCCTGACATGCCCGAGGCAAGGAAAGTTCGTCATCTGATGCGGGGAGTTAAGGAACCGCTTTTCGCCGGCCTTGTACAAAATCCGCCAACAACAGTGGATGAATTCATCAAAGAGGCGACTGTCATTGAGCGGGCGCTCCGGCAACGATGCCGCCACTTTGACCGCCTGCCCGACCAAACGCCTGTTGGTGCCGCCGCTGAAAACGCTGCCGTTTCTGAAAACTCTTTACGGCAAATGATTCGACAAATCCTGCGGGAAGAGCTGCGGGCCCTCGGCCTTCCGTCTACCGATCCCCCAGTTGCTTCTGTTGCAGAAATCGTGCGCCAGGAACTACGGCAAGCCTTTCCATCACCGGCGCCACCACCCGAACCACGTCCACTGACCTATGTTGATGCCGTCCGCCGTCATCCGCCTGCCCCAGAAGAACCACCCTTTTAGCCGCGGCCCGTTACCTTGCCGTGGTGGCAGCGTGAACCTGTGCGGCGACCACCAGTACGTCGGACCGACTTGTGGCGCACTGCCGACTGTCGACCCCTTTGTTTTCACTGCGGCGAACCAGGCCACATCTCGCGCTACTGCCGTCATCGAGAAACCCCGTTTGGAAACTTTTCTCGGCCCGCTTCTTTTTATTCTGAAGACCCTCGTGACCATGGTGCTGATCACCTACCGACCAACCAAGCGTCTTCACCAAGTCGTCACTGGCGGTCTCCCTCACCTTCACGAGGTCAGAATTCCCCGAATCGCCAAAGATACGCGGACGCCACCAGAAACCGCTCCCCAAGCCCGTGCCAGGGAAACTAACTGCCGCGACCTCCGGGGGCAAGGTTTCCAATTGCCGAGACGCCAAAAAGACCCCCTTGCCTCTACTCAAAGACGACGTGACGACGGTGATGACGAAGACGACAACAACCACGAGTACTACTGCCAATTAATTTGTACGTGCCGACCTCAGCATTATTATAGACCGACACCACGTAACAGCACTGGTTGACACTGGTGCTGACTTCTCTATTATGCGACAAGAGCTCGCCGAGCGCCTTAAGAATGTTAAGACGCCGTGGAGTGGGCCGAGTATAAGAAGTGCTGGTGTGCAGCTAATGACGCCAACTGGTAAATGCACCGCTCGGCTCGTAATCGATGATTCGAACTTCGTCGCCACTTTTGTCATTTTACCGGACTGTTGTAAAGAGTTGATTTTGGGTATGGATTTTCTGCGAGAGTACGGTGCTATCATCAACATCCCAGAACGTATCGTCACCTTTTCCGCCCATCCTTACGTCGACGCCAGCACTGAAGAACAACTGCAACGTTTACGTGTAGCCGATGATGTGATGCTCCTGCCGAGATCTCGCTGCCTTGTGTCGGTGTTGTGTGAACGGCCGTGCCGTAATGAGGTGATAGCGGAGCGAATTGACACGCTATTGCTTACGCAAGGTGTTTCAATAGCGAGAGGCATTCTGGCACTAATTGATGGGCGGGCAGAAGTCCTCATCACCAACTTCAGCAACGAGCGTCGTCACATCCAGAAGGGCTCCGCGATTGCCTACTACGATGACGTGGACCAAGCCAGAGATTGCTTCGCTTTGCAACCGGACGAGGCGACCATCCCAGCCTCGACACCTTTGTCTGTCAACATTTGCTCAACTCTGTCAGCCTCGGAAAAACAGCAGCGGGTCTGTCTTTTTGGTAACCGCGTGAGAGAGAGTTCCTCATCTTTCTCGTTGCTGCGTTCTGCATAAAAGCGTGCAGATGCGCGTATGCGCTGTCGCCTTCGTCTTTTTCGCGGGACGCACGTGACATTTGCCTTGGGCAAATTGCCGTCGGGAAGTTATTCCCGACGGCAATTGCAGTTCCAGTCGCCGAAACTGCTCACCCGAAATCGTGCATGTCATCCGGATGAAACCCTACTTGTCCAGCTAACTCTCGTTTGTCCTGTGCGTGCCGGTGCATATGTGCGTTTTTATAAGTAGAGTGCCTTGGCTGCGCATCGGGACGATGCCATTTTTGGAGGGAAGCAAATGTCACGTGCGTCTCGCGAAAAAGACGAAGGCGACCGCGCATACGCGCATCTGTACGCTTTTATGCAGAACGCAACAACGAGAAAGATGAGGAACTCTCTCTCACGCGGTTAACAAAAAGACCGACCCGCTGCTGTTTTCTCAGCGTCTTCGAGTACGACCTCTCTCTTGACGTCGCGACAATATGTTTGGGTCCAGCTTGATTGCCTAACTGTGCATGATTAATTAACCAACTTCTAAAGCAAGGAAACTAGGCAATACATATCAATGAGAACGTTGCATTGATTGATTGATATGTTGGTTTTAACGTTCCAAAACCACCATATGATTATGAGAGACGCCGTAGTGGAGGGCTCCGGCAATTTCGACCACCTGGGGTTCTTTAACGTGCACCCAAATCTGAGCAAACCGGCCTACAACATTTCCGCCTCCATCGGAAATGCAGCCGCCGCATCCGGGATTCGAACCCGCGACTTGCGGGTCAGCAGCCGAGTACCTTAGCCACTAGAATACCGCGGCGGGGCACTGAACAATCTATAGCATCACCGCTATTGTTTTTTTTTTCATGCGTCTACTCTCTCCACTTTCCTTCTCATATACCATCTCTCTTCCCTCTCTCTTTAGTGCAGGGTAGCAAACGAAATGCTGCAATTTTTGTTGACTTCCGTGGATTTATCTCAATTTATTGTCTGTCTTTCTCTATTTGCTTGCACGTAGGACATACAAAGTGGGTGGTAGTGTTATCATTTTATACTTTATACGAAACATAACGGCGATGGTAGAAATGTGCCTCGTGTGCTCATGTAATTGTTATCGCAGCAAGAATAATACCGTCTTAGAATATGTCTCGAAAGGACAATACACATTAGCTTCCAATTGCGTGCGCCCTTCTTGCAGTTTTGTACCATTATATTTCTGGTTTCGAAGTCAGAGTAACAGCGCCACAGCACTTAAAAGACAAGAAGCACTCAAGTACTCACTATCAACTGCTTTATTGATGTGCGCGAAGAGTGTTTTCAGAGTGGGGCTTCTTGTACGTTTTGGCGCTGTTACATTTACGTCAGGAATATGTGCCAAGTTGGCCAAAATTAATTCTTATTTTTGCCACACAGTCTACTATATACACGAAAGTAACACGAAAACGTTGCAGCTCGATTTACAAAATGCTTATGTGACACTGTCTAACTTTCTATCTAGTAAGTATTATTGCTTTCCTGCTTCCTGCCAATGCCCTCCAAATACAAAAAAATAGAGCATGACATGCCACCCACGCGCTGTAGTAGCAATGTTCTGTTGTTCATTCTCTAACACGAAATGAGTCTCAAACAATGATTAGGTGAAGTCAGACTAAAGAGGTGATACGCACCATACAAGTTCTGTATGGACTTCAATGTCGCAATGTCTGGTAAGATAAAGCATACGCTTCGATAATATGACTAGATATCCTCGTGGGCATAAATAGAAACCTCCGTGTCACAGATGGCGTAGACTGCGAAATCTTCGTAACAGGTATAATGTAAAGTTGTCAACGCTGAGTACACCACTACGGTGAAAAAGAAGGATGACCAAATTAATACACAGCTCTAGTTGGACGCTGTTATCAAGGCCTTCTAATTCAGTGCATGCAGTTTTTTTTTCATTTGCTTTAACCCTTGCGTCTGCCATTTTAAAACCTCTAAGGGTCCTTTCTTTTTATTGAACTTATCAAGCATTGTAATCACACTTCACACCGTTGATCGATCAACTGAGGACAACTAATCAGTCACTGATAAGATAAAAAGAATACTCGTGCACTTCCACACTATGGAGGTGCGATGTCTAAAAAAACAACTGAGCTGGTGGCCTTCCCCTTCTCCATTTCCTCCTCTTTACCCGCTCTTCGCTTTCTCAGCCTTTTCTACACTATAATATGCAATATCATCTCATGCTTTAACTTTGATAAACATTTCCCTCCCTATCAGCCTCCCTTCCCTGACTCCCTTATACTGTACAAAGCGTGACTATGCTATGCTCAAGCCTTCGTCTCTACATTGTCCTTCTCGTCACCCTCCCTTACTTTTCCCACTTCCTTATAAGACTATGCTATTCCCTTGATGCGCGAATTAGAGTTCATTATCGGGAAGTTCGTCAAATTGCCGTAGTATAATTGCAGTATTGCAATACAAGAAAGAAAATTAAATAATTGTTTTTTTGTTTCATCTGTTCATTGTAATTTTCCTAATCACTGTGTAATCCAGTATGTTCCGCTTTCATATGCCAAAAAAAAAACCATATGCTCGAGATACGTGCGAAATTAGTTCTGGGTAGTATTTATTTCGGGAAAAAAGTAATAACTTGGACCTTTTTATGAAGGGCGATCTGTCCAATCACCCGTCGAATGGCGTAGGGCCTTAACCGAAATTATTGGTTACGGCTATACGAGGCACACTATAGTCCACACGTATGGACATAAATAAGTTCCAGTACTTGGGCAAAACATCTTGCTCTCTCTTGAACGCGAATAGAAACAACTAGCATAAACAAGCTGCGTACACAAACTTAGCCTCCTCTGCTGAAGGGGCTATGTTCCTTTCTTTTGTTTTCGTGCGTTCGCACAGCCAGGCTCGGCTCTCCGTCTCTTTATAAGACTCCTCTTCACTCAAGAAATCGATTCAGGACGACAACAGAGAATCTCCAAGCTTATTAAAACCAATCTGTTAAAAGCAATGCATTAGGAAACCGGGGCTATTCTGGTTCATAACGCCGAAAAAAGACTATCAATCGTGATTCTATACAGCCTCATATTCATAGCGCCAGTCAAGTTTTCCATTAATTGAAGCAGCTTGCATACCCTAGAGCCCGAGAAAAATAGGGTGCTCAGTCTATAATAATCAGTTTAAGCCACCCTACACTGAAGGTTATTACAATAGGCACGGCCCACATGCATGCATCGTAAGAAGTATTCTGTTAGCACAATAGGTTTAAGCAAACTTGCCCAGTCTTGCGTTGTTTTTTCTTTACTAGTGGGACAGAGGTTATGAATACTGAGCCCACGTTTCTTGATGTTTTCCTGCTGCATCTTTTTTAGCTATTTTTTGTAGGAAGTAGCTCTATGCAGAAGTCTGCTTTCATTACCCTGGCATTGAAATCATACAATGAAGGAAGGCAATGACAGCAGATTACGGGGCATGGTTCCGTACTTTCCTGGCAAATGTAGAGATGAGTCGCAAAAATAAAGCTCGAGCTAAACTTGAGTAAGTGCTTATGTGTTTGCCGAAAACTAGGGTTTGTTAGGCACAACGCACTCATTGTGCAGCGCTTATGCGAACTCCTTCGCAGGCGTAATTTTTGTCATCAGGGCCCCATCAAGTGTGAGGCCCACAAAACGGCTGTATGCTCTGCCGTAGTAGAGTACCTAGTACTCTAAATTGTTACTGACTTTTTTCTAAACACATACAAGACACTTGTGTTTGTTTATTAAGCAGCCGCCCACGTTTATCAAAGCAGTGAAGACACTCTTCTGTTTTTTGAGATCGTGAGGTTTGTGCGAACGCCTCTGACTTGATGTGCATGGCTTTCACTCTTTTTTTCCTTTCTTCTTCTTTTCCATTCTATCTTTTTATCGCCCTTCTGTTCCTCTTCTTTAATTACGTAGTAAAAAGTGGCCCACAAGAACTTTTTTAGTTAAGCTCTCTGCCCTGCCCTTTTATTTCAGTTCCGTGTTTTAAAAAAAATTGTCATTAAGGTTTACATGCCGGAACCATTCACTGCATGATCACTCGAGTTAAACGAGTCCGCCAACTCGATTACATTTATACGACGAAGGGCCCCAAACAGCTATTCTAGCTTTCGTAGGCATGGGAAGTTATTGCTTTAAAATAGCAAACCGGCGCTGCTCGGTTCAACTAACGTAAACTCTCGTCAACCTACCAATGATGATGTATTGGTGTTTTGTGGCGCGAGAAACCCAACCTGGCCAAAGAGCGCCATGTCGATTTATGTTGGAATTTCGATGAACCATGAACCATAACTACCGATGTCTTAGTGATATCATGGCTGTAAGAAGGCCTTAAACAATATACAATAAGCGGAGTCTCGATGCATTTACTGAGGGAGAGCAATGAGCTACATTTGAAAGCAATAAAAAGGTTCAAATAGATTAAAGAGAGGTTGCAACGAAATTGCAGTTTCGTTTCACGAGAATGGACACCTATGCCTCATCGAGGCCCTTGACCGCAAGGGCCCGCAGACATGTGCTCCTTAAAACTTGCCGCAGCAGCAGCCTCCCCTGAGAGGCTGAAATACGGTGCTGTTAGGGCAATAAAATAACGCGCCATGTTTGACACTCTTTCAGGAAACCTAAAACCCAACCTGTGCTAAACAAGCGGTCTGAGCCGAGCAATAGCAGTGGGTGTACTGGTATCATTTCCTTGTATTTAGAGGAAAGTGCTTTTTTCTAGGTGTGTCGATTCTGCGGCACTCCAATAAAGTGTGAAGGACCACACTTCCCGCAGACAAGGGGGTCACTACCGAGCATCAGGTAGGTGCGCACATCATATATACGGCCTATTCTTTGTAGGCAGATAGTGACCTCAGTTGGTGGCTCTTTACTACCAAAAGGACGTTTTTCTATCTGTGGTTTTATAAGGTGAAGCTTCTTAAAATTCATAGTATCCCACAAACGCTGCCAGCAGTTCCTCCTTTTTCTACGCACAAATATTTTAAGAAATAAAGCAGGAAGACCTATAGAAGGCTTTCTAGATTTTCGTCCTATAGAAGTTGTCATTCTATCCGCAAGCACGTAGCCTTCAATGCCCCTATGACATGGAACCCAGCACATACACATGGTTCTGCTACGTATGCTTTGCACAGAACTGAAAAGAGCTCGACAAGAATTTGTTTTTCACCTCTCTTTGGCGACTTTAAAGCCTCCACAACACTAAATGAGTCTGTATAGATAACCGTCTTCTGAAACCTAGTACTATAAATATAATTAGAAGCAGAAAAGAGTGCGTAAACCTCGGGTGTAAAAATACTCGCCTTTGACTGAAGCCTCCCACATTCCTAGAACGACGTACCCCAAGCAGCATAGGACACGCCGACATTGCACTTTCATGCGTCTGCAAAAATTTCAGTGCAAGAGTACTTTAACCTAAGTTCTCGGCAGTGCACTTGTAGGTGTCTTTGTGGCACGTGTTAAGTTACCTCCACAAAAGACATGTCGGATTCTAATGCCTGCCACTGCCATTGTGGCAATGCCCTCGCAGGGAGCTCTACTACATGCTCAGGAGGAACATAGATTACCTCACTTAGGTTTCTCACCTGTAGTGAGAAGGGCTGTCTCACTGCAGGTCGGCGAGTACACGGTGCGGCTAAACACACATCATTTGTAGTGGTGTATGTGGGACGCTGTAGATCAGAGAGTATCTTAAGGAAGTGCATAAAGCTTAAAAATGAAGTTTGCTGGTGGAGCGACTTTTCATCACATTCCACATAAAGGCTCGCAACGCAGCTTGTCCTGAATGCAGCAGTAGCCAGCCGGATACCAAGATTACGAACGGGATCGCGCATTCTCAATGCACTTGGGGTGGCAGAATGTGGAGTCACAGAACCACAGTGGAAGTGTGTCCGTAAAAGGATTTTGTAAAGTTTACGAGGCATGCTTCATGACTACCGTATGCTGTGTGTGACTGTATTTTAACGATGTTCATGGTTTTCAGACATTTGTTTTTCTAGGTGTTTTAGGTAACATATAAAAGTAGGAAAAGTAAGCTTTGATTTTAGAATCACACGTTGATTTTTCGTGTTGTGTTGAGAGGAATGCAGTACCGTTGTAGATGAGCATTAGGGGAAGAAATTAGGCCTCTAACAACGCCGGAGCTCTTCAGGCAGTTTAGTTTCAGCCCATTCTCATTGACCTAGGTTGACATGTTATTGAAACCTAGCTTTATATGCCACTCGCACACTGCAATATCACATGATCTAAAGCCTATTAGTGCGTCATTGATGTAGACTGAATAAAACATGTGTCGTAGAATGAATGAGCGTACAGAGGTTCGTTTTACCAAGAAAAGAGTACAACATAGTTCGCCCTGCGGTACACCACTCACTTGAATAAATGAATTGGACAGAGCATTTTCTATTCTTACGCAGCAGGTGGAATCACTTAGGTAGCTTTCTATTAGACTTAACATGCTGCCTCCAATACCAAATTCTGTGAGGTTTTGCAAGATGCCAAAT
This sequence comes from Rhipicephalus microplus, assembly GCF_013339725.1. Lineage (NCBI taxonomy): Eukaryota > Metazoa > Arthropoda > Arachnida > Ixodida > Ixodidae > Rhipicephalus > Rhipicephalus microplus. Next base: position 89,689,276 of record NC_051167.1, read on the forward strand.
CGCTAAGTAGTAACATATGCCTTCTCCATATCAAGAAACAAATATATGAAACATCACAACGTATTCACGGAGAGCATGATGATTAGGGGGCGAAGCGTCCATCAGTCCGTCCACGCTTCCGTCCATCCGTTCAATCTCGCTTTCATCCGTCCAAGCGTCCGTCCGTCTGTGCGGGCATCCGTGCGTCTATCCGTCCATCCGTCGGTCCGTCCACTCATGCGTCAGTGCCGGCGTTCGTCCATGTATCCATCCGTGTGTGCGTCCGTCTATCTAGTGAACACTCCAAGTGCCGTCATTTCGCATCTTTTCGTCATATATTTATCATATAGAAGTACCGTCATCCAGCGGACATCCCAAGGACTAAACGAGAGGTGCCACGGCCAGACTAGAGGAGTGGCACGCCCGCTCTCCTAGGGCCTACGCTTCGTGTATAGTTCCCACCTTTCACCCCCGCTAGCTCATGGCACTGTGACCCAACCCTCACTAAACCTTGCTAAAATGAAGGAGGTTGCGCCCAGCGTGTTTAACGTGGCAACAGTTTCTTGTCAGATAGTGCTCAAAGTGCGTCCTTCTGTTATAGTTTTTTTTTCAGTAAGCATGACATTCAAGGCAAATTTTATTGAAAAATAGGACACTGATACTCGTCTCTGAAGGTTGTTTCAATACATCTCGTGTACGAACGCACCCCGACTACCTTTCTCGACGTCTCCTTCTTTAACAGCCATGGCAATCATGTCAGTTTTCTAGCGAAGAATACATTCCCCGCCTGGCCCAGTCTCTCAAGCAGGCTCGCATCAATACTGAAGCGAGACAGCACGAGCGGAAAATCATCTATGACGCTTCCCGTCGTGTTGTGTCTTTCCAACCTGGTGACGAGGTGCTGCTTTTGACACCCATTCGCACTCCTGGTCCCTGTGACGAATTCCAACCGCGCTTTATCAGGCCATAGTTTCATGCATAGTTTCAAGCACAGTTTCAAAACAGACTTTGCCGGTAAATTATCGTGTGACACCACTTGTCGCCCCTGCCTATCACCGTTACCGCCACACCGAGATTTTCGACGTTTCTCGCATGAAACCTTTCACGCGACGTTCCCCATCACTTTGACCTACGGCTGCCAAGGTGTCCGCTTCCAAGTGGGGGAATTAGTGTGGACGTTTGCTACCTACATCGTTATCATCCCTGCATGATCATAATCACCATCATTCGCTTGTCTCTTTGTCCTCATAGCCACCCTGTGGCATCATCATCGTCATCGTCTGCGTACTGGCTCTGCCCGTTCGTTTTGCGAGCTCTAGCCTCAAATAAACGATGTCGCAACTAAGACTACCAAGACTTCATACTACTACTACTACTACTACTACTACTACTACTACTACTACTACTACAAGGAGGGAACTAACCATGGCCTAAGGAGCTTTGCCTCTAAAATATCTGGTTTGCTACTTCATACTGAGAAAAGAAGGCAGAGTAAAAGCTTACTAAAAACGAGAGAACGGTACGCAGAACACGTACCCATGAGAGCTCGAAAATTCAAAACTAGTTCGACAAGCAGTTCTGCTCGGCCCAAAATTTTCTACATCATCTGAAACTTCACATCGAACCTCACTTGTACTACAACGCCCATCACTTTTGTCGCGCATATATCTCCGGTATTCGCGTCGTCTTGCGTTTTTCTTGCCACTGAAGCTCGCTGTTGCACAGGGTTGACATCCCACGCGCAAAAATTTTTTCAAAGAGCTGTTCAGCATTGTTTTCTTTTTTGTCGTTGTTGTTCTTAAGCTACACCATCTCGAATTCCCCCAGCTTGGTCAATGTCTTGCGAGACGCATAACACAACGACGCTGCTGTACAGACAAAAATCCAATGAAATGTAGCCCTTGAAGCAGACTAGACACTGTGCACGAGAGAGTGAATAACATTGTATTGCTACGTTTCAAGAATTGCTCATAGACGCATTCTGGATGGACAATAAATAGAAAAACTGAAGAAGTGTGTTGTATCTTCTGGTCATGGCGTGTTGAGAGGAAAAGTTAAAAAAAAAGGCGTCACTCGATGTTGCAGACAGACAAATATAAGGCGTGACAGGAAAACGGAGCAGAGGCTGTGAGAGGTGCTCTGGAATGCGCAGCAAGCAGAGGGCAAGATTGGGAGCTTTGCGTGCGTTGGACGTAGTTAATGACGGCGCAGCTCTCAAGTGTAGGAAAAATTAATTAGGCAGATGCCACGTACCTTGAAAATTGATATTCGAAGCATGCGAAGTAGAGATGACCGTGTTGTAACATTTTTATAGAGTGGCAATTTATGTAGTCACACTGAATATATGTACAGATGTGGCACGCGAAGAAATATTCTAAAGAATTTCAGATGACTATATTTATTTATTTTTTATTTATTTATTTACAAGATACTGCAGGCATGGAGCCCAAGCAGGAATGGTACAGGCAGTAAGGCAATCAAGGCAAACATCACACAGCATACAATAATTCAATCATCACACACATACAACAACAATGCAACCAAACTTATCGTAACAGCGATGATTTAGGTGGGAATGTGTGAATCGCAAAGGGAATCAAAGGGAAACAACAAGGCACTGAAAGTAAGAGAAAGAAAAACTGCAAAACATTTTTACATCCTCAGGAGAACATGTGCGTCAATAGAATCTGTCGATAGCAGGGCGGCAAACGGTAAATTGTTCCACTCACAGATTGTGCGCGGGAAAAAGAGATTAGTTGAAGAGATTAGTTTTGGAGAAATATACGGAGTTAAGGCAAGGGAGTGTGAATGACGACCGCGCCGTGTTTCCAGGCGACTAATGTAGGGGCTGTGATCAAATAAGAGCTTCCGGTTAACCATTTGGTGCAGTAATTTTAGCCTAAATGATTTACGTCGTGATTCTAACGTTGGGATACCATGTCGTTCCATCTGGGCAGAAACGGAGTCTGTTGGACCGTACATACCATAAATAAAGCGGACGGCCCTTCTTTGAATTCTTTCGAGGCATTCGATATTGGTTTTAGTGTGAGGATCCCAAATAACGCAGGCATATTCAAGTTTAGGTCTAACTAAAGAAGTATATGCCAAGTATTTAACCTCAGAGGGAGCGGTTTTGAGTTTGTGTCGTAATAAACAAAGTTTACGGAAAGCGGCAGCGCATATGTTAGTTATGTGAGAGTTCCAACTTAAGGTACTCGTTAATGTTACGCCAAGATATTTGTGTTCATCTACTTGCTTAAGCGGTTGGTCACAAGTACAATAAGAGAATTCAAGGGGGTGTTTCTTTCTAGTCATTCGGAGGTAAACTGTTTTGTCATGGTTTAATTGCATGTTTGTAGATTTACTCCAAGAAGCAACGTTTTCTAACGCCGAGTTTAACGCAAGTTGGTCCTCGATGCTATTAATTTCATTAAACAGTATACAGTCATCTGCAAAAAGACGTATTTGGACCGGACTGTTTATAACGTTAACAATGTCATTACAAAAAATAAGGAAAAGTAAAGGGCCTAGCACACTTCCCTGCGGTACGCCAGACGTAACAGGGAGAGCGTCGGAAGTGCTTCCATTAATGTCGACGTACTGTCTACGGTTACTTAAATAGGCAGTTAGCCAAGAGACGATGAACGCTGGAAGCCCGATTTGAACTAATTTATCGATTAATTTGTCGTGCGATACGCGATCGAAGGCCTTACTAAAATCTAAGAGTATGAGATATAACCTAAGATATAACTAAGATATAAAATCTAAGATATAACCAGTTCTTTACACTTGCGCAACAATGGCAAAAGGGACATGGGTATGAGCAACACCAAAAGCGATAAACTGATATGAAGGTCTGGTACTTGCCAGAATCGTAGCCCTGGACGCTGCTATATAAAATCAACTTTAGCGCAAGGCACCTAATTGCAATTCACGTTAACCCGACGTGACAGCTGAATCACATGAGTACATACGGAATATTTCTGAAATTGGTTAGCCATTCCATACCGAAGCTGACGTATCACGAACATTAGAGTCAATTTCAAAAGTAGTTCCAGAAGCTGGCGTGACTCTGTGGTAGATGCTTGACTGCCAAGCAGAATGCTTACGTTCAACTCTTGCTGGGACCCTGACATTTTTTTTATTTGCATTCTTTGGATGAACGCTGCTGATGTCAGGTTTTTCGTAACATTAACGTGTTAAAATTGCCCATGTGTGTTTTCGTCGTTCCTGGGTAGATACTAAGTGTCAATCACTTGTGATACATAACCGCATACCAATGGTCCGGGTATGCGCAACTGTCTTGCAGGAAGTGCTTTACGACGTAGGAAATGTGATTGTGACATTATTATTGTCTTCATCAGTGCTCTATATTTGTCAAACGATCTTACTTTCAAATACTAATTTACAGCAGAAGCTGTTATGAGATCAAAACATGGGTCACGCTTGGCGCCATAGTTGTCCGCCACTGACGCCGCCGGTGTCCGTAGCCAGTATTGAACGGAAAAAGATCTTAGTAAATAAAAAAAAACGCTACTGAGACAATGGGATTAGAACTCGGGTCTGCTGCGTGCCAGCCTAGTATTCTACGACTGAGCCGCGTCAGAGCTTTGGAGTTGTTTCTAAACTGGCCTTAGGTAGGCTTGATGGCTGAAAAGAAAGCGCGTTATTATGAGTAATAAAGCACTTAACAACTTCAAAGCAAGAGCCAGGCGTCACACACTGTGAATAGAGTGACGAGTGGATCGCCCAAAGCTCCAATCCATTAGAAAACTTGTCCTCGATCACCCATTAAGTGTGGCGCATACCCACTTCAGGCATAATTCTTCATCGTCGTCAGCCACTGCGCAAAACATTGCCCCAAATTCCTAGCACTTGTCTGAAGAATGACGAATGACCACAATTCTCTGAAGAATGGCGAAGGATAGCACAGTGAATTCTGGCTTGCTACACTACAATTATGATTATTTGCGATGTAGTGGGTACCAAGCAAGTGTGCTTGTAGCAGTTACCCAAAGAGTGTTTGGAAAATCTCTGGAACGCCTCTTTTCTTGCTTTCGCTCAGAATGTGTTGCGTGTTCGATACAGGCCTGGCGTTTTTTGGTTCCCGCCATGTCAAGGAGTGATCACGAGAGCACTCAGACTTAAGTGGATAGATAGATAGATAGATAGATAGATAGATAGATAGATAGATAGATAGATAGATAGATAGATAGAAAAATAGATAGATAGATAGATAGATAGATTCGATAGATAGATAGATAGATAGATAGATAGATAGATAGATAGATAGATAGATAGATAGATAGATAGATAGATAGATAGATAGATAGACAGAGAAAAGAGAGACAGAGAGACAGAGAGAGAGAGACAGAGAGAGAGACAGAGAGAGAGAGAGACAGAGATAGATAGATAGATAGATAGATAGATAGATAGATAGATAGATAGATAGATAGATAGATAGATAGATAGATAGATAGATAGATAGATATTATCTTCGTCTTTAAAGGGTTCCTTCCCGCGTTTACATGGCTAGACTTAATATGTCGGCCGCTAAATCACAGCAATCACCTGGTGTGTTTCTGTACTGATGGTAGTGCCGTTTAATCGAGACATTACGCAAAGCCATATGTGTGTCATAGTTACAACAGTTTTATTAAGGCACATGACGGTTACGTTTGACGTGGCCCAGTCACACTAGAAGGAATGCTACTTCGATTCAATCCAGCGCAGCCGTTTGCGTAGCAATACGTTTTCTTTCTCGACATGCAAAAGATTATCGCGAAGAAAAGCAGATGTATACGGAGCTCAGCTCATTTTAAGAATGAGTGTGACATGACGGCTGAAGTTTCTTTGAAAAACCAATGACATCGAGCATTAAATCGCAAATGAAGCCAGAACATTATGTGACCTAGATTGTTTCTGCACCTGGGGCTAAGTTGAGAAATATATGGCGCAGGAAACCATGCTTCGAATATAGCATATATGACTTCTTTGTGATTTCATTGAGTACACGCGAATCGGCGCCATGTGCTCGCAGCATTTGCGTTCTCTTCAAGGCAGCACTAACTGCACTGTCCAGGCTCTGTTGGCTTCGTAATGCGGCCACGCTTCTGCCGCCTCGTCGGCCCTCGAAAACTTTGGCGCTACGTATCACAGACGAAGGTTTGGTGATGCTACAGCCATTGCTGCCAAACTACTTGTTCAGATCATCGTGTCGCCTCGCTGCTGATAGATGTTTGAGCTTGAGAAATACTGTAATTTATGGCCGCTGCTAGTAAGAGAGACTTGGGTCCATTTCTCTTCAAATAACAAAAGCCAGATGTAGATTTTGAAGTTCGCGCTTCTTGAGCAGGGAGCGCCAACTACACCGTTTTCTCCCTTTTCCGTACAGAACCTGTCAATCCGATCTACTTTTGGACGCAGAAACGTCATTCGGGCGCGTACAATGACGCACCACCATCATTATCCTAAATACAAAACAAATGAAATAATAATCGATGCTTTTTCACACAAGCTTCCTTAAACTTAGAATTATTAAAAAGTGTCTTTCGAAGGTCAAAGTGCTTGATGCTATGTGATGTGACTCTTATTTAATGCCTGTTCAGCGTTGCTGCAGAATTTCATAGATTCCTTTTTCTGGATTCAAAGATTGTCAAGATATTCACTGCATAAAGTTTCAATGTATAAACTACACTCACAATTACCGTATGACGGGCATTAGCAAGTGACAAACGTTTTGTTCTGATACATCATAATTAGGAGGCTGCTACCAATTCCTTCACATAGAAGACCTACGTAGCCCCGCCGCGGTGGTCTAGTGGCTAAGGCACACGGCTGCTGACCCCCAAGTCGCGGGATCAAATCCCTGCTGCGGCGGCTGCATTTGCGATGGAGGTGGAACTGTTGTAGGCCCGTGGGATCAGATTTGGGTGCACGTTAAAGTACCCCAAGCAGTCGAAATTTTCAGGGCCCACCAATACGGCGTCTTTCATAATAATATGGTGGTTTTGGAACGTTACACCCCACATATCGATCAATATCAATCGGAAAACCTACGTACGTGATCACCTTGTCAAACCTAATACGCTGGAATATGTCGTATTGGCCAATACACATATAATAAAAAGTATGTGTGAAAATGCCACAAAGAACAGCATATACGCACATATACATATGAGGCATGTCGCACATGCATCGACACAGGGAACGGGAATTGTAGTCGATGAGACGGGTCGGTGCAGCCGTGTGTCAAGGATACATTCGCAATCTTGCAAAATAAATACTAGAATGTCGACTGAAACTCTTGGCGCGTCCGAAGTATGTTAAGGGCTAATGAACTCTTTTTCTGCCGTGGCCGCGCCCAAAGGACAGGTTAGTGTACGCCCGTTTCTAAACTTCCTATTTATCTGTATTTGAGCGCTTGGCTTCTTTTCCGCTCATCTTTTTATCTCCTTTTTGGTATTACCTGTGGTGTACGGTAGCAAACGGGATGTCATAGCACAGATTGACATATCTGCCTTCCCCCGTTTTGAGTCTCTCTCTCTTTTTCTCTCATAATTATTGGAATGTCTTGAATTATATAGGAGAAAGATCTGGGCTTCAGCCTCGATGGTGCCCAAGCAAACAGACCCATTCTGAAAATCCCCATTCAGGCACAGGGATTTTCGCGTACAATGTCCACTGCTGCCGTTGAAATCTGCAACTTATTACAAGCTTCACGCAAAGAGAAGACGCTTCATGTATGGCCCACTTGTCCTTGCGCTAAGTGGCGTATGGAGCTATGAAAAACTTGATTTTCTTTGATCTACCTAAAAAATGGCGAAGTTAAGTGTTTAGAAAAAAAGTGTTTACTGATTTCGAGTTCTTCGTACTCGACTATAGGAAAGCATTGAGCCGTCCCGCTGTCCGTACATTGGTTGCCATTAATAGAAGACGCTTAGTATGGGACTAATTGGCAACGGAATCATAAAAGCAGTCGATAATAAATAACTCTTTCAAGTACCTCGATAAAAGGAGGTTACACGAACCGTGGTTTCATAACAAATTTATCCGCACTAGACAGACGGCAGCAAACTTGTACTTGCTGCTAGGAAACTGCCTTAACGTTGCATCATAACTTTAATGGTCCTCGTGTATAGATGGCTATAAATAAATTCGACTCATCTGCAGGTGTACGCGTCTATATCTAAGGACGTTGTGTACCACCGAATTTTCCTTTCACGAACAAATGCCAGGTATTACCATCTACATAATTGTTGCAGAACGTATGCGGCAATAAAACCAACAATATCAGCTCAGGTTGTTTCAGCTTCCCAAATGTATTTGCTTCAGAAAGCATCGTTTTAGAAACTGAGATTGTGATGTGCTCTCCCACATTCATTTATCAGCCTTATAAAAGCGTTAGAACACTTTTATACCTCTACCAAAACGGTGTGAAAGGTTTTATTACACTTTATACCAAAGTGAACTCGTGCAACTGAATTACCAGATTCCGTATTATATATATATATATATATATATATATATATATATATATATATATATATATATATATATATAAATATATATATATATATATATATATATATATATATATATATATATATATATATATATATATATATATGTTGAGCGCCTCCTTCACGTGCTCATTTTTGGCTCTGTTTTGTTTTGCATGGCTTCTCGTGGAGTGTATAAAGTTTACATCACCTAGACTACTTCAATTTTATATATTATGCATTGAGAAAAAGTTTGGGCCTACCCTAGCGAATCTACAAGGTAAGGAAGGAAACACCACATACTGAATGAAGTGACATAGTAAATCACAGTTCGCTTGCAGCTGTTCTCTCTATATATCAAACGCAAGCGCGTGCGCGCACGCACGCACACACACACACACGCACGCACGCACATGCACATGCACATGCACAGACTATTTTGTGCAGCCATGTACTTTATTGTTTTTTTTCGTTTTGTTTCAAGCAGCGGAACCTACAGAAGTAGAGTAGCCGAGGTCATAAAGTTATCAACGTCTTTACCGCAAGCCAGTTAAACCACAACAAAAATCCTGTTGAATATATAGGTTCAGAGGTTTTGGCTCTTCGGACGAGAATGCCAGGAAGATAGCTTTCGTTTTGATGTCAGGACTGGTCCTCAGTGTCGAGGTCTTCCGTGTTCGTATGTGGGGAAGTCGTAAATTTTTCACTGAACGAAGATGTTCTGCAAACACGTCATGGTGTGGCAGATGTCACGGCATGGACTTGTAGTTCGGCTATTCGTTAAAACAACAACAGTACCGAAAATATGCTCACTGGAAGCCACTGAAAAGGTTTCTCGGCACACATATACAAGGTAAAAGAGGGAAACGCAGGTGACCACACTTCACTGTCAGCAACACAGTGTGTGCCGGTTTTGCGATTCTGTATTTTAGGCTTGCCTTTGTTGGGTCTAAAGAGCGCTACTGTTGCGACGAACGGACATAGTATACGCCATTGTAAGGAACATCAGGACGTTTATTAACAGATATTACGTATTAGTGAGCTCTCTAGCCAAACCTTAGAAATAGCTTGGCTTATGTCTAACACTCGATATAATGTCAAGAAGACACACAGAAAGCATAGCACAAAAATGTCACGACGCGCGCGATGTGCCACGTATGTGGTGTCACCGACGTTATACTAAGAATGGAAGTCCGCGGGAACGAGCCCTGGCATCGCACCCATGAATTTCACCGAGAGCCGACCACCGTTGACCATGCCAAGCGTCCATGAAAGAATCAGCTACCCTCTGTGTGAGCCCATGTAACACCGCTTCTGCCAGGTGGTGCATGCCACTGGTGCCACCTCCGGAATCCAGCGCCATCATTCATTGGGCGGCCCCTTAGCCAATTGCGCTAACCTACCGAACGCGTGTGTGCCATCAGGCGAAACCAACTTAACACAAGGTGGCTGCACTCCCAGGCTATGAAATTCTTTCAGTATAAAGTGAATTTTCACGACTCTAGCGCTTTGTCGATGAAAAAAAAAAACCATTTTATGTTACTGAATTTCGACATTCTAATACCTCTTAGGAAGTGGTGTTTGCTACACGGGGCTTCAGTATTGAAGATGAACTGCTGAACACAATATAAGCGTACACTAATTTCATTAACCCTGAGGTCGGGCTCGGGAAACTCGCCGCAAAGTGTTGAACAATGTTTTCGTGCGTGAGGCCTGTGACATACAGATGAGATCCCTATTGCTCTAAGTGTTTCCAATGTAGCCCTCATATTATCATCATCATCAGCCTTACTATGTTCACAGCAGAACAAAGGCCTCTCTCATGTTCCGCCAGTCAACTCGGTCCTGTGCTTGCTGCTGCCACTTTATACCCGCGAACTTCCTAATCTCATCTGCCGACCTGACCTCCTGTGTACCCCTGACCCGCTTTCCTTCTCTGGAAAACCAGTCAGTTACCGTTAATGACCGGCACTCATATATTCACTTTTCATTTTTGGCACATTATGATGTCTAAGATGACAAATAAAATGCCGAGATTGACAACGTTGCTATGAAGACCAAAGCAGAAAGACATATGACTTCAGATGCGCTAACTAATATTACGTGAGATCATTAAACAGATACAAATTCGGTATTGTTGGAGTAACTAATTCAGATAGAATGTTTAAAGCTGTACTGCTTTTGTGTGTTTCTTTATCAACGTCACTGAAGAATATAGCTGAAAGCAGAAACATGCATGTATTGTGAGCGTGTTTGAGACAAGTTATGTGCCGGACCAACGTTGTGGTTTTGAGTCACGTGGCAGTAGACATTCAAGTATTTTGAAAGATGGAAGCGGGGATGCATTTAAGCGGGGATGCACTGAAACTCCTTCCCCCTCTCACCCATAATTAAAAAAAAGGTGTTGGGAACCAAACGCACGTGTTTTATTAAAGGTTTTTAATGTAGCTTTAACGAATAATGTTGTATAAAGATGCAACTGACGTGAGCTATCACCAACAAGCCCAGTATTCTCTTCTCGTGTGAAGAAAATTAGACAGACGCTGTGATCAACTGACCTACAGACACATCCTTCAAAACGTTTTCCCACCTTCGCATCCAGTACCTATGCACCGGTGTCTTGAGCCTCTCGGGAGGTGGGCTACGGCCTAATGAAAAAAAAAACAACGCTCGTGTCTCAGCTGTTGCTTCGAGCAGCTAAGCGAAGCCATAGCTGTTGCTATACGAGCACCTGTCGTTTCAACAAGCTTCTCTGCCATTCACTGCATGGCCTGCGCGTTACCGTAAACAGCTATTGTGACTGGCCCAGATTAGTGCCAAACAAAGGACGGCTTCATGAGAACAAAGTTCTGCTTTCTGCAACGAGGCATCGACAGAAAGCAGCTAAGTATCTCTCGCCACTGGAGATGCAGGCCACTTGCGTCAATGGTCCGGCATTCGTGCTTCTATGAGAAGCGACGGCTTTGCAAAGGTTCGGCAGGTAAACGATGATGAACACCAATGAACGCATGCGAGGGACTCCTAAGAGGTCGGTGATGTGTTTTGGAGAATTAGACCTTCCGAAGAAGCAGACGCCATCCACAGAGGTGTGGCGATTGTCGAGTGAGGCAAAAGCAATGTACCCGCCAGTTCGTCCTCTTTGCAATTATGCAACATAGGCGAGAGTCTGCTTGCGAAAAACAAAAGAATGTTTACTGGCGTTTGTTCTCCCGTTAGCTGCGCAAAAGTCATCTACACGACGGATGTCTTGTGAGGTTGGTATTCTTTATACATTACAGCGTAAACTCTTATGGACAACTACGGCACTCTCGCTCAGCGCCGCAGTTGTCCGCCGCCGCCACCACTGGTGTCTGTAACCACATCGTTCAAAGTTTGTGAATAAAACTAGTACTAGTGATGGGGCTCGAACGCGGGTAAGCTGGGTGCCAGCCCAGTATCCTACCACCGAGCCACGCCGGCGCGTGGGACTTGTTGGCAAACTTGCCTTAGGCAGGCTTCATGTCAGGAAAGCAATCGCATTATTACGACTTATAAACTGTTTTAAAACAGCGAAATAACAAGCAGTAGTCGCACAATGTGAATAGGGTAAGGAGTGGGACGTTCATTGCTCCAACCCATTACAAAAGCTTGCTTTTTTTCAGCTATTGCCTGTGTGACACATACCCACTTCAGGCAGAATTCTTCATCGTCGTCAGCCACTGCATGAACAATGGGCCCAAAGGCCGTCGCAATAGTTTAGCGGATACCACGCTTGTCAGAAGAATGATGAGAAATAGCATAGCGAATGCTGGCCTACTACACGAACATATTTAATATAATACCGTAGGTGGGCATCAAGCAAGTATGCTTGCGCAGTTACCCAATAAATGTTTAGAAAAGGCTCTGAATGGCCGCTTTTCTAGCTTTCGCTGTGACTGTGCTGCGCTTTCCACGCAGGCCCGGCGATTTTTTTTTTTTGAGTAATCCGTCTATTTACTTTCAAGTGGCCTGAGGGCACACTATGGGAATTACAGTGGGTCGAGGAAACCTACGCGTTGCAAAATTTTACAGACTAAGGTACCTGTAGGTAATTCATACAGCAATTCATGAGACATTCTTACAATGCCAATGCGATTGCGATATTGTTCAATAAACGGAACAAAGTAACCGTTGTGAATACATGCCCGAAAAGAGCAAATTTGTCAGTGAAACTGACAGAATTTCAGGTCCGATAGTGATGCTAAACAAAGGCTGTGCTATTGTGGCACGTCACGAGGCCAAGTCATTTATTCCTTTTATTGACAATAGGTAAACCATGCAGTATTTTTGTATTTACTGGTTTGTTCTATCTCGTTTTCAATTCGTTGCAACCTTAAACCTAGGGAATCTTACTTAACGTTCTTATAAATAGAAACTTCAACAAAAATAACACATTCCGCACCGCGCGCTTACGTAATCAATATCCGTGATGTTTATGCCTCTTTATAAAACTTGCCATTTATTCGTGCCTTAAACAGGCGTTTATGAAATAAATATTTATCCTGATTTCTGAAGACCCTAACTGCGTTCATTGGAATACTTAGCTTTGCAATTCTTGGGACCTGTTTTCGAAAAGCCGACCGTTATGCACAATGTTCATTGATACTACAAGTTCACTGTCATTGGTGTTCACACAGTTTCTCGAACAACTGGCAGAATGATTATGATGGACACTTCAAGCAACAACTATATCCATCCATTGCTCGAGTATTACAGTTTTCAATTTGCCTTTGCCATAGAGTTTCCCAATATACACTAGAAGGAACTCTGGCGCTAGTGTCTGTGGGAGCTGCGATTCACGGCACTTCAGCGAGCATGTGAATGATGGGTAGCAAACAGATTTGTCTAATCTTCGTACTTCTGACCTGCTTCTGGCTCCGTGTGTCTTCGTGTGGCTTGGAGTTGTTTTCTCACGAAACAGAAATCAACAAATGTTCAGCGGTTGCGCTTCACCACTTTAGTATTTTAGGCTTACCGTTTTCAATTCTGGTCACAAAATTAAAAAAAGATTTGTTCTTTTTTTCTAGAAAGAAACCGATACCAGCAATAGACGAAGCCACAAGTGCAAATCGCCACTCGCAAGTACGAAGACTAGGCAAATTTGTGTACTACCCATCATTCCCGTGGTCACTGAATGATCGCTGCGCCAGAGTCCCCTCTAGTTACCTTTAGCAAACTCTATGGCCTCTGCTACCGACACTGTTGCGCGTTGGCCGGAAATCAACAACGCGAAAGCGTGAATTGAGCACGCAGTGAGGGGAAACGAACAAGTGCTAATAATAAACCCTAATAAACCACTACGCACCAGTGTTCTGAGAGGAGCAAGGCATGCTGCTGACAGATTCGCAGCTACTTGGAAATACGATATGGCTGGAAAGTGTTTGGCCAAGGCTCTTTTAAGTCTCAGTGATAGAAAGAGAATAATATAGTTAAAACAAACGAATAAGCAAAGCCTTCTCGCGTAGGTTCTGGCAGCACTCGCGTGACTTACGGCTGCTTCCACAAGAACGGCTCAAATAAATGATGTAGCCTTAACCGAAACCAGCACACAAACTTGCTTCATAACGAAAGCGAAAAAGAAAAAGCATCTGAAATGAGTTAGGGTTAATATTTATTGTAGGAAATTGCGTTTGGCGGTGTGCGTGGTGGGAACACTGATACAAAGTATATGGAGTTTCCGAGGGCGCTATACACTCTCATACGTGTCATAAACAGAAAAAAAGAACTTTGTCCTAATGTGTCACGAAGAAAAAGAGAGACCGGCTGGCAAGTTTTCAATATAGGACGTATACATCTGATTTTTGATCAGGTAGGGTAAACTCAACTGTCTAGTTAGCTCAAAATTTCCGACTTTCATTGTGGCATTGACACTCATTTGCTTTTATTGATTCATTTTACTTCATTACTCTTACTTCATTTATTATCAAGACTAATGTTTATTATATTCTTCTTTATTCTTTTCAGATTTAGGTAACGAGATGACAATCGTTTGGTAGTTAGCCTACATAGGCTACAACAAGTTTTCTTGGCCAATGCGCCAATGTGGGTAGGAGAGTTGAAAGGCCACAAACGAACAAACAAAGAAGTTTCTCATGCTTTCTCTGAAAGTTCATAAAAACTAGAGAATAACAGGGAAGAAGAATATCTGTTTTCCATAAAAGCAACAGAAAACGAATTCAAAGCGTGCAAGCCTGTTGGTACATATTAATGTGAAAAACAGCGTGGTACAACGAAGGCAACACGAAAGTGCGGGTCGCATCTTCCCGCGAGGGGAACTCGAGTGAGTGAGTCGCAGATTGGGGGGGGGGGTCGTCGTTTTGTTCTCGCGCAATAACGATAGTTATTGCGCGAAGAAGGACACGAAAGACTCTGCGTCGTCGTTCTGTTCTCGCGCTATAACTGTCGTAATGTCATACCAACTAGCCCAAGCTCCCACTCTTATAAGGTAGGGCGTATGGCGTGATTGTTGCGTATGTGACGAGGTTTATTAGTCGATAACGACAATGGCAAGACAGCGTGATCTCCAGCAGAGTTCAGGACAGCAGCGAGCCGAAGCACGAGCCGAGAGAGCCGGGCGTTCGCGATGCTGCTCGCCGCAGGCACATCTTCTTCACAATCGCCCCCGCTGAAAAAGGAGCCATCCTGGCGACTTAAGAAGTTTCAGGCAAAGGCTCATGGTACGGTTTCAGTCGGGAAACATGGACGATGTCACGTGCACGCCGGCGCATGTCGTCCGATCGGGAAACTGGTTCAATTAGGAAATTAACCGGAGAGGTTTTCTCCAAAACGGTGTAAGGCCCCTCGTACCGCGGGACAAGTTTCGAGGAGAGTCCCGGTGTTTGGTATGGGATGGCAAGCCACACAAGAGACCCTGGGGCATAGTTGGGATCCGGAAGAGAGGTGCTACAAGTTTCTTTCTGGCGTTGTTGTTCTTCCGAGGTGAACGCACGGGCGAGCTGGCGGCACTCTTCGGCTTGTCTAGCCGCATCGGAGATAGGTGGACACTCGGAAGCATCAGGACGGTAAGGAAGTAGGGTATCACTTGTATGGGAAGGTTCACGTCCGTGAAGAAGAAAGAAAGGTGAGAACCCTGTGGTGGATTGTATTGCGGTGTTATATGCGAATGCGACACACATTCAGCAGTGGTGGCACCGTGAGGCTCGTCGACTGGCTACTAAAGCAAATCGTCTTCCTTTTCCCAGGAATCGACGTCTATCAAGAAACATCGGTGCTACCATCCATCGGTGCGACGTCCAGTGGCACAAACGTTGGATAACAAGCCTGACGTCATCACCGAGAACGTATAAAAAGAAGAAAACATCGTGTGTCCTGTCACACACATTCAGCAGTGGTGGCACCGTGAGGCTCGTCGACTGGCTACTAAAGCAAATCGTCTTCCTTTTCCCAGGAATCGACGTCTATCAAGAAACATCGGTGCTACCATCCATCGGTGCGACGTCCAGTGGCACAAACGTTGGATAACAAGCCTGACGTCATCACCGAGAACGTATAAAAAGAAGAAAACATCGTGTGTCCTGTCACACACATTCAGCAGTGGTGGCACCATGAGGCTCGTCGACTGGCTACTAAAGCAAATCGTCTTCCTTTTCCCAGGTTGGTGCTCATCTGTATGTAAAATTTGACATATCCTGGTTGAGTACGCGGTTGCCACTGCTGCTGAGTAATTAACATGACCGACACCTGCATTTCTTGTCATGAAGTTTTGCGGGACGCACCATACCTGTCATGTTTAGAGTGTAAATATACGTATCATTTAGGTGCATGTTCAGGAGTAACAGAATCGGTATATAAAAAGAAATATGCAGCGGCGAAGAACTCGTGGAGCTGTGCAACTTGCAAAACGTCGAAAGCTCGAAGCAGCAAGTGTGCTGAACTAGAAAATGTGGAGCAGGAAATGAACCTCGCAAAAGAAATAGGCGAAATTCAGAAGAAATTATCACTACTTCTTTCAATGAAATCGCAAGTCGATGCTCTGGCAGGTGTTGCTGACACTGTATGTGGTATTGAAAGGTCACTACAGGAAATGTCAAGCAAGTATGATGACGTGCTTGCCGAAATGAAGCGACAGAGTACTGATATGAGCAATTTAAGAAAGCGAGTGGAAAAACTTGAAACGCAGACTAACAATAGTGAAGTAGAAATGCTTAAGCAAGAAGTTAATAACCTTGATCAATATAGCAGACGCCTTAACCTGGAAATCCATGGACTAGGCGAACAAACTAATGAAAAAGTAATAGAAAAACTTAATCTTTTGGCTGATGAACTGGAGCTTCCAAAATTATCTGGAAAGGATATTGAAGCCGCCCACCGACTGCGCACTAGAGCAGGCACAGACGGGGGTGATAAGCCATCGCCTATTATCGTGCGTTTTTCTGCCCGGTGTACTCGTGACGCTTGGCTTGCAAAAAGAGGCGAGCTACGAAAAAAGAATTCAAAGGTTTTCATCAATGAAAACTTGACTGCACAGAATAAGCGGTTGTTCTGGCAAATGAAAACAAAGGCAAGAGAAATGAAATATCAATTCGCCTGGGTCAAGGACGGAAAATTCTTCGTTCGGCGCAGTGAACGGGACAGAGTAATACGGATTAAGACAGCCAGTGACCTCGACCATATAAGATAACTCTAAAAATGACACTTTTTTTTTTCGTGCGCCATATAAGCATATGGCTGCTCACGACAACACAAAATACCATGATGCTGATTCATTTAGGCGTCTCAAGGCCTTACGTGGCACCAAGCGATTCTCTTTGCTTCACCTTAACACACGAAGTTTAAAAATAAACATGATTCTGTTAACCTTTTTTTAGACAACTTAGATCATGAGTTTGACGTATTGGCATTCACCGAAACTTGGTTTTCCAATGACTGCCCCGCTGTAAACTTTTCGGGATACAACTGCATATCAGTATCACGACCTAAAAAAAGAGGAGGAGGCGTTGCTGTGTACATTAAAAACCACTTTAATTATGAAGTTATTCCAGAATACTCAATCATTGATGTTCACTATGAATGTCTGCTTGTGAAGTGCTTTAACACAATGCTAGCCGTTCTATATAGGCCTCCAAACGGTTCTGTAACAAAATTTATTGAATTCCTAGAGCGTGTTTTAGAGCACTGTTCATACGTTGGTCTACCTATAATAATTAGTGGAGACCTGAATATAAACTTTCTCTCTGTGGAGTCACCTGCACAGATGCTACTTGATGTTTTTCTTTGTTTTGGCTGTCAAAATGTCATTGATGTACCTACAAGAATAGCGAGCAAATCTGAAACTTTGCTAGACGTTTGTTTTACAAATTATGAAATTGGTCAATCTGATGCCGGAGTGTTAATATCAGACATAAGTGATCATTTGCCCTTCTTCATCTTTTTTACGCCTCACATGGCTCAACACAACCAACGCAAACAGCCACCTATTCTTTTAAGAAAAATATCTGCAGAAAGGGTTAATTATTTCAAACATTTGGTTGAAGGAACTAGCTGGGAGCCTGTCTTGCAGATAACTGATCCTACCGTCTCCTATGACTTATTTATTAGAACATTAAAAGAACTCTATTACACTGTATTTCCCTTAGAACAGCTTAAAAAACATAAAAAATCGAGAAAACCATGGATTGATGCCTCTTTACTGAAGAGAATAAAGACCCGTGATAAACTATTTGCATTGTTTATAAAAACAAAGAACCTTGATCAGTTAGCTGAATACAAAAAAATGAGAAATAAATTAGCAGCTGATATTAAACAAGCACGTAACTTGTATTACGAGGCTAAGTTTACTAGCATTGCTAACGATTCCAGGAAAGTGTGGAATTGCGTTAATGAACTACGAAATAAAAACGAAAGAGACGTAATATCGGAAATATTGATTGAGGGCGTATCATATACGGGTAGTTCGCTGGCAAACAAGTTTAATGAGCATTTTTTAAAGGCAGGTGTTTGCACGTCTTCACCGACAAATGATATCAGCTGCACTTCTTACATGAACAGCTCAGATTCAACAATTTATATGTATCCTACTACACCGGAAGAAATATGCGGCTTGTTAAAAAAGTTAAAAAGCAACAGTGCCTGTGGTGTAGATGAATTGAAGGCAGTTCCTCTTAAAGTAGTCGCTCATGCTATCTGTTTACCTCTATCGCACATATGCAATCTTATTCTAAGCTCTGGAACGTTTCCCAACGAACTGAAGATTGCAAAGGTATCAGTTATTTTTAAAGGAGGAGATAAAAACGATCTCGGTAACTATAGGCCAATCTCTGTTTTACCTATGTTTTCCAAGGTTATTGAAGAAGCTATAAACTTCAGACTTACTAATTTTTTTCAGCAAAAAAACATTATCGTAAAAAATCAATATGGTTTCCAAAAGAAAAAATCCACAGAAATGGCATTACTCGATATTAAAGATAAAATAGTTGACAACATAGAAAAAAAACTATTCACGGTAGGGCTTTTCCTTGACTTTAAAAAAGCATTTGATTCCGTTAAGCATGATGTTTTACTGCTCAAACTATCCAGATACGGTGTCAGAGGTATAGCTCTAGACATTGTAAAAAGTTACCTAGAAAACCGTGTGCAATATACCAATATTGGTAATGCGAAATCTGAATTCGGTAAAATTACATGCGGCGTGCCACAAGGGTCAATCCTTGGCCCACTCTTGTTTATTATGTACATAAATGATATAGTTAACATACCTCTTACACCTGACATTATTTTGTACGCCGATGACACGAATGTATTCTTCTCTGGGCCAGATATTGACGACCTTATGTTGAAAGCGAATATTTGGCTACAAAACTTATCTACATGGCTTAGGGCCAACAGGTTAAATCTAAATGCTAAAAAAACAAAATTTGTTGTTTTTAGACCTCGTAACAAAACATACATTAGTAAGAATATTATTAGCTTTCAGGGACAGCCTATTGAACGCGTTGCGTCTCTTAAATTTCTCGGTTTCTTTTTTCACGAATATTTAGATTGGTCTGTGCATATAAATTACTTGCGAAAAAACATCTCTCGAGCAGTTGGCATACTATGCACGTTGCGCAGCCTATTACCAGTATGGTTAAAAAGACAGATTTATTACGCAACCATACATTCGCACCTTCACTATTGTCTTCTGATTTGGGGAACGACGACAAAAACTAACCTCAAAAATTTATATCTATTACAAAAACGAGCTGTGCGATTAATTGAACTTCTACCTTTTCGCTCGCACACAGCCCCTTTTTTCGAAAAACATAGACTGCTAGTCA
This sequence comes from Rhipicephalus microplus, assembly GCF_013339725.1. Lineage (NCBI taxonomy): Eukaryota > Metazoa > Arthropoda > Arachnida > Ixodida > Ixodidae > Rhipicephalus > Rhipicephalus microplus. Next base: position 89,709,050 of record NC_051167.1, read on the forward strand.
TTAATAATATCCGATATAAAAAATTAGCAATGATTATATATCGTGAAGTTAAATCTAATCGAATTGAATTTTTCAGGAAGTATCACGAGCGTAACCACAGTCATAATTTACGACATATTAGTTTCAAGAAAGACACGCTTCGTACAAATTACGGTACACAAAAACTAACTTACCAAATTCCCCACTTTCTTAATGAACACCCCACTGTGATGGCATTAATTGAACAAAGTTCCTCCATTTATGTTTTCAAAAAGAAGATACACACATTCCTTCTAAAAACTCAAACAGATTCTCATACCTCTTTCGATTCATTTTATTTTATGTAACTTTTATGTGCTGCTGTGACTTTATGAATTTTTTTTTTTTTTTGCTTTTGTCTGCCTGTTTGTTGTGCGTAAATAGTCTCTTATTATTTCTTTATGTGCTAATTCATAATTGCTGTTCATTTCTTTGTTAATACTGGCTTGATGTAAAAAAAAAAATTGTAAATGTTTTTTGATATTGTATGTATCTCAATTTCTCAATTTTTGTACTGCTATATATAACCTGTTTATGTATGTGTGTACATAGGGGGTTGGCGCTTTGTCAGGCTTTCTTTGCCTTTACGCCGATCCCCTAGGCAAACTGTGTACACGGGTTGTCCGAAATTAAATCAATAATAAATCAATGTGACGTATGGGAGAACACGGTCCCAGTTGCTGTGATCAGATGCCACGTATGTACATTGAGAGCATATCACCTAGCGTGCGGTTGAACCGTTCCGTTAGTCCGTTAGTCTGCGGGTGGTATGCTGTCGTTTTCCGATGAATGACGTGGCATTCCGAGAGCAGAGTTTTGATGACCTCGGAAAGAAAAGCACGGCCTCTGTCACTAAGGAGCTCTCGAGGTGCACCATGTCGAAGAATAAAGCGTTGCAAAATGAAAAAGGCGACATCCTGAGCTGTAGCGCTCGGCAAAGCGGCTGTTTCGGCGTAGCGTGTCAGGTGGTCGACCGCCACTATAATCCACCGATTACCATCTGGTGTCAATGGAAGGGGACCGTAGAGGTCAACGCCGACGCGATCAAATGGCTTGGCAGGGCATGGAAGTGGCTGCAATGCGCCAGTCACACGTGGCAGTGTTGATTTACGTCGCTGGCAGTCAGGACAGCACTGCACGAATTTACGTACAAAATTGTACATGCCGCGCCAGTATTAGCGATGGCGAAGGTTTTCATATGTTTTGAACACTCCGGCGTGGCCACATTGCGGATCGTCGTGAAGGGAGGCGCATACTTGCGATCGTAAGGTGCGTGGAATGACCAGCAACCACCGGCGGCCATCGGGAGCGTAGTTGCGTCGATGAAGAAGTTGATCGCGGATGACGAAATGGAGAGCTTGACGTCGGAGGGATCGAGATACTGGAAAGTGGGGCGTGTCAGATAAATATTCGATAAGAGAGGCGATCCACGGGTCACGACGTTGTTCGGTGGCAATCGAGTCGAGATTTAGCGATGACAAGGTCTCGAGGCGAGTGTTTCCACACGTCGGATCTGGTGATAAAGGTGAGCGGGACAGGGCATCAGCGTCAGAGTGTTTGCGTCCGCAGCGGTACATGATGCGAATTTCGTACTCCTGGTTGCGGAGTGCCCATCGCGCAAGGCGGTCAAAAAGGTATTTCAATGTGGAGAGCCAGCAAAGCGCGTGGTTATCAGTTACTAGATCGAACGGGCGGCCGTATAAGTACGGCCGGAACTTTCCAAGCGCCCACACCAGAGCCACTCTTTTTCTGTCACGCTGTAATTAGTTTCGGCTTTCGTCAGAGTGCGGCTAGCGTAGGCTACAACGTTTTCTGAATAGCCGGGCTTTCGTTGAGCGAGGACCGCGCCTAGGCCGACGCCGCTGGCGTCGGTGTGCACTTTGGTAGGAGCCGTCGGGTCGAAGTGGCGAAGAATAGGTGGGGAAGTAAGCAGACGGCGCAGAGTAGCGAAGGCAACGTCACATGCAGGGGACCAGGAGGTGAGGTTCACGTCACCGCGAAGAAGCTGGGTTAACGGTGACATGATAGATGCAAAATTGCGAACAAAGCGCCGAAATTAGGAGCATAGGCCTACAAAACTGCGAAGTGCTTTCATGGTCGTCGGCTTGGGAAATTCTGCGACTGCTCGAAGTTTTGCTGGGTCTGGTAATACGCCGTGCTTGGACACGATGTGGCCTAGGATGACGAGCTCGCGTGCAGCGAAGCGGCATTTTTTTAGGTTAAGCTGCAGACCAGCGTTGGTCAGACAACTCAAAACGTGCCTGAGGCGAAGGAGGTGCGTAGGAAAGTCATGGGAGAAAACCACGACATCGTCGAGGTAACACAGGCACATATTTCATTTGAGGCCACGTAGCGTATTATCCATAAGACGTTCAAACGTGGCAGGCGCGTTACAAAGCCCAAAGGGCATGACGTTAAATTCATATAGTCCGTCTGGTGTAATAAATGCCGTTTTTTGGCGATCGGCTTCTGCCATTGGGACCTGCCAGTAGCCAGACCGCAAATCTAGCGACGAGAAAAATTCCGCTCCGTGAAGGGTGTCAATGGCGTCATCAATGCGCGGCAAAGGATAGACGTCCTTGCGGGTTATCTTATTCAAACGACAATAGTCCACGCAAAATCGGATAGATCCGTCTTTCTTACGCACCAGGATGACGGGAGACGCCCAGGGACTGTGAGATGGTCGAATGACGTCCCTACGAAGCATATCTTCGACTTGATCGTTGATGACGCGGCGCTCTTCAGCGGAGACACGGTATGGTCTTTGACGCAGTGGCTGGTGTAGGCCGGTGTCAACATGATGTTTCACTTGTGATGTGCGGCCCAGTTGAGGTTGCGACACATCGAACGAACTCCTGAACTCGTGGAGAAGATCCAGCAGGTCGGCATGTTCGGTGGGAGTGAGAGTGTCGGCGATGGCGCTGGAAAACGTATCATTGGACGACTCCCCAAGTGCTGACAGTGCTTTTGGGTGGTCGCAGTAGTCGTCCGGGACATCAAACAAAAACGAAGGGTCGAGATCCTGCACGCGGCCGAGACATTCCCCCGCAAGCAATGTGACAGGTGTGGAAAGCGGATTGCTTACGAACATGTTGCTTCTTCCGGCGGCAAGGTCAATTGTTGCGAAAGGCAGCGACAAAGCTCGACGACATTTGAAGATATCAGAAGGCATAAAAAGAACTGTAGCGTCAGTGTAGGCGTTGCATGAAACGGGAACAAGGGCGAAATTTCCAGGCGGAATATCGGTATCTTCAAGAACGAGCAACTTCGGTGGCTGATGAGGAGCGTCCAGTAATGGGACATCACACAAGGGCGAAAACTCAACTTCGGCGCGTGCGCAGTCAATGACGGCATTATGGCGGGATAGGAAGTCCCACCCGAGGATGACGTCATGCGAACAGACAGGAAGAACAATAAACTCCATGATGTAAAGAATGCCTTCGATGGAGACTCTTGCAGTGCAGGCTGCGAGAGGCGTTACTTGCTGTGCGCTTGCGGTGTGAAGCGACAGTCCCGAAAGCGGCGTCGTTACTTTGCGTAATAAACGGCAGAGATTAGCGGCAATAACAGAAACAGCGGCGCCAGTGTCCACAAGGGCGAAAGTACAATAACCTTCAACAGTTACTGCGACCACGTTAGCAGGAGAGGAGCGAGGACTTAGACAGTTCGAAAACGGCGCAGTTCTTGCCTCTTGAACTGCGTTGCTTAGTTTTCCTGGTCGGAGGGTCCGGGCCGGCGACGCATGGGGGAGGGCGATCGCCTACGAGGAGAGGGTGCGCGTTGCGGCTGAAAGTCTAGGTGGTCAGTAGGCGCATAGCGAGGTGGCGAGACAGGCCCGTATTGGACGAAGGGTTGGCTGCCGGGATGTGAAGACCGGGCATAGTTGCCGAACGTCTGAGGTCGACGGCGGCAGTAGCGAGCAACGTGTCCGGGAGTGAAGCAAGCGTAGCAAATCGGTCGGTTATCGGGCGTCCTCCAGGGATTGGCGACTGGTGCTGCCGCCCAAGGTGCCGTATAAGCAGCCGGGTGTGCGGGCTGTGAGCGCGTGGTGTAGGGTGGTTGCGGGAGCCTACGTACAGCGTCTGCATATGTGAGTGGCGCAGCTACGGGCTGCATCTCTTGCGAAATGGCGACAGGCGGAGCCACAGGCTGCGTTGCACAGGTTAGGGGCGCAGCCACAGGCTGAACGGCTGGCGGATAGGCGACAGGAGCGCCTACCGGCTGTGCGACACCCGGGCAGTGACCACGGCTTGATAGAGGTGGCTCGTAGTGCGCACGAGGAACAGCTTGTGCAACCTCTTCCGATATAGTCGTGCGAAGCGGGGCAGGTAGACGGGTGGTGGTCTCGTGAGTAAAGGGCACTAGGGAAAGTTGGCGGGCGACTTCCTCACGGACGAAGACTCGGACTTGCTGAAGCAATGGTGAATTGTCGGGCATGGAGTCGAAGCTGGACAGCGACTCACCACCAGGCTGAGGCTGCCTAGTCAGAGTGCGTTGCTTTTTCAACTCGTCGTAGTTCTGACACAAGCTGACGACTTCAGAAACTGTGCTTGGATTCCTTGCCAAAAGCATTTGAAATGCGCCGTCGTCGATGCCCTTCAGTATGTTTTTGACCTTGTCAGATTCGGGCATGGTGTCATTCACACGTCGACAAAGGTCGACGACGTCCTCAATATAACTGGTAAAGGTCTCGCCAGTCTGCTGAGAGCGGACGCGCAAGCGCTGTTCTGCCCTCTGCTTGCGGACAGCCGGCCGACCGAACACTTCAGCACATGACGTCTTGAAGACGCTCCATGTGGGGATGTTGTGTTTGTGGTTATTAAACCACAATTTGGCGACGCCAGTGAGATAAAATATCACGTGGCCCAGCTTGTCGGCTTCATTACACTTATTGTTGGCGCTCACCAGTTCATAGTGCTCGAGCCAGTCTTCGACGTCGGTCCCATCCGCACCGCTGAAGACCTTCGGCTCCCGTAGTTTAGGATGGCCAGGGCAGTTGAACTGGAGCGAAGGCGTCGATGTAGTGGCGTTGGCAGTCATGACAGGTGGTAGCGTGCGGCTTCGCAGCTCCAGGGTGTAGCAACGGGGATTAACAGCACCTTCCACCAAATGTGAGGAGGTTTATTAGCCGTTATAGACAGCGACGATACAGTGTCAAGAACCGTCCAGCGATCGGCACAGCAACGAACCGAAGCACGAGTCGAGAGAGCCAGGCGTTGGCGATGCTGCTCGCTGCAGGCACATCTTCTTCTTCACACACACTTTTAGATGCGGAGCATCTTATACTCGCGCCTTGTAGTGCGCCGTCCGCACCGCTTCTCGAACATTCGACAGCTGACGCGCGCGCATGCGCCGTCGCGCCGTCGCCCACTCTTCCACCATCTGTGCATCCCTTCCTCCTCTACACACCGCGCGCGCTTCACTCCTCCACCATCTGTGCACCCTTCCTCCTCTACACACCGCGTTCGACATCTACAATTCTCCTGATTCTCCAGTGGACGCGCATGTGGCGTCGCGCTTCGAGAACATTCAACAGCTGACAGTGCATGCGCCATCGTGCTGTATATATACTCAAGGTCGGCGCTCGCTCGCTCAGTTGCCGCTCGTCGGTTGGTTTGTACGGCGCGTCGACGTCCAAGGTCGCGGTGAAATGAATTCCAACGAATCCACAAACACAGTGATCGACGTCCCTTCGACCAGCGCCGCCCTTTCGCATACGTGTGTACGTGTTCACTCATTTAACACCCCCTCCTACAACCACGTTAACCAATTTAGCCATCGACCCAAGTAAGTCGCAATTTAACACCCCATTTCACAACCACGTTAACCAATTTAGCCATCGACCCAAGTAAGTCGCACTTTAACACCCCGTTAACCAATTATATGGTCCGCATCCTCCTCAGTGTTCCCCCGAGGGAAGCTGCGGGCAATTTTTTTCAAAACCCATCTAAACAGATATGTTTGTCTCTCTCTTTTAGGGGCGAAGCTCCTAAAGCCATAGATCTGTCCATATATGTCTCTTGTGACCGGTTCACTACCACCTAGTTGTATAACTCGCTCTGCAGGTGGCACTGTGTGAGTGACAGACAGACAGATAAATGGACGGATAAAAGCACGAACGGAGGCATGGACGGACAGACGGACGGATGGACAGACTCATCGGACGGTCGAAAGCAGGAACGACGGAAGTATGCACGGATCGTATGCTTCGTGACTAGCCGGATCCTCTACGCCGTCCCATACCTTCGCACTAACAAGCAAGAAGACGAAAGAATAGATGCCATCATTCGTAAGGCTACTAAACGAGCTCTGGATCTCCCGGTGGCCACTTCCAACGCCAAACTGAGGGCGTTAGGTGTGCTCAACTCCTACCAGGAGTTGCGGGAGGCCCACCTTATGAATCAATATACGCGGCTCGTGCAGACGGCTCCCGGGCGCCGCCTGCTAAACCGCTTACATATACAGCACACTTGCACTGCAGAGGAGGCGGAGCGTATTCCGGAACTATGGCGGCATATGCTCTCGGTCGCTCCACTCCCCAGTAACATGGATAAGCACACGCACGAAAGCAGAAGACAGGCGCGGGCTCGCACGCTTGAGAGGCAACACGGCTCCCGACCTGGTGTATTCTACGTAGATATAGCAGGGCCTTCGCCCACGGGATTTTACACGGCCTCTGTAGGTCACCGGGAAAAGCATGTCGATGGGCTCTCGTTCCGAGCACAAAATCCAGAGCGCGCTGAGGAAGTCGCGATAGCGCTTGCTGCTGCGGAGCCCAACTCGAAAGTTATCATCACGGACTCCCGGAAAGCATGTACTCATTACTTGGTAGGAGAGATATCCCCCCTAGCCAGCCAAATTCTAAAACGGGCTCTCGCTGATCCAGCTCCGAAACGCATCGTATGGGCTCCTGGCCATCAGGGCTTACGAGGTAATGAGGCCGCTGACGCGGCCGCCCAAGCGCTTACCCACCGGGCTCCTCACCTTGGCTCTTATGACTCGGAGGCCAATACACCGCTGCTGCGGTTCAAAGAAATTCTGACTTATTATCGTGACACTCACCGCATTTACCCGGCTCCTGCAAGGGGGTTGAGTAAGGCGGAGGAGCGAACTCTAAGGCGCCTGCAGACAGGTACTCTACTCTGTCCTGCAATCCTAAAGCATTTCGATGCGAACACAGATGGGCGGTGCCCATACTGTGGGGAGACGTGTGATATCTTCCACATGGTATGGGCATGTCCGAAAAATCCCCACCTACCCCCTTCCCCTACCCCTTCCCGAGAGGCATGGGAGACTGCCCTCCTCAACTGCTCATCACTAGAGTCTCAACGGGCTCTAGTGAGACGGGCGCGAGTAGGGGCCTCGTCATGCGGTGTCCCGGACTAAGGACGCCGACCATGTAGCAGGGTCATGCTTTGGCCCCGTACTTCTCTCTTCTCTCTTTTATAATAAATGTTTTTCATCATCATCATCCTGGCGACTTAAGAAGTTTCAGGCAGAGGCTCACGGTATGGTTTCAGTCGGGAAACATGGACGATGTCACGTGCGCGCCGGCGCATGTCGTCCGATCTGGAAACTGGCTCAATTAGGAAATTGACTGGAGAGGTTTTCTCCAAAACGGTGTAAGGCCCCACGTACCGGGGGACAAGTTTCGAGGAGAGTCCCGGTGTTTGGTGTGGAATTGCGAGCCACACAAGAAACCCTGGGGCATAGCTGGGATCTGAAAAGGCGGTGCTACGGTGTTCTTTCTGGCGTTGCTGCTCTTTTGAGGTGAGCGCACGGACGAGCTGGCGGCACTCTTCGGCTTGTCGAGAAGCATCGGAGACAGGTGGGCACTCGGAAGCATCAGGACGGTAGGGTAGTAGGGTGTCGATTGTATGGGAAGGCTCGCGTCCATAGAGAAGAAAGAAAGGTGAGAATCCCGTGGTGGTTTGAACTGCGGTGTTATATGCGAATGTGACGTATGAGAGAACACGGTCCCAGTTGCTATAATCAGATGACACGTACATTGAGAGCATATCACCCTGCGTGCGGTTGAACCGTTCCGTTAGCCCGTTAGTCTGCGGGTGGTATGCTGTCGTTTTCCGTATAATGACGTGGCATTCCGAAAGCTGAGTTTCGATGACCTCGGAAAGAAAAGCACGGCCTCTGTCACTAAGGAGCTCTGGAGGTGGACCATGTCGAAAGATAAAGCGACGTAAAATGAAAGAGGCGACATCCTGAGCAGTAGCGCTCGGCAAAGCGGCTGTTTTGGCGTAGCGTGTCAGGTGGTCAACTGCCACTATTATCCACGGATTACCATTTGATGTCAATGGAAGGGGGCCGTAGAGGTCAACGCCGACGCGATCAAATGGTTTGGCAGGGCATGGAAGTGGCTGCAATGCGCCAGTAGCACGTGGCAGTGTTGGTTTGCGTAGCTGGCAGTCAGGACATTACTGCACGAATTTGCGTACAAAATTGTACATGCCGCGCCAGTAATAGCGATGGCGAAGGCGTTCATATGTTTTGAACACTCCGGCGTGGCCGCATTGCGGATCGTGGTGAAGAGAGGCGCATACTTGCGATCGTAAAGTGCGTGGAATGACCATGAGCCACCGGCGGCCATCGGGAGCGTAGTTGCGTCGATGAAGGAGTTGATCGCGGATGGCGAAATGGAAAGCTTGACGTCGGAGGAATCGAGATACTGGAAGGTTGGGCGTGCTAGATAGATATTCTATGAGAGATGCGATCCACGGGTCACGACGTTGTTCGGTGGCAATCGAGTCGAGATTTAGCGATGACAAGGTCTCGAGGCGAGTGTTTCCACACGTCGGATCTGGTGATAAAGGTGAGCGGGACAGGGCATCAGCGTCAGAGTGTTTGCGTCCGCAGCGGTACATGATGCGAATTTCGTACTCCTGGTTGCGGAGTGCCCATCGCGCAAGGCGGTCAAAAAGGTATTTCAAAGTGGAGAGCCAGCAAAGCGCGTGGTGATCATTTACTAGATCGAACGGGCGGTCGTATAAGTGTGGCCGGAATTTTCCAAGCGCCGCACCAGAGCCAAACACTCTTTTTCTGTCACGCTGTAATTAGTGTCGGCTTTCGTCAGAGTGTGGCTAGCGTAGGCTACAATGTATTCTGCATAGCCGGGCTTTCGTTGAGTGAAGACAGCGCCTAGCCCGACGCCGCTGGCGTCGGTGTGCACTTCGGTAGGTGCTGTCGGGTCGAAGTGGCGAAGAATAGGTTGGGAGGTGAGCAGACAGCGTAGAGTAGTGAAGGCAACGTCACATGCAGGGGACCAGGAGGAGACGTGCACGTCACCGCGAAGAAGCTGGGTTATTGGTGACATGATAGATGCAAAATTGCGAACAAAGCGCCGGGAATACGAGCATAGTTCTACAAAACTGCGAAGTTCTTTCATGGTCATCGGCTTGCAAAATTCTGCGACTGCTCGAAGTTTTGCCGGGTCAGGTAATACGCCGTGTTTAGACACGATGTGGCCTAGTATGGCGAGCTCGCGTGCAGCGGAACGGCATTTTTTCAGGCTAAGCTGCAGGCCAGCGTTGGTCAGGCAAGTCAAAACGTGCCTGAGGCGAAGGAGGTGCGTAGGAAAATCTTGGGAGAAAACCACGACATCGTCGAGGTAACCGAGGCACATATTCCACTTGAGGCCACGTAGCGTATTATCCATAAGACGTTCAAACGTGGCAGGTGCGTTACAAAGCCCAAAGGGCATGACGTTAAACTCGTATAGTCCGTCTGGTGTAATAAATGCCGTTTTTTAGCGATCGGCTTCTGCCATTGGGACTTGCCAATAGCCAGACCGCAAATCTAGCAACGAGAAAAATTCCGCTCCGTGAAGGGTGTCGATGGCGTCATCAATGCGCGGCAAAGGATAGACGTCCTTGCAGATTATCTTGTTCAAACGACTATAGTCCACGCAAAATCGAATAGATTCGTCTTTCTTATGCACGAGGACGACAGGAGACGCCCAGGGACTGTGAGATGGTCGAATGACGTCTCTACGAAGCATATCTTCGACTTATCGTTGACGGACACGGCGCTCTTCAGCGGAGACACGGTATGGTCTTTGATGCAGTGGCTGGTGTAGGCCGGTGTCAACATGATGTTTGACTTGTGACGTGCGGCCCAGTTGAGGCTGCGACACATCGAAAGAACTCCAGAACTCTTGCAGAAGATCCAGCAGGTCGGCATGTTCGGTGGGAGTGAGAGTGTCGGCAATGGCGCTAGAAAACGTATTCTTGAACGACTTCACGAGTGCCGACAGTGATTTTGGGTGGTCGCAGTAGTCATCCGGGACATCAACCAAAGCCGAAGGGTCGAGATCCGGCACGCGGCCAAGGCATTCCCCCGCAAGCAAAGTGACAGGTGTGGAAAGCGGATTGCTTACGAGCATACTGCATCTTCCGGCGGCAAGGTCAATTGTTGCGAAAGGCAGCGGCAGAGCTCGACGACTCTTGAAGATATCGGGAGGAATAAAAAGGCATGTAGCGTCAGTGTAGGCGTTGCATGAAACGGAAACAAGGGCAAAATTTCCAGGTGGAATATCGGTATCATCTTGAACGAGCAACTTCGCCGGCTGATGAAGAGCGTCAAGTAATGGGACATCACACAAGGGTGAAAACTCAACTTCGGCGCAAGCGCAGTCGATGACGGCATTATGGCTGGATAGGAAGTCCCACCTGAGGATGATGTCATGCGAACAGACAGCGAGAACAATAAATTCCACGATGTAAAGATTACCTTCGATGGACACTCTTGCAGTGCAGGCTGCGAGAGGCGTTACTTGCTGTGCGCTTGCGGTGTGGAGCCACAGTCCCAAAAGCGGCGTCGTGACTTTGCGCAATAAACGGCAAAGATTAGCGGCAATAACAGAAACAGCTGCGCCGGTGTCCACATGGGCGAAAGTACAATAACCTTCAACACTTACTCCGACCACGTTAGTAGGAGATGGGCGAGGGCTTAGACAGTTCGAAAACGGCGCAGTTCTTGCCTCTTGAACTGCGGTGCTTAGTTTTCCTATTCGGAAGGTCCGGGCCGGCGACGCATAGGGGAGGGCGATCGCCGACGAGGAGACGGTGCGCGCTGCGGCTGGAAGTCAAGGTGGTCAGTAGGGGCATAGCGAGGTGACGAGACCGGCCCGTATTGGTCGAAGGGTTGGCTGCCGGGTTGCGATGACCGGGCATAGTTGCCGAACGTCTGAGGTCAACGGCAGCAGTAGCGGGCAACGTGTCCGGGAGTGAAGCAGGCGTAGCAAATCGGTCGGTTATCAGGAGTCCTCCATGGATTGGCGACTGGTGGTGTCGCCCAAGGTGCAGTATAAGCAGCCGGGTGTGCGCGCTGTGAGCGCGTGGTGTAGGGCGGTTGCGGAAGCCTGCGCACAGCGTCTGCATATGTGAGCGGGGCGGTTACGGGCTGCATCTCTTGCGAACAGGCGACAGGAGGAGCCACAAGCTGCGCTGCATACGTTAGGGGCGCGGCCACAGGCTGAACTGGCTGGTGAATAGGTGACAGGGGCACTTACCGGCTGTGCGACACCCGGGCTGTGGACACGGCTAGATGGAGGCGGCTCGTAGTGCGCAAGGGGAACAGCTTGTGCAACCTCTTCCAATATAGCAGTGCGAAGCGGGTTGGGTAGACGGGCGGGTAGACGCCAACTTTCTCTAGAGCAAAAGGCACTAGAGAAAGTTGGCGGGCGACTTCCTCACGGACGAAGGCTCGGACTTGCTGAAGCAATGGTGAATTGTCAGGCATGGTGTCAAAACTGGACAGCGACTCACCACCACACTGAGGTTGTCGAGTGAGAGCGTTGTTTCAACTGGTCGTAGCTCTGACATAAGCTGACGACTTCAGAAACTGTGCTCGGATTTCTAGCCAAGAGCATTTGAAATGCGCCATCGTCGATGCCCTTCAGGATGTGTTTGACCTTGTTCGACTCGGGCATGGTGTCATTCGCGCGTCGACAAAGGTCGACGACATCCTCAATATAGCTGGTGAAATTTTCGCCAGTCTGCTGAGAGCGGACGCGCAAGCGCTGTTCTGCCCGCTGCTTGCGGCCAGCTGGCCGACCAAACACTTCAACACATGACGTCTTGAAGACGCTCCATGTGGGGATGTTGTGTTTGTGGTTGGTAAACCACAATTCTGCGACGCCGGTGAGATAAAATATGACATGGCCAAGCTTGTCGGCTTCATCCCACTTGTTATTGGCGCTCACCAGCTCGTAGTGCTCAAGCCAGTCTTCCACGTCGGTCCCATCCGCACCGCTGAAGACCTTCGGGTCCCGTAGCCTAGGATGGCCGGGGCAGTTGAACTGGGGCGACGATGCCGATGGGTTGGCGTTGTCAGTCATGACGGGCGCTAGCGTGCAGCTTCGCAGTTCCAGGGTGTAGCGACGGAGATGAACAGCACTCTCCACCTCCACCAAATGTGACGAGGTTTATTAGTCGATAAAGACAACGGCAAGACAGAGTGAAGAACCGTCCAGCAGAGATCAGCACAGCAGTGAGCCGAAGCACGAGCCGAGAGAGCCGGGCATTGGCGGTGCTGCTAGCCGCAGGCACATCTTCTTCTTCACACGTAATCGAGTAGGGTTTGAGAATGCTTAATTGTAATTTTCGTCTTTAATAATCTTACCAACTGAATGAAGGAGAATCGTTGCCTCCAACGAGTGGTGCTACGCTGATGTGCGGTCCAGTGCCTACATATACACCATTTCACTGTTTACAAATGCTGGCCCTTGATAACATCCGGCTTTGTTCAACGATGTGCCTTAATGGAATCAGTGGACAACAAAAGTTTTTAAACATTGCCCGCTATTTTCTACAGTATCCTTCCCTAATTTGACAAATTATATTCAACAAAATGTTCTTTTGCCCTATATAAAAGTTATAAAAAATTCCCTTGTAGTTACGCACGTTCTTTTTTGTAAAAAAACGAAAGAGAGATTTTCCTTATCCTTGAAAAAAACTGGACGTGCTCTCAGTTTTGACGTTAGGAGCTGGCAAATGAGGGGACCGGATGTTTTTTCAGGTACAATGCTTGAGACCATGAAATCGTTTCTACAGGGTGGATAGTGAACAGTTGTGCAGCTCGAGAAATCGATTTTGACTAGCATACACTGCCTGCGTCGACTTTGCGATGCGGGAGATGGCTTAATAATTCCGAGTTGTTATTTCGTCTTTAGTATTGTTATTTACTGAATAAAGAATCGTTTTCTTTAACGAGCGATGGGACGCTTGAGTGCGATCTAGTGCTTACAAACACGGGGTGTCAGTGAACGGTTGTGCAGCTCGAGCTGTCGGTTTTTTACTAGCAGACCCTGCATGCGTCGACCGTGCGAGGCGAGAAAGGGGAGGGGGAGGAAACAGTTAGGCATGAGACGCAAGCGTGCGTACCGATAAGCAAAGTGCGAGCAAGCGCAGTGGGGGTGTGGAAGACGACGAAACACAACGCGTGACATAAAAAAAAATCGCAGCATATCCACGGAGTGACTAATGAAGAGTCGGACGAAGCATCCGTCCGTCCATTCATTCTTGCTTCCGTCCGTTGATTCATATGTCTGTTTGACCGTCCGTGTGTCTATCCGCCCGTCCGTGCGTCCGCACGTCCAACTGCTGCACCCGCACCCTGCGTTCGTCCATGCACCCGCCCCTGCGTCCGTCCATGTGTCCATCCGTCCGTGCAGCCATCCGTGCGTCCATCTATGCATCTGTCTGTGCGTCCGTTCGTCCATTTATTCAAAACACCAAGTACCACCATCTCGCATCTTTTCATCATATATTCCCCATATAGAAGCACCACCATCCAGCAGACATTCCAAGGCCTAAACGCGAGGTGGCACACGCACACTTTCTTAGGCTTGCGCTTCGTGTCTACTTCCCACCTTTAACCACCTCGAGTTCATGGTATATACTAGTTCACTGTATTCATGGCACTGCGGCCCAACGCTCGCTAAACCTTTCTAAACCAAGGAGGCTACGCCCAGCGAGTATAACGTACCAACCCTTTCTTCTCAGATAGTGCTCAATGTACATGCCAATGGTGGCTAATGGAGAATGAGAGCCAGGAGAATTCAGGCTTTTATTTTCTTACGGTTTGCTGTTCGTGTCTACTTCCCACCTTTAACTACCTCGAGTTCATGGTATATGCTAGTTCACTGTATTTATGGCACTGCGGTCCCACGCTCGCTAAACCTTTCTAAAACCAAGGAGGCTACGCCCAGCGAGTATAGCGAGCGTAGCAACCCTTTCTTGTCAGATAGTGCTCAGGGTACACGTCAATGGCTGCTAATGGGGAAAGAGAGACAGGAGAATTTGGCTTTAATTAATGCGCACGCTGCGAAATTTTTATTGTTTAACAACGCACAGGAGAAATCTCCCACCGGCACCACCTTGCAGGTCAAAACGTAAGACTGGTTACACATTACGACTACGACTACAACAAGGGACAAACGGGTGCCGTTTTAAGGAGCTTCGCCCTTAAAAGAAAGAAGCAGGGCTAGCGCTGAATACCGACAACTGCGTTGACTTTTGCTCTCCAAATATATGCGCATAATGGAAAGGAGAAAAACAGATGAGAAGAGCGCTAGTCTTCTGCAGCCTTTATCGTATTCGATGCATCGCTTTGTTTTCCACATTGAGACACGTCGGCATACAGCAGGTTTGACGACAGGAAAGTTAGGAAGTGGTAAAGTCCGGAATCAATGTTGTCGTGTACAAAGGTTTAGTCTTGTGTTTAGAACAAATGTTCGGTGATTTTGAGCACAGGTGTACTATCGTACGGAAGAACTTTGAGCTATCCCGGTATCACACTGCCATGAAGCTGTGAGTGAAATATCACGAAGTCTGTCGTGGGGTTTAGAAAAAACTGGTTAACATTTTAAAGTACTCGGTATTCTACTATGGGAGGGCTGAAAACCATCTCGTGAACCTGAGACCTAATAAGGTCGCTTAGAGATAATTATGGATCTTGTGTTTAGAGACGTTTATTCTCACAAACAGTGAACATCAATTACGATCCAAGAAAACATCGCGACAGAACACAACATGCACAGAGACACCAAAAATTGTTACAAAAAACCAATATATATATATATATATATATATATATATATATATATATATATATATATATACTTAGTGTGAATACACTTTATAAGCGACCCCAAACCATCCACCGCTGGCGGCGGCATCTCTCTCTCTCTCTCTCTCTCTCTATATATATATATATATATATATATATATATATATATATATATATCGGTGTCAGCAGTAACGCGCCTTATATCCAGATAATAGCGTTGCCTCTGGGACATTCATCGCACGACCCGCCCTCGACGGGAGACTGCGAGAGACGGTGGGCGCGCGAGAGAGAGGGGTGCGCGCGCAGCTGCAGCGAGCGAGGAGAGCGGAGGAGCGACACCCATATCAGCGTCGCGTGTGGCTTATTCGGTAGAGCGTCGCGCTGCGGCCCGCCAAGTCCTCTTTCTTTTGAAGATAGAGAGAAGACTGCGGACGCCGCCTACGGCGGTGGATGGTTTGGGGTCGCTTATAAAGTGTATTCACACTTAAAAAATACGTTTACATATGTACATTACATCGTAAAGAAAGAACACACAAATGAAACGTAAATATTTATATGTTAGGTATCTACATAGAATGTACGAGGTATCTGTGTGAGTACTAAACAAACAATAACCTACCAAAACCAGGCATGCCTGAAAACAAGCTTTACAGGTTTCTCACAGACAAACACCAAAATGCAGTACGAGTGTCGAAGCAATTACTCCTCACAGAGAAAGACGAGTTCCTCCGACAAACTAGAATGTAGTTCTTGATACAGCCACTTCAAAATTAGGAAGAGAGTGCGGTGGGGATGACCAGCTGCAGCCGCCTCACAGCGAATGCGCCAAAGGACAGTAGGCAACAGCAACAATAAGAAGGCAGGTGAAGTGGTCCCGAGAACAACGCC
Source organism: Rhipicephalus microplus (assembly GCF_013339725.1). Taxonomy (NCBI): domain Eukaryota; kingdom Metazoa; phylum Arthropoda; class Arachnida; order Ixodida; family Ixodidae; genus Rhipicephalus; species Rhipicephalus microplus. The sequence goes on from NC_051167.1 coordinate 89,725,040, forward strand.
CAGAAAAAAAACAAAGTGATTTCCTCCGAGGCTGCCAAATCCAACATGCATGGCCCTCCAGAAAACACGGGCAACGACTGGAATGTCTCCAAACATACTTTTTTGGTTTCCGTATGTAGCAGTTTGGACATGTTGCTGACTGTACCATTCTCCACCTTTCGAGGCGATTAAGGGTAAGAAGAACACCCCACCCCAGCCGCCACGTGAAGTCCCGGAGGTGTCCAGACAGAAATGATGCCATCAGCGCTCTTAAAAACTCACGAATCGAGCGGCTTCGGTGAATCGAGTGCCAGAAGGACTAACGGGAACAATAAAGCGGCTGTTGTGTCAATGATAAGATTGTCCAACATATCTACCCTAGGACAAGTCGACTGAACAGGACGAAATAGTGTGACACCTGTTGCATAAAACCAAGGAAGTGTTACCGATTGTGGGATCCGATTAAGGTGCACATTAGGCAATTAATATCGAAGGTGAGAGCCCATAAAATATTATGCTAGAGTTCGCGCGGGGGATTCCTCTCCTTGTAAGAGGCGCTACAGGAAGCGCAGGGCCAGTAGCCGGCAGCGTATTGATACCGAAGGGAAAGCAACGCCTTCCTGGGAACGCTGCTGCCCAACGCCGCACGAGAAACTAGCTCAGTGCCACCAGACCAAAAGAAGGAACACAAAGCAGACTGCAATATTCCCATGATGTGTAAAGGCGGCTGCTCCACGGGAGAAAGGTATCAAATGCGACCGGGGAACACAGTCTGCGCAAGGTACCTCTACTCAAGAAGCGAGAAGTCAAAATTCCGTGCGTTCTCAACTTTTCTTGTTTTACTTCGTCGAAAGCGTTTGACCGAACGGAACTACGAACGCTGTAGTGGTTCTACAAAGTCCTTAAAATGCGAAGAGACACAGCTGGCTGATGAAGAAATGTGGAGTTAAATCTAGAGTTCAGACAGACAATGAACAAATACCGGGATTTAGAGAAGTTTAGCGTGGCACCTCAAATGTTAACACACTGAAAGACGCAGGCTATGTGAAAGGCTATCTTCATCTGAAAGGTACAGGGTTATGTCATCAGCAAAAGATCTAACTTTCACGGCACTGCTACCCGGAAGCGCAACACCCCGCATACGCGAATCCGCTTCTAGAGCACACAAAAATGCTCAAGGCTGACGAAAAATAGAGCAAGAGATAATGGAACATCCCTGATGGACCTCGCGTGTAACAGAAAAGACAGCACTCTTCCAACCATATAGGGGGAGACGCTCTAGGTGCTGACCAGTGCGGACGCGCGAACATCGGCTCCTGCTTTCAAGAATGCTTTCCTGTGGTATTCACAAATTTGTCGCCGAGTTTTCACTTCCATCGTGTGCCTAAGTTCTCAAGAAATCAGCCGATACCACCTTTGTGCTGGTGAGTGGACTTTTACACCATTTTGGGACATTTTAACACGGCAACGCCACCGGGGTATTTAAGCCTAACCAAGGAGGCGATTGTGGCCGATGCACCGACCCGACTGCTAACGTGACTCAACGCTCTGCACGTTCCAGGACCTGCAACTGAGAATGGGATACAGAGTAGATGAAGAGGACATCTCTCCAGAGGATTGCATGGAAGACATGGGTTGGAAGGAAGCTGAAACGAGACGCTCAAAGAATAAGCCAGTCCGCGGTTAGCGTTCCTGCTGCCAAGAGTTCGACCAAGGCTGGCGTTGCGGGAGACGCTCGAGCCAGTCGTAGTAGGTATGACACCAAGCATACAATCGTGCGAGCTGGATGCATGCCGCCACTACCCAAGGACTTCCGCAAAATTGTGATACGACCATGTGGAAGGATTAAACATCTCGAGAATTGGCACTGGAGCCGTGAAAGACGCGATAGTACTGGCGGCCCGCGTCAAAGAGGAGGAGGCCATGCAGGACATCATCTGTTCCAACTTGCAGCAGAACATTATGGTGGCAAGCACTCCGGACCCAGACAGAGCTTCAAAATACCTCAACGTCAAGCTAATTGACATTGGAGGCAAAGTTTTCGAGGTTAGCGCGTATGCCACGGCACCCCACGATACTTGTAAAGGAGTGATTAGCGGGATCCCCATAAGCGATACTCAGGACATTTTGACCCGAAAGATTGTGAACCCGAACAACCCACTCGCGCTGCAGGCGAAGAGAATCAAGGACACCGGGACAATCATCATAGCGTTCGAAGGACACAAGGTACCCAGATTCGTGAGATTTGGACCTTCACTATTGCAGTGCTCCCGTTACCGTAAGAACATCGATATTTGGTACGTCTTGTGGAAAGCTGGGACATCGGTTGGACGTCTGTACAAACCCAGCTGAAACCATCTGCAGAGGCTGCGAGATCAAGAACCCAGATAGCCTGCACCAGTGCAATCCAAGATGCAGGCTGTGCGACGGTCACCATCCCACGGCAGACAACGAGTGCAAGAACAGGTTCTTAGTACCATACGTCGTCAGACGCAGACGTTGGGAAAGATCGCGAGCAGCCGCAGAAGCCCAAGACGCATCAATCACATCAAGTCCAGACATCAATGACAAGCAGCTTATTCCAGCCTACGGGACCCACAGCATCCAGACTACACAAGAACAGGAAAGGCGGCCCCACTCCAGGGGGAGGTCGCATTCCAGAAGAGGTTCTAGACCCAAGGCCCGCTCCCAATCACGGGAACGCTCGAGGTCTCAACGTCACCATCAGGGTCGGGATCAGCTTGGGCGGCACCCTAATGGTCAGCTGCCTGGCGTTCAGTTCGAGATCATGGCTTCTAACCCGGGGAGGATGCCTGCAGTTACATCGAAAGGCAGCTGGGCTGAGCGAGTGCGCAAGGGCGCGGCAGTGGTGATGACAGGTAAGCTGCCAGAGCATGATAGAATTGCACAGCTAGAGCAAGAAAAAACGCGACACTTACAAAATCGAATGACAGGCTATCAGCTGAGTTGAAGGAAATAAGAATTCTTCTCACTAAGCTAACAAGCGCGCAGTCTTCACAGCCAATGGCTCAGCCAGTTGATGTCCCTGTGGCTGAAAACGTTGGGGACTCGAGAACCACAAAAAAGAGGGCAGTCATGGCAGAACACGTAGAAGCCAACCAAATGAACATGTCAAATATGAAAGAGGTCTTTGACACGCTCAGCAAAGCAGTAGCCAATCTTAGCGATCAGATGAGTAGGCTACAATCAAGCGTGGCGGCACAGGAAGAGCATATGACTGCGCATTACAAAGGTCGAAGCATATCTGCACAAAACAGCAAGACCTCCTCATGCACGAAACTCACCTTTTCGGCCACCAATACTAGTGGTACCAAACCTGTCGACAGATGCAGCATCAGGCTCTGGCTGCTCATGTAATAGCCACGATGGCAGCGCTACGTGAAGCATTTCGTATCTGGCAATGGAACTGTAGAGGTTACCTTAAAAAGAAGGCAACCCTACAGCAGTATATCAGGAGCATCCAAGAAAAGCCTCATATTATATTATTACAAGAGACCCTTTTACCGCAAGCAACTTTGCCTGGATTCAGGCTTGTAATAGAGAATCTGAAGGGAGGGGAGTGTGCACCTTCGTATGCAACAAACTAACGCACGTAACCCACGACTTCAAGATAGAAGCAGGCTGGTTGGAACACGTCATGCTAGAGATCGTGCCAGGTACCAGTAACCGTCAGAGCATTTTCATTCTTAATATATACAGCAGTCCAAAAGAACAAAGTCAAGGGTTCAAGACGGTTCTAAAGAAAGCTATTAATGTCGCCGGGGAATGTTCACTCGTCATAGGAGGTGATTTCAACGCCCCTCATCATACATGGGGTTACAAGTACAACACTGGGAAAGAACATCGACTTTGGCAAAGTGCCAGTGAACTTAATCTCACCCTAATCACAGACCCAAGCCTACCAACAAGGCTTGGTACATCTTGCTGCAGGGATTCCACCCCGGACCTTACATTTGTAAGGAACATCAAAAAGGCCCAGTGGATGAAACTTGCTGTAAATCTAGGGAGTGACCACTGCAGTCTAGCCACTACCTTCTCCGTGGAGCGTAAAAAGCAGAGAGAATTTCATTTCCCAGACTGCGATAAGTTCAGGAAGATAAGAATGGAAAGGGAACAAGATGGCCACAGACAAGGCTTCGAGCAGTGGGTCAAACAGATTAAAGAGGACATCAAATCTGTCTCCTCTACCATTACCACAGGTTTTCCGGTTGAAAGAATGGATAGCCGGCTCGCTAATCTTCTTGAGGCAAAGCAAGCACTACTAAACTGATGGAAGGGTCAGCGCCTGAACCGAAGACTGAGGAAGAAGATAACTGAGGTAAACAGATCAGTCGAGGAACATTGTCGTGCACTATCCAGACAGCAATGGGACCAAATCTGCAACTCCGTCGATAGTGAGATGCGCAATGGCAAGACATGGAATATGTTAGAGCATCTCCTCAACGAAAATCCCACCAAAACAATTCAAAAGCATGTTATCGCTCGAACTTCGCATAAAGAGATAGGGCGCACTACAGATCAGCAAGGTGTGCAGCGGCTCGTGCATAAGTACCTCCCAATCAAAAGAGGATTGGCACCACCAAGTAGATAGTACCAGGGCCCGCCCAATCCAGGTCTTGAGGGCGACTTTAACATCGAGGAATCAGAAGCGCCTTGCATTATCTCAACGGCAGGTCAGCCCCTGGCCCGGACGGTATATCAAACAAGGTCCTTCGTAACCCTGATGACGTATAATTGAAACCCTAAAGGATAAGATCAATGCAGCATGGAAAGAAGGCAGGTTGCCAGAGCAGTGAAAGCTGGCCAGCACGATCCTTATTCCTAATCCAGGAAAGCCCCCTAACTTGGACAACATGAGGCCAATATCCTTGACATCGTGTATCGGCAAGGTTGCAGAACAGGCCATACTGCACAGGATAAACAAGTACTTGGAAGATAACGACATATATACACACAATATGGTTGGATTCAGGGCAGGGCTATCCACACAAGATGCATTGTAGCTTATCAAACACCAAGTTATTGACAATGAAACCAGAGACGTGAGAGCAATTCTGTGCCTAGATCTCGAAAATGCATTTGACAACATCCACCACTCATTCATCCTCGAAGCAATTTCGAGCTTGGTCTGGGGAAAGCCTTCTATGACTATGTATGGTCCTTTCTTAGAGATCAGAAAGCCGTGATGAAGATTGCAGATATCAAGACCGCAGCAATCGAACTAGAAGCAAGGGGCATGCCGCAAGGGGCAGTGATTTCACCAGTGTTGTTCAAAATTGGCCATGATTGGACTGTCAAAGAGATGATTGAGCATTGAAGGATTGAAGCACAGCATCTACGCAGATGACATTACCATCTGGTGCACAGGTGGAAGCGAGGGGCAGATTGAGAGCACTCTGCAAGAGGCGATTGACACCGTAGAAGAGTACCTACGTCCTTCCGGGCTCAAGTGCTCCTCGATTAAGTCAGAACTTTTACTGTATCGGACTGCACGCCGGGGACCAAAGCCCAGGAGATGGAAGCCGTTAAACCAGATAAACATCCACCTCCGTACAAATCAAGGGGATGCCATCCAGAGGGTCGATTCCATCAAAGTCCTGGGCATGCTGATAGAGTCTACCGGCGCCAACAGCAAATTTATAGCCAAGTTATTTTGGAAAAAAGACAGTGTGGTGCACCTCATACGCAGAGTGGCCAACAAAATAAATGGGATCAAGGAAGACAACCTCATCAGGTTGATGCATACATTTGTTCTAAGCCACTTCACGTACGAGGCAGCAATGCACAACTGGTCAAGAGCAGAGTCCGAGAAACTGAATGTATTCCTCAGGAAGGTTATCAAGAAGGTCTTCGGCCTACCCATACATACCAGCACCGAGCGTCTGCTTGAGCTTGGCATTCACAACACGCTCGAAGAAATAGCAGAAGCCCAAAGAGAGAGCACAGTTTGCAAGGTTATCTACAACAAGGTCGGAGAGAATGATCCTGCAGGAGCTAGGCCAACACCTAATGGCAATCAGATGCAATTACAATGATATCCCCGACAACATCAGGGAGAATATCACGGTATCTCCTATACCAAGAAACATACATCCAGTACACAACGTCGGAAGAAGAGTAGCGAGGGCCAGGACTATACTTCGTGAAGTCTCAAACGAGGAACGAGTGGTCGTATTGTTGACGCGGCTTCCTACGCCAATGGGAAAGCGTTTGTGGCAGTGGTGGTCGATGACGCTGGCCCTGTCGTCAACTCAGCGACAGTCAGGACGAAAGACCCAATCATTGCGGAACAGGTGGCCCTCGCCTTAGCACTCAAGATGGATAACATTGAAGTCGTCTACAGTGATTTCATGGCAGCACTACGGTCAGCTCGCCAAGGGGACGGTCTCTGAACAAACGCTGAGAATACTGCAAGGCAAGAACATAACACATAATCTTCTGAGTTGGTTCCCGGCTCACCTTGGACAAATCAACAATTCCCCTCCCAATCTTAATGAAGCAGCACACAAGGCGGCGTGAGACCTTTCGAACCACGCCTCCGCGGGGATGCGTTCTACCAGTGACGGAGATAACCGGGAAATTCTTACAACATATAACGAGCTCACTAAACATTTCTACCTGTCTAGAAGGATTTTCCCTCCACCTCACAAAAATCTAACTCGGCCCCAAGCACTTACAATAAGGCTTTTGCAAACGCGGATGTACCCTACTTTGAAAATGTTACACATCGTGTACCCTGACCTATACCCAAGTAATCTTTGTCCACATTGTGGGGAAATAGCTTCATTAGAACACATGCTCTGGCAGTGCACCAAACTCGCTAATTTATCGAACATCACCTCTACCAGATGGGAGGCGGCAATCCACAGCTCGTCCTTGGCAAATCAGCTCTGGGCTGTCCACCAAGCCCGCGAGGCGGCTGAGGAGCTTGGCATCTCAGTCCCCACGTGGGGAGCTGCCCGCAACATAGTGATCTGTGTTTTGGAGGACCAAATAAAAGTTTATCCAATCCAATCCCAACCATCTATAACTAGCATGCTTCTTATAGCAGAGAAAGTATTTCTAATTCATTCCACTACAGAACCAGGAAAACCAAGGCTGTAAGCACTTTAAAGATGTACATGTGCTCTAGTCGGTCAAATGCTTTCTCTTGCTCCAAAGACACAAGGAGACCTACGCGCAGATCGCGAGAGTGCATAGGTTCTGATATACCAGGGTTGTAAAGGACAAGCTATGTATTTCTCGTCCAGGCAATAATGAAGCATGATGATGACCCACCAGGGCGTTCAACAGAGCCCTTAAATATTGAACGATCACTGTCGCGAATATCTTATAGTCAACGCAAAGAAGCGTGATAGGTCTCCAAGCTTCAGTTTTTGTTATTGGTACATTACGGCCATCTCGAAAATTTGATGGGAAAAAATGGCAGCATATCCACAGAGTGAATGATGGAGAGTGGGGCGAAGCATCCATCCGTCCATTCGTTCTTGCTTCCATCCATCCATCCATGCATGCGTCTGTGTGGCCACCCGTGCGTCCATCCGCCCGTCCGTGCATGCGTCTGTTGGTGTGTCCACACGTCCATCTGTGCGTCCGTCCCTGCGTTCGTCCATGCATTCGCACCTGCGTCCATCCATGCGTCTATCCGTCCGTACAGCGATCCGTGCGTCCGTCCATGCATGTGTCTGTGTGTGCGTTCGTCCACCTATTCAACACTCCAAGTACCACCATCTCGCATCTTTTCATGATATATTCCTCATATAGAAGCACCGGCATCCAGCGGACATTCCAAGGACTGAACGAGAGGAGGCACACGCACACTTTCTTATGGTTTGCGCTTCGTGTCTACTTACCTCCTTTAACGCCTCGAGTTCATGGTATATGCTAGTTCACTGTATTCATGGCACTGCGGCCCCACGCTCGCTAAACCTTTCTAAAATGAAGGAGGTTACGCCCAGCGAGTATAGCGAGCGTAGCAACCCTTTCTTGTCAGACAGTGCTCAGGGTACATGCCAATGGCTGCTAATGGGTAAGAGAGACAGTAGAATTTGGCTTTTAGTTAATGCGCACGCTGTGAATTTTTTATGGTTTAACAACGCACTGGAGAAATCTCCCACCGGCACCACCTAGCAGGTCAAAACCTAAGACTCGTTACACACAACGACTACGACTACAACAAGGGACAAACGGGTGCCGCTATAGGAGCTTCGCCCCTAAAACACGATCTCCGAAACATCGTCGGATAACCGTGGTTAAGGCAGTACCCAGCCCTTTCCAAAATGAGAAGTAAGATTCAACTGGAAAAACCGTCTGACCCAAGGGCCATCCCCCGTTTTATAGATCGTAGTGCTGCCTTTACCTCTTCGGGCGATGGAAGGACGTGTAGAGAAGTAGCAGCTTGTTGAGGAAGGCGAGACAGATAGATAGAAAAACCTAATTATAGCAAGTGTGTTTGGGCCCCCCACGGTCCTTGACCCACCGCGTGGTCCCGCACCACGCCTACATGGTCATGCGTCTCGGCCCGATGACATCGGCTGCCCTAGTCACTGCAGCAAGCTGCAACTCCGGGTCTCCAGACGAGAGCAGGACTTCCCAGTACTCCCAGCTTGAGATGGCAAGCTGTTCCGGCGGGGAGGATCAACAGGGCAGCTGAATAGGATATTGGAAAGGGTGGCATTAGGTTTGCCGCAGAGGGAACATTCCGGGGAAGGCCCACAATAGCGGGACAGAACCGTGAGGCAAACGTCTAAGCATAGGCGGTATTACATCACAGTTCGTCCGGATGGCCGAACATGACATATTTTCGAAATGCCTTAAAGAAACGATCGATCACGCGTAGAAAGTGGCTGTGCAGGTGGTGTTTGCGTGGTCGTAAAGAACCAGGTGATTGTGACTGCCCAAAACACGTATTCTCGCATAGCATAGCACCTCAGGTTGTGCACAATGTTAGTGCCTGCAACGCCATGCAGCCGCGCCAGAGACGACAGGGCAATCAAATGCTCGAAGCGTTCACGTAGTTCATGCTACCAAGCTCGCACCAGGGGAGACGGCGTTTCGGCACGCAAGGCGATGCGTAATTTCGCTGCAGTATCGGCCAGGTTCTCAGAAACGCGACGACGAAGTGAACGCCCTTCAACTTAGCAGTGCAGGCGCTACTGCGTTTAGGCGCATCCTAATCATATGCAACAGACGCAGCGAGTGACACCCGTATAGGCAACCGGCAGTGCAGTTAACAAGAACTGATGGTAGCGCCAGAACAGACAGCCTAGCAAGCAGGCGCAGCAAAGCCGAGCCTCCCAAAGCGTAGTCTAGCGAGTAGACGCCGAAAAACAGGATTTGCCCGTGCATATTATTTCCTTTTTGGGGCGAAGCTACTTATAGCAGCACCCGTTCGTCCCTCGTAGCCGTAGTCAGTAGTCGTAGTGTGTTACCAGTCTTACCTTTTGACCTGCAAGTTGGTGCCGGTGGTAGATTTCTCCTGTGCGTTGTTGAGCAATAAAAGAATTTATAGCGTACGCGTTAGCTAACAGCCGAATTCTCCTGTCTCTCATTCCCCATTAGCAGCCATTGGCATGTACATTAAGCAATATCTGACAAGAAACGGTTGCTACGTTATACTCGCCGGGCGTAACCTCTTTTGTTTTAGAAAGGTTTAGCGAGCGTTGGGCCGCAGTGCCATGAATACAGTGAACTACATACATAGTATATACCATGAAGTCGATGTGGTTAAAGGCCCCCGCCGCAGTGGTCTAGTGGCTAAGGTACTCGGCTGCTGACCCGCAGTGCGCGGGTTCAAATCCCGGCTGCGGCGGCTGCATTTCCGATGGAGGCGGAAATGTTGTAGGCCTGTGTGCTCAGATTTGGGTGCACGTTAAAGAATCCCAGGTGGTCTAAATTTCCGGAGCCCTCCGCTACGGCGTCTCTCATAATCATATAGTGGTTTTGGGACGTTAAACCCCACATATCAATCAATCAATCGATGTGGTTAAAGGTGGGAAGTAGACACGAAGCGCAAGCCGTAAGAAAGCGTGCATGTGCCACCTTCTCGTTTAGGCCTTGTAATGTCCACTGAGTGGCGGTGCTTCTATATCGGGACTATTTGATGAAAAGATGCGAGGATGGTGGTACTTGGAGGGTTGAATAGATGGACGAAACGGACACACAGATAGATGCATGGACGGGCTCACGGATGGCTGCACCGACGGATGGATGCATGGACGGACGCAGGGGCGGATGCATGGACGAACGAAGGGACAGACGCACAGATGGACGTGTGGACGCACGAACAGATGCACGCACGAACGGGCGAATGAACGCACGGACGGTCACACAGACGGTACGCATGGGACGGACGGAAGCAAGAAGGAATGAACGGACAGATGCTTCGCCCCACTCTCATCATTCACTCCGTGGATATGCTGACATTTTTTTTATTTGTGAGCATGGGGGTCAGGGATGATTATGTAAGCGCCCAGGAAGCGTTCTTCGAAAACGCGTCAAAAAGGGCACTGACACATCAGCGACTCAATGTGTTCAGAGAGAGTTTCATTTACTTGGTATCCCTGGTGGTCGGTACCAAGAATGCCGAGGCGGCCCAAAAGGCTTCGTCGCTACCTCTAATCTACTGTCTGGTGCCTATTGCACGGGACAAATTTGATTGAGAGCACGTGTCCAGGAGGACGCAAACATCAAGACGCTAAAGTTTCTCCGAAAAAAAAAATGAAATTTTGAGTTTCAATAGAATTTCGATGATAGTCAGAGGTGTACACAGGCGAAGGTGGGATGGGCGGAACACGTGAGGCGGAGACACAAGCCTCTAAAGCATGTGGAATATAAGCCCAGTTGAGTCTGCTGAAGGATGGTCCGCGGCACCATGTCCAAAAAAAGGTATTCCTGTGCATGCCGTTGTGCACATCCAGCAATGGAAAATTCTGGACAAGGCCGCTGCTCACGTGAATTCCAAGCAGACCAACCCTAGCCGTGACCTTTTAAATCACTTCACATATTTAGCACACAGTTAGTCTCCAATTAGAATTACGTGACGACCATCTAGAAAAAAATCGGCAGATCCCACGTACAGTGGGAATCGGTGATATGCGAAACATGGATGAAAAATGTTGATATGTCACTTCAAAATCAGCACAACGCTGCGCGGAGGAAGTAAATCATGCCTTACATGACTTCAGTGTCATGATTATCATATTTGAATGTGCCGTTTACCTTTCTCTATTCATCTTACATGATACAAAATTCAGTATATGTAGAGCTAGCGAAGCGGCCGCGAGCACGTATAAGCGTGGTAGGTTGTCATGTTCTTACATGACACGCATGTCATGTTTATCATGTTTGTGCCAGTCATATACTTCGCCATCTGCTGACATCGCGTAACACAAAATTTGGTTTATGTGGAGCCAGCTAAATGACCGCGAGCGCATCATGAAGGGCCCAATATACTCCAATGTAGCGTAGACGTGCGCGTACACTGAACACAGCGACGCTACGTTAGCAAAATGCGAGCACTCTATAGTCTGACGCTAGGCGCGACCAGCGTCCGTGGCGCGGCCCGACGGCAACCGGCGCGAAATGCGACATGCTGCTATACCGATGCGTTACCCAGACAACACTGCGTCTCTCTCTTTTAGTGACAGAGGGGCGCCACACGCGCTGAAACGCGCATGTGTCAAAGCAACGCAGCACGGTGCGCACCTGCGAGTATATGGCAGGATCAGCGCCTGGCATGGCACCGCCAGCGTGACACGACGAAATGAACGCCGGCGAGCACGCGCACCGCGTCGTGGCTAAATGTTTGGCGTCTTGACTGTGTCATGTAGTCATGTTCTCACTTGACGTGCATCTCGCGATTATTATGTTTGCACCAGTCACACATCTTCATCACTCATTGGCGTCATGTATACCAAATTTGGCATATGTTAAGCTAGCGAATCTGCCGCGAGCACATCATGAGCGTAGCATGTAGCCATGTTGTTACATGACACGACTCATGTTTACCATGTTTGCACCACTCACCTACCTTTGTCATCCATTCACGTACCTTAATACTGAATTGCGTATATGTCATGCTAGCGAAACGGCTGCGAGCGCATCATTAGCGTGGCATGTAGTCATGTTGTTACATGACACGCTTGTCACGATTTTCATGTCAGGGTCTGTCACGTGTGTTCGCCATGCAATCATGTCATACCATACCAGTTTTGCAACATTTCATGCGTATAAAACCCGCGCAAGAGCTGCAGGACCATAAAATGTAAATCATGACATTCCTGACATACATGTGATTATTTTCCTGTCATAACTAGTCTAATATGTTTTTTGTAAAGTCATGTTATTCCATACCAAGTTTAGTATTGATACCATTATCCAAACGGTGAGGAGAGCTAAAAGTTGTAGGCGGCTAGATAGATACGCTCAAAGTCGCCTGAAGTTCGCTATGAAATGCTTCGCATTTAAAAGATTGCGCTCGAGCATTATGCCACTAGAATAACGCAACACACGAATCAGTAGTCCTGAAACTCTGATTTTTTTATTGACCTTATTTAAGGAAATGTCGGCGCACAAATGGGGCACCGACTACTCCTTATTCCTGAGAGGTAACTAAGGTGGTGCACGTAGGGCCCAGATATTCAAGCGTTCTGGGTGTTACATGCAGAGTTGAGTATCGTTGTGTATGAACACCGGACTCGAGACGGCTTTCAGCTCTCCCATAGTAGTGCACTAAGTACTCTTAATCGTTAACAACTTTTTCTAAACACATGCAGAGTATCAACGGCTGCGTGTGATCGCTGACGTGAGGCCCACGGGGCGGCTTAATACTCTCCCATAGTAGAGTGCTTCGTACTTTAAATTGTAGACAACTTTTTCTAAACACAACACAATCAATATACAATTTGGCATAATAGTTAGGGCACGAGGTTTGAGAACAACGTCTTCCACTATCCCGTATATAGGCGTATGCGGGTTGGGGGGGGGGGATGTTAACAAAATGATCATGGAACCGTTGCATATAGTCAATATTGACGTATTTGTTAACGTGACTCTCGGCAGCAAGGAGGTTGGTTTGCAGTTTCATAAATAGGCGGTGTCACGGTAAGAAAGGAAAACTGCGAGAAAGACCTAAATGTGCCATTTTCGTCCAAGACTACCACCGTCTTCAAGAAAAGCTTTCAATACTTTTGCCACGTATTTCTGTAAACCTCTTGTTGGCCACGAACCCAGTAGTTTTATTCAACTGAATGGTCGGCGAGTTGAAGTCGTTAAGGATTATCTAAGGCGACGTCTTGATGTTTCATGTTGTGGGAGTTCTAGAAGGAGCTGATATATGTGTTCATCAACAAACCGTAATCACATTCAGAAGGGTCAGCGTGGCCGTTTTTAGCTTGCATGGACGTTACACTTTTCACCTCGCTTTTACCCGCGATTGTTGATTGATAAGTGTTGCAATGGTACGAAATAAGCAACCATTGCGACGACATATTCGTAGCATACAATATAGCAAACATTTGTCTGGTGCAGGGACATCATCATTTCATTCTCACAACGTACCCACATATCGGATCAAGACTTTGGTCGTGCACTTTTGAAGAGAATCATTTCTTTTTTGGAATGTAGAAAATGCCGAATTAAATAGAAATTTAAGGCTGCTGCATACTGTGAAAACCCGAGGAAGTGCATCGTACGGGTACCAAAAATCTTCCATTCACGAAAGCGTTAATGACAGCATTGTTCAATGGGAGCATGTACGGCTTCATTGACACGAGTACCTTCTGCCTAGGCAAACTCACATACTTGCAATGCGACGTGTGCGCCACATTATGTTGCGTTTTATTGAGTTCCTGCTTATTATGGCAGTTGATATATGCGTCCTCTTCAGTGAGGTGCCTCCGGCCGCCTCCCGCGTGAAATGTAGTCGCGTATCAACGCAGCGCCGACACTGAGACGCAGGTAAAAGGGCACTCGGTAACTTGGCGATGTGGAAGTGCACCCCGTCTTTCTCGCACTCCGCCTAAGTCAGCCTTACATATGTGAAACACTTAGCGATATTAAATTTAGTATTGCAAATTATTCTCGGCTATTTTTGTTAATTCAAATATTAGCGTTGTTACTTTATTTTTACCCTCGTTCAAGAGAGAGAGAATAAATTGAGGGAATTGCAGGGAGGTCAACCAGAATTGTAGCATCGGGTTCGCTACCTTGCACAAAGGGGAGAAGAAAGGTGGAGGAAAGAGTGATAGGAAAGCAAAAGAAAACTAGACACGCGAAAAAAAAAAACAACAGCGGGGCCGCTATAGCCTATTCAATAGTCTATAGCTATGGATTGTCTTATTTTTATTGCCACCATTTGCATCTACACTTTGTATTTTAGTCTTATTGATGTTTATTGTTATATTGTTTATCATTTATCTTTACTTATGATACCCACCCCTCATGTAATGTCCCTCGGGACCCTTGAGGTACCAAATAAATAATAAGTAAATAAATAAATAAATAGGCCACTACTACGCGAAAATTTCAATTCGTTGATGGATATTCTGTGAGACAATAGTATTTGTCCCATTCAAGTACTGGATGTTGCGACAATGCTCTGTCATCTAGGCGGGTCAACCTAGCAGCTAGCGAAAGTCTGTGCACACCGCAGAGAGGGCAGCGCCAAAGAACGTGGTAAATCGTTCCATCGCTGCCGCAATGATCACAAGCAAGATTGCCAGTCCTCTCATGACCTCAATTGAGAGTTCTACTGTGAGCGAGATTACGGCACATTAGTTGGATGAACGACAAGACAGACCCTTAATGTGTTCCGCAGTTAAAGCTTTCCAGACGGCAACATGAGCATCAGCTTTCAAATGGCAATGTCAAAAAACGAGCTAAAAAAAAAACGGCTACAGCAAACGATCTCCATGCTGTGCAAGCAACGTGACTCTAATATCTTATGGTGGATTTCTCTTCCATTAGGGAAAATGCTCGGCTACAGACTTTATCGTTCAAGTTACGGCAAACAACTTCAGTCTCTGAAACACATGTTTTGTGTATCACCATAAAGAAAGAAAAAATATCGAAAGATAAAAGTTTCATAAAAGAAAGATTCTCCCATACCCTGCATGATGTGTTGCAGGATGAACCATTTTCCGTTTGTGGCCCTGTAGTTTTATTTGTAGTGCCAAAGTTGTGGCACAGAAACCAATCAGTTCAACTGTCTGAACACGCTATCTACACGAAATGACAAAAACACATATATTCACAAATATGTGTTCCATACGTTTTCTTTTATATTCCTCTTTGATATTTCTCCTAAGATCGCATGGTGTTTGCATTCATTGTGCGTTGTGCCCAAGTTTTTTGTATAACATCTCAAAGTTTCTACTCTAAATTGCTCTATTATTAGTTCGCGCAAAAATTATAAACCCAATATCTTCTTTAAAAATGCACCGCATTTACTGTGTGCTGTAGGTAATATATGTCAAGAAGAATGAGGACGTATAGCCAAACGGTTCACTTAAAACCGAACATAGATTCTCGACACTGCTCCGAGTTTCCTCGAGATAATACTTTGTTCCTAATTATCCCACTGGAATAAGCATAACAGCAAAGCGGTGATCTAGGCTGAATTTAAAAAAATAAGCTCATTGAAATAACGGTGCTAAACACATGTGAAGAAATTGGCGAAAAATTAGAAGAAAAAAAATGGCATTGTACTTTGGCTGCTTTGGTTTCAACCTCACTGTTTGAATTTCCGCCTCATCAAGTAATTAAATGCATCAGCGCAAGACAACACTCTCCCGTGTTCACCGAAAGGCATTTAAATAATTAGTCTAATTAATTACGCTCACGCCACACACGCACACACACGCACGCGCGCGAAAGAAATCAATCACCAATAGAAGAGGGTGTCAGTTATGCAAGCTGATGTCCCGTGCAGGTCGTACAAATTTCGCGAAGCACCCAGATCAAGTGTTTTTATGTCAACACCCATGCCATGAGTAGATCCCTAAAGTAACTGCGCATAACTTTAAACCAAAAACTGAACTTTGATCTTCCTGTTCAGTAAGTCTCCATGAGCGACAACCTCGGACGCTTCCCTTCTTCTCGTGACAACATGGTCTTCAACTAATTAAGCTAGCGCAGCGGCCATTAAGCTGCCTTTAATAATTTTCTCACTCTCACTTTTTGTAGTAAGACAGCTTCATCTGCGCGTTTATTGCGTCTTACCGTTGCGCAACACAGCCAGTCGCACGTGGGCATCAAAAATTAGGAATGCCCATTCCCGTTACGCACCCTTGTTTCCGGGGCAACAAAAAACTCTCCTTCCACAACAACAACAAAAAAAAAAATCAGCGAATCCTGCAGCTTCGGAGCTGAACGGGATAGTGATATTCTGTTTCTTTGTGCATACTTCAACCACTTATTACATATTTTTTATCGCATGATCTTACTTAAGAAGATAGAACAGTCTCTATTGGCCCTCTAGTTAATTATTTGTTTCAACCCACCTAATTATTTTTTGCGCACCACATTTACCATACCATTGTTTCAAGCTATGTTATATTCTTGAAACTCTATATTCCCATCACATACTCTCAATTTTATGCACTAATTCTTTATACAGCAAGAACACAAAGCATTCAATATAATAATTCATTGAGAACGTTTTTTTACAAAAGCAAATACATACATCTGTTGACTTCAAATATATGTTATTGCGCGAAAGGCATAAGAAGTGGATAACCATAATTAGCCCAAAATTTGTACCCATTGCAAGGTAAAACACTGACGTAGATAGCAAACACCTGAACATTTATTCTACTCATGCTATACTGAGACTTGATGCCTAAGCCATATCAACAGCATTCCAGGATGTAAGAGACGCATATTAAAACTTCATTATTTATGGTGTGTAATCTTCCGTTTCATTCTCTGTTTTAACACATACCATTGCATGCACCATGCCTAAATTGAATTTCATCGCGCTCGAAGACACACTAGGTATATTCAACTTTCTTTGCACACTCTGGAAAAAACAAAGAAGCGCGCACGCTTTGCTATATTTTGCAGCCGATGAATCAATTTATGAGTTTGGAAATGACTTTCAGAACACCACTCAGTCTTTGAACATAACTGACCATGTCACTCCTTTCTATGCGCTGAAGTTTCTGTTTTTTTACTTAATGCCAGAGTTTTATTGACATTGAAATGCAATATGAACTTGCTCTATGCGTTAGACTTTTGAAGTAAATAGTTTGAATGTCATGTTCTAATGGCACCCTCATCAATTTCTTTTGTGAATTTTATATGTGAATTTTAATGAGTCATCCAATCATTCTATCTAGCTGTTTATCAATAACAACAAAGTCAGCTTGAAAAAAAAAGTAGGGAGAGTGTGGCATCATAAAAATTATAGCAATATAAAACGTCCTTCGCGTTATACGAGGCCGATGGTAAATTGGGCACATTAGATGGATTTCATCATCGATTCACCTTAAGCGAATAGATAAAGGCCTTCGTTATTTATTTCTTTTAGCTTTTGAAGGTGCACCGCACGTTTATATGTAAACCTAAACCAGCATATTACGGGTACTTCATGTGCGTACCCGAAGTGGCTATACCGTACGCAAATGAATGTGTACGCAGAATGTTAATGTTCATGCGGCAAAATTTGTGGAAATTTTTGCCGCATACAGAATCTATGGAGATTTCGCAGGTAACTTTTAACGTGTTGTTTTGGTAGGCTCGTCAAAAGCGCACCTAGTCACGGCTTCGCTTCGCGTTAGCTAAATCCTAAGAAAGGGGCCGGTTAGATTTATAAAACCCGAAGATTTGAAAAACATGCAACTAAATCTGCTTGGCAGACGCTGCTCAAATTGGGAAGAATCAGGGTTTCGAATTTCTACACTCTGCACGTATTCCGAATATGTTCAATCACTACTATCTATTCAACACTTTTAAAGGGGCCCTGCAACAATGTTTGACCATGGTCACCATGTGGTGCCGCCCAGTAACAGAGGCTCGCGACAACACGTGAGCGAAATATTTAGTGCAGCAGGTGGCCTCGAATTCACGATGAGTTCTCAAAGTCCGCTGACAATTGATTTCTTTGTCTACAAGTGATGGAAGGAGCTCTAAAATCACTCGCCACAGCGGTTCAATTTGCAATTTGGTGTGTTTGAGCATGGCACTCTCGGCCGTTACAGGTATCGCCGCGTGAGGCCGCGACCTGTCCTTGCGTGCGCACGCGATCGCACTGAAAAATCCGCGCACCCGAATGAAAAAGAAACAAAAAAGAGTTCGGAAATCACGAAGCGAGCATGATGTATTTTCTTTGCCCGTGAGATTCCTTTACGCTTTGCTTCCAGTGCTTTCGTCGGGACAGGAGAAGAGAGCATGCGATTTCAGCGTGTGACAAATATTTGTAAGTCCACTGGTACTAGACAAATTCTGAAAAAGAACATTGCGGAGGTGAATTCGTGTGGTAATAAAATCTTTAGTGAAAGATCTTGCATTTCGTTGATTTTTTTGTACCCACACTTGCAATGTCCCAGGCATGGACAGCAGTACTTATAAAAAATAAATAATAAATAAAACATTTTATGGATACCTGAAAAAGTGCTGATAAAACCCTTTAAAATTTGAGGACGTAGTATATCCGCTGCATTTGAAAACCACAAAGTGTCCCGTCTAAATCACGTGACTATGGTAAGTAGCACGCCATTTGTTGTGGTCCAGTGATTAGTTGTGGGATTTACCCAATTTTTGTGCCAGATAGGCGATTATGATGCACACTGACGTTTCTCTGAAATGAGAGGCTCGACTAAGAACAGCATTATTATAAAATTTTGTTTACATGCTTCTTAATTAAGTTTGTGCGTCTTAAGAAGCGTGAAGCAACAATCCTCACGGAGAGAGACTGAAAACAGAATAGGCGCGCGTTTCTTGCTTCTGTGAAGGTTTCGTTGCACTTCTTAGAAGGCACAAGTTCCATTACCGAAAACTAGCTTGAATATTATTGTTTATTAGTCTGCATAATTTTGTTGTTGTTAACCAGGTAGATGTCTTCCAAATATTATTTTATTTTTATTGACTTCCCTTGTGCAAAAAAGTTGCAACGTAGTGGTGGTTCGTTTTAAATACTTTTATTTATTTATTTATTTATTTATTGGTACTGCGATCTTTTACAAGATTATAGCAGGGGTAGTACAAAACATAAACATAAACATCAGTGGAAACAGGCAAACAAACAATCAAAAACAAATGTAATACAAACTTATGTAACTGATAGCTGCAGTGATTTTTCGAGACAAGAGAATCAACAAAAAGCAAGGTACAAACATAGATAACAATCAATTCTGCAGTGACTCTTCAAATGCAGACAATGTATTTAGGGTAACAACATCGTTATGTAGATTGTTCCAATCCACGATAGTCCTCGGAAAAAAAGAATATTTGAAACAATTTGTTCGTTGCATCAATGGAGACATAGTAAGATTGTGTCTCTGTCTTGTTCCGTAACCCAATGAAAATTGAACGATATGTGATGTGTCAACTGCATAGTGACCTTTTATTAACTGGAAAAGAAATTTTAAGCGCTATATTCGATTTTGGTCCGGAATGTATGGAAATTTGCTTTTCAAGAGAAGTTTTGTAATCGAAATAAGACCGTACGAGTTATAAATGAACCTAACAACCTTTTTTTGCACCCTTTCAAGTTTTTGGATATCAGTCTGAGTGAACGGGTCCCATATGACCACAGAATACTCCAGTATAAGACGGATAATAGCATTGTAAGCGAGGAGACGAATACTTGGTGTGGTTGATCTTAAAGAACGCCTTAGGAAAAAAAGTTTACGGAGAGATTTAGCTACTACAAAATCTATGTGCTTTGACCAGGATAGATTTTTTTGTAATCCAAGAGACCAAGGTACTTGTATTGAGTAACTTCTGACAGAATTGTATTGTTGGTGGAGTACTGGAACAAAAAAAGGGTCTTTTTTAAGGGTAATTCTCATAAAAACTGTTTTAGCAAAATTAAAAGGCATCTGCCATTTGTCACACCACGAAATTACTTTTAGAAAGTTCCGATTTAGTTTGATTTGATCGTCAACTGAGGTGACCTTTTCATATAAGACACAGTCGTCGGCGTACAACCTAATGTGAACAGAAAGGTCAGTGACGATATCATTTATATATAACAGAAAAAAAGAGGCCCAAGGACGGATCCTTGAGGAACGCCTGAGTTTACAGGAGCAATATAGCGTACAACCTTACAGAAGGGGCTTTTCAGATATACTTTGAAAAACTGGTGATTTCAGTGGTCAAAGAAGATAAAGAGGGTCATTTGCAAAAATCATTCTATAAGTGGGCATTGCCCTGTTGCCACACGCATACCCCAAAGACAATCGTGTTTTCCTAAGCACTGATATTGCTCAATGACCAGCACATTTATTATTTATGCTAGAAAGCTTGGAGTGAACGTCTCACACGTATTTACCATTTCCGGGAATCCGCCAGGTTCCGGCCCAATTTTCATTGGAAAAGTGACACAAGCGTGAAAAGAAGCGCTGTCTAGCTTAAAAACATCCGTTGCTTTAAAACTACCGCGCAATGTTGTTACGTACGCTGGAGCTGCAGTGGCTTTCCTACATCCAATAGGCAAACTAAGCATGATTTATCGGCTTTTTTCGGTCTTTGCATTTGTTATTTCTTCACGTAGGTTACAGAGAGGCCATGGCAACATTGCTTTGAATAATTGTTGAACACACATTAACGCAATATTTACACAAAAACAACATGCGTTCAAACTTCTATAAATTTATCGTGGCAATGAACTCGGTTACCTAAAGCGGAGGTGGTGCTTTAGAAGCTAACGAAGCGTCAGAACGTTTATTCGGCGTACTGGCACCGCTTCGTAGATCTTTTTCAGCGATATTCACACGCCACCTGAAGCTGTTAATCGATTTGAGCGTAGAGCTCGAACATCGCGTTACGATCGACACGGCTACCCGGGAAGCTGACCGGTTTCCAAGGAAGCACCCTCACCCTCTTTCTTTTCTCCATATTTGAGTTTGTCGCCATCACCCGAGTAAGAATTCGGTATTGACCTTTAGAGACAATGCTTTTTGGTATAGGCTATTAATGGAATAGCGTTAAAGAGCTCGTATCACAGAAATTCTGGTGTCAGTGTCGGCGTTGGCATCGTTGGTTGTGAGCGAAAATTCAACACATCTTGTGCGTTACCGAAAATTGAGGAGGATGCAAATGAAATAAATGATGAAAAATTCTCAGTTGGAGTGGGGACCAAACCAGAGTCTTTCAGATCCGAGTGGGGATCGAAGCCTGGTCATTGGCGAGCCAAACGAATGTTGACGCGATAGCGTTAGAGAGCTCGTGTCGCAGAAATTCCGCCATCGACACCGTTGGTTGTGAGCGAAAAATTCTCCGTGAGCGAAAAATCGAGAAAGAAGCAACTAAAACGAAGAATCACATTGTGGTCCTATTGAGAATCATTTCCGGGCCGTTTACGTGACAAGCCGGGGTCCTACCACAAAACCACAATGCGACTTGTAGCTGCTTCGGGAAAAAATACTAAATAAATGACATGTAGTAGACGGAGTCTTCTTAACGCATCTTGTTCGACAGGTGTCACGACCACAACGATTCCACTCAGCGATTTGTAGGCGCGTTCGGGAGGCCATCAAACTACGTCAAAAAAGGCCGGGAGTATGTGCAGCCATCACCGCTAAAAACACACAGAAACTGTCAGGCAGGTATCCATCTAGCGGAAAACATGCCATGCTTTTCTAGAGGCGTTGATCAAGCAAACAGAAAACGCCAGGTAATGTGCTGCCATGTGTGAGGCTTTGAGAGACTCTTTATGGCCTCCGAGATAGCGAGCGCGCGGCGTGTATATTGAAGGCCATGTGACCCTTGCTTTAGATCAAAAACCTATATGTACCATTCGCACGCGTGCCTGTGTGTGTGGGGGGGGGGTGCGCCATCTGTGAGACATGAAAATGTGTCTCGACTACAGCAGAGCACCGTTCTAGCAGAGGGAAGTGGCCACACTGCACAGTAATTCATTACTACAGATACGTCGCCCTTGCGTATTTGTGTGTTTGTGTGCTTGCGTGTGTTTGTGTGTGTGTGTAACAAAACAGAATATTAAGTATAGATTTAGTGGTTGTAGGGCGCACTAGGGGCCATTATTCGCTATTGCGTTCAACTCTTAAAGGCGAAGCTTAAGGTTCCCCAATTTTTCTTTACCTATGACATATGGGCGCCGTCATATTTGGATGTTAGGGTGGTGTTTTCTTGTTTTTTATACTTGACGTCAATGAATTCAAGACCATAAAACATCTTGCGCATCAACTCAACCATTTTCATGCACACTAACCTACCGTAACACTGTTCGTTAGGTTGTTAAAGATGAAAAACACAAAAGGTAATAGCCCTATATAGCAGCACCGAAACCCATTTGTGAGATAGTGTATATGCTTACTCAAGCGTTACTTTAAGCACAGCTCTTCCCTTTTCGTTATTATGTTGTTTAGGGTCGACTCATGATTTTCTATACCAAACCAGCACGTGCTATGTTCGTCTTCTTCCTACTCAGTTTCGTATCATCACACGTGTGCCGGTTAGCCCACTAATGGGTATGATCACTCTTATGGGTGGAGAACATGACCAGGCATAATATAAGAGAAAGATAAAGAAATGCACCGAAATAAAAGAACTGCAGGATATTCTGGAAGAAGGCATTCCTTGACAGGGCCAGATAATAACCTGCCCACTCATAATCCGAATGCGAGCAAAGCCACTACTGTGCTACTCAAGTACACTAGCAGAACAGAACATAGCATTGCATAGCATAGTAGAGAAAGGTTGTGGGAATGAGGAGTTAGTGTCAGCATGATGGAAAGGAGGAGAGAAGAGAGTAAAGCGTAGCACAGGGAGAAAGATAAATTTGCAGAAAGAAAGAAGAAACGCGTGGCAAGATAGATGAGATAAAAAGTAAATATATAAGCAGAAAGACATGCATAGATACAATCAGGAAGCCCGAAATAAGGTGATAAAGCAAAAAAAGTAAAGCGAATAAAAGATAAAAAAATTGAGAAAGAGACGGAATATATATAGAGAATAAGTACATGGAATTGATCAGGCAGAGAAGACATACAAAAATAAAGAAGAAATAAATATTAATAGATTAAGAAAGGGAAAGAAAAAGAGCGAGAAGCAAAAAGTTCTAAAAGCTTCATATACTTTTTTTAAATTGCCATCGTTTGTGCAATTATGCCTTAAAGTTTAACGCTTAGGTTCATAATGTTGACTTTTTGATGTCTACTTCTGGTGTATAAATACTTATTAACGCTCACGTTGAGATCTGCTGCGTTGTATCTTATAAGCCAGTGGAGTTCCAAGAACACGATCGATTTCCAAGGTGACGTGCAGGCCATAAAGTTCATAAAATTGCTTCTTTAGTTAAGCCAAACTTGTGCATAAAATTTCAATGTAATAGGGGAGCTCATAATTTAGTTAACTTGGTCAAACTCGATGTGTACGCAATAACTATGCCGTGGTCACATTTTCGAAATTTCAAGTGACGACAGGCTGTACAATGAAAGGACTCCTGTTGTGTCTGTTGACTTGACTACTGCTGTCTTTTACGAAGGGCTAAGCTAACTTATTGACTATCAAAATTTCTGTAGATATCTGCCACTTCACGACAGTTTTCAAGAAAGCAAGCGACTATTTCATTTTCATGTTTTGTTTATTTTTACACATTTTCCTAAACAGCCGCTAGATACCATAGGCGCACGTACGTTACCTTTTTATTTCTCTCGGTATAATGTGCTTACCAAAATCAAAGTTATCGCAATATTTGCGTAAATTACTCAGTTGTTTTACAATTAGGTAGTTTCGTAAGAGCAAACATCGAGCAATAATATAATCAGTATTTATACACCTGATCAGCGTATATTCTTTATATACTGCGGCCGAGCGTTCATGTCAGTTGTTGGCAAGCTTCCAGAGAATTTGGTGAAGTGAAGTTCTGTCTGAAGAAGTTCATCAATTTTCTTAAGAACTTGACTCGCGGGTAGACGCCCTTGCCGCACTGGTTTGTTGGATCGTCCATTTCTGTGCTGTATACGATGAGGCCATAGTTGGTGTCAAGCAGCTTCTTCCTACCCTTGCACAGCTGGATGGTGCGAAAAAATTATTTCAGTATTGTCGCAAATATTCCATGCTCAATACGTAAGGTGAGTTGTAAACATTGCGCAATCACTGCCTGAGGGCCAGTGAAGGCATAGGGTTTCCGAAAGTTAACTAGTACGGACTCTATCGCTGTGATCTACGAGCGATAGGGGAATGATGAGTATTACTTGGATTCGCCTACTTTTAGAGCTTTTGGGCGTTGAACGCCCTTGTGGTTTTGTTTATTCTTGTGATTGGTTTCTTTCGAACTAAAGAACGAACTGTTTTCAACTTCGTGACCCACTTTGAATTTGTTAGTCTAAACGGCTAAGGAGGTGGAGCATAGCTGCTGAACACTTACTGATTTTTGTTTCGTGACAAAGCAGTTCCAAGCCACGCGAAGATGAGATGACTCAAAACTATTAGGATTAAACAAATCTATGGAGCACCCATAATTCCCTCGCTCGCCGAATGGCCATGCATTGCACCTTTCATGGACTATAGCGCCAGAGTCATCTCGAGTGTTTTTACCGAACACTGTGAAGGTGAAGGCGCCTATACGTGTCTCTAACTAGATTTGTTTTGTGTCCACGTTCTTGTATATACTATGAAACTCAGTTTATGAGTCACAAAGTCAAATTATGAGTCACGTCTTAGAAGAGGGCTTCCAAAATTTCGACAATCTGATGTTACTCAACGTGCACTAGACATTGAACAGTAGAAAGTTTTTTAACATCCGATCTTCAGCGAAATGAGAACACCCCTGCAGGGATCAAATGTGTGTACTTTTTGGTCATATGCAGAGGACCGTAAAGGCTATACCAACAAGGTACACAAAATGAGTCATGATAATCCAATAACACAAAAGTATCAACAAAGAACGCCGAACATAAAAAATGGTAATCATAATGCACTTTCCTGTTTGTGAAATATATTTAAAAAACGTTTTGACTATGTAATTTTGAAACCAAAAAAAACAATAAAACAGACAAAACGATCGTGCGTGTTTTGTTCAGTTAGTTTATGGTCCTAATATTTATTCAGAAAAAGTAAGTAAGTGGGAAGTGATGAACTGTCGCTGTTACAAGGATCAAAGACACAGCTGTACCTGGAAAGTGATGCAACTGTAGTCGTTTATAATATTAAATGCATCGTCACAAGTTCTAAAGAAACTGAATTGTCTCTATTATCAACATTATTGTCAGCGACTCCGCCACACCGGCCAGGAGAGCCCTGTGGATAACGTGTTGGCCTGATAAGCTCGAAGGTAGGCTGTGATTTTTGAATCCGATGGTCACTTTTTAGTGTCGTAAAGTGTAAACACACCAATGGGCTTAAATAAAGGAGCCGGTTAGAAAACTACAGCATGTAAAAAATTATTCCGAAGTACGCCCACGTGGCATGAGCCCCCCTGCAGTGGTTTAGTGACTAAGGCACTCGGCTGCTTATCTGCAAGTCATGGGATTGAATCCCGGAAGCGGCGGCTGCAATTTCGATAAAGGTGAATATGCTGCAGGCTCATGTGCTCAGATTTTAGTGCACGTTAAAGAACTCTAAGTAATCAAAATTTTCAGTGCTCTGCACTACGGCGTCTGTCACAGTCACAATCATTTTGTAACATTTTGTCCATAACAATGTATATTCTGTAGAGGCTATATATATAAATGTAAGTTTTTCTCGATTTTACTAAACATTCAACATTTACTTCCTCTTCGAGCGACTAACAAGTCCATCACCAATGTTTGCATAGCAGCAGTTTTCACTTGCCCCTATTTTGTTATACCACCTTGGGTGATGCGTCTCGGGCACCGACAGGGCAGCGCTGTTTTTCTATCACCAGAAGAACCTAAATCTTATTGTCTAAGTGTTTTTTTCTTTTAACGGTTGTCAAGTCTCAGAAGGTTCGAGTAAAGGGTCATACTGACACTCACAGTGCGTAGACAGGAGTTAGCCATGCAGCGCGGGAAAAATTGGCACAGCCGACACCTGACTAATCATTACAATATGCTTTGGAACTTATGCGACGACTGCAGAAAAAGAAATCAATGCCATTGCGTTCCTTTTAAGACAAGTGTCGTGTACATTTACTGAAAAGTTAATCCGGCATAGAGAACCCGGTTCCATCAGCTATGGCCCTATATGGCGTTTTTAACGCAATACCGTTAGAAAGCTTGTGTCGAAGAAAATCTGCCATCGGCCTCGGCCCCGTTGACTGTGAGCGAAAAATCGTCCGTGAGCAAAAAATTTAGTAAAAGCAAATAAAATAAAGAATAAAATTTTCGGTCCCATTGAGGATCGAACCCGGGCGGTTCGCGTAGCAAGCAGGCGTTCTACCAGAAAGCCGATAGGTTACTTGTAGATGCTTCGAAAAAATCACTGACAAGTGCCAGGTAGTGAAAGCAGTCTGCTTAACACATTTTGTTCGACAGTTGTCACAACGAAAACGAGGCCAATCGGTGATTTGTAGCCACATTTGGGATGCCATCAAACTATATCGAAAAAGGCCGCAAGAGTGCAGTCATCGCCAATAATAACACGCAGAAACTTCCAAACACCTCTAAATATGAACAACTATGTCCATCTAGGGCAAAACATATCACGCCTTTCCACAGGCGCTGATCAAACAAACATCAAACGCTAGATAATGTGCCATCATCTGTGAGGCATTGCGAGACTCTTTATACCCCTTCAAGAAAATATCATTCCAACGCACTAGGAGCCGCCTTTTGCGGTATTTTTCAACTCTTGAAGGCGAAGCTTAATGGTTCCCAAATTTTTGTTTATTTTTTGTTAGGCAATTGCGCCTAAACTTACCTTGATTCCCAAGGACTTCGAATCATCAAAGCTGATAAATCTTTTTTCCTTCTGACTAACATAGTAAGGTGCGATGGGTTCGCTTTCTTGGAAGCCAAACTCATAGTTCGTGTTCTTGCAGTACTGTGGCAAAGTAAACAAAAGAAATGCACTTTATTAAGCATCAGAAATTTTCAGCGCCGGTGATGGCTACATACAGGTAGAGTGTAGTGATTATTCAGCTGGCGAGGAATTCTATCCTGACTATTGACATCACGTGGGAGGACTTTTCGTGTGGCCTAACAGTGTTTGGTTATCGTTATAATGTAGCATGAACAAATATATATGGAGTTCTAGAACGTCGGGATTGGCTTGTGTGTCTCCTTATCTCTATACTTATCTAGATGCTCTAAATGGGGATCATTCAGAGTTGTTTTTGCAAGCAGGGTATGGTGCCAAGTATTTGTCACGTGTGTATCTGCGAGAAGATCACTTCCATTAGCATAGATCACGTGTGATAAGCTGTGATCCATATTAGAGGAAAACTCACGTTACATATGTAAGAGAATACAAATGGTTTTTCAGAAGACGTACTGAGTAATTGCGGAATGAACGCGTATCATATGCGCAGAATTTGTTTTTTTATTCAGTAGACAGTGTGTATGCCTATACACTACTGTGTGTTATATAACGTATGCGCGTATGCCCCGACGGTTGCCACAACATACCTAAAAAATTGGTATCGAGATTAATGAACAGGCAAAAAGGCAATGTTCATGTCTCCTGCTCCTTAACGTTGCGTAAGCAGATTGTGACGAAGGTGCAGTTACATGCGCATATGTAGGGGGCATGCTTTAAATGTTTATTTATACTATGCATGTTTCTTGTGTAAGACACCTGTATCAGGTAAAATAGTTGCAGTCATACAGCTGTCAAGCAGCAAAACGTTTCGTAAGCCTGTAAAGCGTGCTCTCACTGTTAGTGCGCAACGTCCTGAAACGAAGCCACTCTAAACAGTGTGCAGCGGAAAACTCATGCACGTATGTGTGTATACACTCCCATTCTTTTTGCGATTTCTGTTTTTTCGTAGTTTTATTCTTTGAAGAACACTTCTTCAATTTAGCTCAAATGAGATTCATGCAACCATGCTAGGGATTGTACGATCCTTAATACGGTGTTTCGTTAGCCTGTAAAGCGGGGTTTTCTGTTAGTTTGCACTGTAGTGCAACAAAGCCAACTTGAAAAGAAGTGTGGCGCTGTTTTATAATTATTTCAAAACTTTTGTGATTCTGCATTATTCTAACAACTATCAACGCATATTCAATTGCAGTTTTAACACTTCTTCTATTTAACTGAAAAAAGTGTATAGAACTATGTAGGTGATTCCATGATCCTCTAAACGGCATTCCATAAGCCTGTAGAGCGTGTTTTGACTGTTCGTTTGCACTGGAATGCAACAAAGCCAACTTCAACAAAGTGTGGCATCGTTTTATAAATGTCTGTAGAGTTTTGTGAATCTGCAATATCCTAACAACTATCAACGCATATTGATTGCACTTTTTAACACTTCATCAAGTTAACTAAAAAATTCAAAGAACCATGTGAGGGATTGTACGACCTTTAAAACGGCATTTCGTAAGCCTGTAGAGCGTGCTTTGATTGTTAGTTTGCACTTTCCTGCAACAAAGCCAACTTCAACACGTGTGGTATTGTTTAATAAATGTCTGTACAGAATTGTGAATCTCCAAAATCTTGACAACTATCCACGCCTATTGCCTCGCCGCGGCGATCTAGTGGCTAAGGTACTCGGCTGCTGACCTGCAGGTAGCGGTATCGCATCCCGGCTACGGCGGCTGCATTTCCGATGGAGGCGGAAATGTTCTAGACCCGTGTGTTTAGATTTGGCTGCACGTTGAAGAACCCCAGGTGGTCGAAATTTCCGGAGCCATTCACTACGGTGTCTCTCATAATCATATGTTGGTTTTGGGACGTTAAACCCCATATATCTATCAGTCAACGCAGTGACAGTTGAACTGTTTAAATATCCCACTTACGTCCATGATGGGAACCTCTAACGTCTCTTTGCTGTGCAGCATCTCCGCTTTGTAAGCGTAGATTTCGTCCGGAATGTATCGCTTGGCAGCCATCGTCACGGTTATGTAGAAGGTAGTATCATTCAAATGCTGAGCATGAAGATGTCGAACACCCTTATGCGCGGTTCTCTGCACCGAAATAACAAAATTAAAACGATCAGACGAAAGTCTCGATAATCCGGCTGAAGTACTTCTGTACACTCCTCGTAACGAAAGTACACCCTTTGCAAGGATTTATTTACATATATAACACTTAGGTGGTTTGTCTAATCTTTTTCCCCTTCCGAACACGTTGTGGGATCCAGATTGAACAAAAAAATAGGTAAATACGTAAATCTACAGCAAAAAACAAATTTTTTAGGCTTAGTATTGTCGGGAGAGATGACGCAATAAGTATGTAGCGGAAGGAAAAGAGATGGTTCTACGGTTCTGCGGTTCTGCAACTTACAAAACTTCGTAAGCGTCACCTAACATACAAAGTTTTCAGATGGGTATTGTCACATTGCTATCACAACGCCTTCGATTGTTTATCACGTGACATTTATTATCTTATCTGCTATTGTGCATAATTCTATAAGCCAAAAGTGTTGTTAGCAAAAAATCTCAAATACGTACTGCACATGAAAAAAGTCAAGCCCTAAATACAGTTCGAAGATGTGTGCACTCGTGACCCCGTTTTGGGTGATTAAGCTACGCCGGTGAAAAGTGGAGAACTTATAGTCTGTCGTCATGTAGTGGCCGGGGCGCCTGGCGAGATTCGGCGTGTTCCGCATCGCCGGCGCAAAAATAGAGCATGTTCCTATTACACACGCTTCACGTGACTAGCGTTAGACCACGATGCACTGCGCATGGCAGCGGCAAGGTGGCGGATCAACAAAATGATGGTGTGTGGGCTGCCTTTGGAAAGTGCGGCCGTAGTTTACTCGACGTTGATCATCGAACCACATGATTCTGTGTCTGCTCGAAAGGTTTCTAGGTCCCGATAGAGTGTACACTAGACGTGGTGTTGCCTGATGCGCCATGGAGAGCCATAGAATTTCATGGGAAGCATTCGGAATGCGCCCTCATGTGTTCTTACATTACCCACTTTCGTTTTTGATGAAACCTATGCAGCTATTTTTTTGCTCCCAGAACGTTCAGCGCAGTGCTCGTAAAGAAAGATACAGCGATGAGAAACACGTGTATCAACAAAAAACATGGGTAAAGAAGCAGAGAATGCAAAAATTGCCTAGGCCCCAAATAAAATACGCAGAACCGCGGACACCCTCAATGACGTGAGTGCACGTGCGCCACTCCAAAGCCATCACCGTGGCATGGTGCATGCACCGGTCTCTATAGAAAAATTTGCCGCCGCCGTCACCTGCCAGCCCGCACTCAGCGTATTTGAACTCGGCACACAAGACCTGATTGCGCAGAACAGACCGGACTATATGTAGCCTTTTATATTCCTACTATTGTACCTACAGCGCAAAGCGCCTGCTGGAACAGCACAGCCACCGACGTATTCTAGTGTGAGACAGATGGTGGTGCGGCCCACAGCTTCGAAGTTACGTCTCTCTTTCTAAAAACAGCCAACAGACTTGGCGATCAACTGTAAAACGTTCACGTAAACTGCAGTATAGAACAGAGGCTACGTACCAGGTAATACATGTATGCGTGGTCTGGCATGTTCAAATCTTCCCAGAATGTAGGCGGCATCATTCGACCTGAGTTCCAATTTCTATCGTCTTCGACGAGGTGCCCCAGGAACCCTATGCCATCGAGCCACACAACAGTCCTAGTGAGTAGCAGAAAAGCAGAAAGGAAAAAATTATCGTGAGCACTTAATACTGCTGTCGAATTTATCGAGAGTATCACACCGCAAAATACTGGACTGAAAACTACAAGCCAACGAAGATGACCGAGCAAACGTGCCGGACTGAACCAATCGTCTTATTTCTAATTCATTATTAAAGAGGGGGCGTGCGGCCCACTACATCTCATGAGTCCTGTTTCTTCGTGTTGCTGTGACAAGATTTCATCACCTGATAACTAGAAAAGACGCGTAGCGCAATAATCACACTAGTCTATACTCATATTTTTTTAATATCGCTGAATATTTCCATTGCATGGAATCTTGCGATGCGATATTGCAAAAACACCCATGTGCTCATCTTTAGTTTACGCTAGAGAACATCATGTCTCAGTATCGTGGTATAGAGCGTGTTATAGAGGCAACGACTAATAAGCCCGTCATAATTTAGGTACCTACATATTCGTTATTTATATTACATCGTCTATGTACTACAGTAAAACGTGTGTTGACGTTAGCACTTTGCATAATCTCCTTCTCCGTTTTTGTCTTGTTCACGGCGCTCCAATATGAAAAATCAACGAAGGCTCCAAAATAATAAATCGCATTTTTTTCAATCAAATATAAACGGAAAAATGAGTGCTATATTCATGCATTGTGAACAAAAAGGTTTCTTTTCGTAAGGAGTGCAAATAACAATATTGCATTTATTACGTTCCTAAAGCCAAATGGGGCTTGTTTGAAAACTTCTAGTTCACCCTATATATTTTTTCAATTGGAGTATGAGTGATGAAATACAACAGTTCAAACGTTTCCTTTACAATGCCATTTAATTACAAAAGTAGATTAGAGCTTGAATGTTGAGTTATATATTATTTTCTGTAGCGCAACTTTATTTGTTGGGTAAGTATGACAGTGTCGTCACGTAATCTGACTGGCCCGCTAATTGTAGCATATATACTACTGGTACTTGCTGAAAATTCAGTTAACGCAAAAGAAAAACTGAGATATACCCTATAAAGGGTATCCTAAAGACTACTCATATTTCCGTACGACGTCAACAGCATACTCACTTCAGCAGTCGTGTTACAAGTGTCGTCCCGTACAGTGACGCAAGCGCCCCAGTGAAGATGTAGTAGTGAGCGCGGTTTGGCTTTATCTCTTCTTGCACTATCGTTTTCAAGCTCTGCAAAAATAAGCGAAACGTACAATACAAATTGAGAAATGTCACTTCTGCGAAGGATGCAAAGGGCTCCTAACCCAGTTTATACGTTACTAGCGAAATGGCACGCCACGTGAAATGGCCTATGGTGATCCACAGGTAAGCCATCAGTTTTCATTTATCATATTGACGCGTGTGTACTGGTGGACCAAAACGACGATAAGGGGATTTGGCGGACACTAGGTAGTAGAGCTCTGGCTGATTGAAGATAAAGAAGGCAATCTTGCTGTTCGGCTGCTGAGAGTCGCTGTGTCAACGTTTTTCTGCCTTTGGTTCGCGCTGTACCGCGACACTGGTGGAGGGGCTGGGACGCAACCCTACCTAATGCTTCATACTTCCACTGGGAGCCGTTCATCTAGCTCGGACGCATTGTCACCCATTGCAACTCCCGTGCACCGGTTCAGTCGGCGGCTGATAGGCCTCGCTCCAGAGTTCACGCCTTCCACGGAACCTCGCAAGTGCCGATTACCTCTCCAAATGGCCAACGCCAGTCCGCAACCGGCGCCCCAAGGCCCCCCGCCAACGCAGCCTTCACAGGTAACCATCTTTCAACCGCTGGTTCCCTATCACTTTAATGGCGGCGCCCATGAAGACGTGGATGACTGGCTTGAGCACTACGAGGTGTCGCCAAGATTAATCTGTGGCCTGAACAAGAAAAGCTCTAACGCGCCTATTTCTACTTGACGGCGGTGCGAAAATTTGGTATGAGAACAGAGAAGCCAGTCTGTTAACTTGGGGTGACTTTCGACAACAGCTTGTCGATATGTTCACCAGTGTCGATTGACGCGACCGTGTGCAGCAGCTGTTGGAGCTACGGGATCAAAAACCCAATGAAAGCGTTACTATGTTTGCTGAAGATATGACTCGTCTTTTTCGTCGAGCTGACCCGAACATGACTGAATATAGGAAGTTGAGCTACCTCATGCGCGGCGTTAAGGAGCAACTTTTCGCCGGGCTACTGCGCCACCCTCCAAGTACCGCAGTTGACTTCATCAAGGAGGCTATGGCTATGAGCGGGCGCTCCATCAACAATGCAGGCAGTATCATCAAATGTCTAGTAGCGCCTCAATCAATGCTGCTGCCATACCTGAGGATCAAAGCTCCCTGCGAGACCTCATTAGAGGATAGTTCGCGAAGAACTGCAAAAGTTCCGGAATCCAGTTGCTCAAACCCCCGTTGCATCCTGTCGCTGAACTGGTACGTGACGAAATCCGCCACGCATTTTCTACCGCTGGTTCCTGGTGACGAGCAACGTCCCATGAGCTATGCCGATGCTCTGCGACGTTAACCATCTGGTACATCGCCACTATATCACCCAGTGCCGATGACCCCTGTGTCACTACGGCAAGAGCAGACCCTGAGCCGACCGCCAAACCAACTGACGTACCACCAGGCGTCCACAGCAGCACCATAGACATCGTCACAAGAAGGGAGGCTCAGACGTCCACCGCTCCGAAGAAGAGACGCATGGCGCCCTATCGATCGGCGTCCACTATGCTTTAACTGCGGAGGTGCAGGTCATATTGCCCGTCATTGCTGGCACCGCAGTGATTCGTTCCGCCCTCTTCGAACATGGTCTGACGATCGACGTGCAAACGAAGAATACATACCACGCCGTGAGGACGCCTCCTTTCCATGGATCCCGTCCTCACTTTTACGAATACCGTACTTCTGACGAGGAAGCGATACCTACCCGCCAGCCAGGTTTGGAACGTCCAATCTCGCTCTCCTTCTCTCGCTCATTCACCTTCGTCACACCGACGTACCTCAGCGGACCTTACCGCAAGAAGGTCACCCAGCCCGCGACGGGAAAACTGAGGGCGGCGACCTCCGGGGGTAAGGTTGCAGGCCATGAAGATGACGACGAAAAGCCCCCATTACACGACACTGTAAATACGACAAGACGTGAGAGCGACGACATTGTGACCGCTGACCTGAGTGTTTTTCTTGATGGCCAGAAAGTAACAGCCTTAGTCGACACCGGTGCCGACTTATCTATCATCAGTCAGGACCTCACCATCCGCCTCAAGAAAGTGAAGACACCGCAGACAGGCCCTCAAATAAGGACGGCAGGTGGTCAGTTATTGATGCCCTCTGGAAGATGCACAGGGAGAATTGACATAGGAGGTTCTTCTTTCGTTGCGTCGTTCGTCGTTCTCGCCGCATGCTGCAAGGATCTAATTATTGGTATGGACTTCTTACGAGAGTATGGCGCCGTCATCAATATCCCAGACAGTTTGATTGCATTCCACAACTGTTCGGGCGCACCTGATTTTACACAGGCGCGACCAAACCAATTGCGTCTAACTGATGACGATGTGGTTCTCCCTCCTCGGTCATGCACGCTTGTTTCTGTGGCAGCCGCTGTCCAGTTTGACGGCGAAGGAGTAGCAGACCAAATAACCTCGCTCCTCTTCACAGATGGCATTTCTGTCGCAAGAGGTATCGTCAGTGTCGCAGCTGGACGCACGGACTTGCTTCTGACAAATTTTAGTGATGAGCGCCGGCACCTTCCAAAAGGCATGACCGTCGCTCACTTCGACGATATCACAGACGCAGAAGGCTGCTTGGCAGTAGTCGACGAGGCGCCAAAACTTGATTCGGCACCAGTTCTTGACGTTAGCAGTACTTTGCCTAAGAACGAGCGAAAGAGGCTTCTTGAGCTACTGGCTGAATTCAAAGACTGCTTTTCGACAACATCTAGAGTTGGCCGCACGCCTCTAACCAAGCATCGAATAATTACCGAGGACATGGCGAGACCATTTCACCAAAACCCCTATCGTGTGGCTGCAAAGGAACGCGAAGTGATACAAGAGCAAGTCGACAAAATGCTAGAAGATGATGTCATTCAGCCCTCAAAAAGCCCCTGGGCGTCACCTGTAGTTCTCGTTAAAAAAAATAATGGCAGCCTGCGCTTCTGTGTAGATTACCGAAAACTCAATCAGGTGACAAAGAGAGATGTGTATCCACTTCCTCGTACAGATGACTCTATCGACAGAGTTAGACATGCTCGTTATTTTCATCGATGGACTTAAGGAGTGGGTATTGAAAAATCGAGGTAGATCCAAAAGACCGCGAGAAGACCGCTTTTGTGACACCAGATGGCTTATATGAATTGAAAGTCTTGCCCGTTGGTTTATGTTCAGCGCCTGCTACCTTTCAAAGACTTATGGATACCGTACTTTCTGGGTTGAAGTAGAAAACCTGCTTGGTCTACCTTGATGATGTCGTAGTTTTTGCCGCAACATTTGACCAGCACCTTAAAAGACTTGAGGCAGTTTTACAAGCCATACGGTCTGCGGGCTTGACGTTGAAGCCTGAAAAGTGCCACTTTTGCTATGAAGAGCTGCACTTTCTTGGCCACGTTGTCAGTCACGCAGGCGTTCGTCCTGATCCTGAAAAGATCGCAGCTGTTGCACAGTTCCCGGTGCCAACTGATAAGAAGGCTGTCTGACAATTTCTCGGACTACGTGCGTATTATAGGCGATTCATCGCGGACTTCGCATGCATCGCATCACCGTTGACCCGCCTCACGAGAGAAGACGTTGCTTTCCAATGGAGCAATGAAGAGGAAGCTGCTTTTAAGAACCTCCG
Organism: Rhipicephalus microplus; assembly: GCF_013339725.1. Classification (NCBI taxonomy): domain Eukaryota; kingdom Metazoa; phylum Arthropoda; class Arachnida; order Ixodida; family Ixodidae; genus Rhipicephalus; species Rhipicephalus microplus. The sequence continues at coordinate 89,760,729 of NC_051167.1, forward strand.
CCAGCGACTACAGGCGCCTCCAGTGCTTGCCCACTTTGATGAGAAAGCCCCAACGATGCTACACACTGATGCCAGCAATATTGGTTTGGGAGCTATTCTTGTGCAGCTGCAAGAGGGCCCAGAAAGAGTAATCGCCTATGCAAGCCGAACACTAACACGCGCCGAGACTAATTACTCCACGACTGAGAAGGAATGCCTCGCCGTGGTATGGGCGGTCACAAAATTTCGCACGTATTTATACGGCCGCCCTTTCAAAGTCATCAGCGACCACTACTCACTGTGTTGGTTGACAAATCTTAAAGATCCTTCCGTGAGATTAGCGTGTTAGAGTCTCAGGCTGCAGGAGTACGACGTGACCGTCGTACACAACTCAGGAAAGCGCCACATGGATGCCGACTGTCTATCCCACTCACCCATTGAATTGGCAACTCTATCCGATGAGGAGGAAACAGCATTTCTCGGTGTGCTTGACTCAACCGCTATTGCACAGCAACGACGTGGCAACCTTGAGTTACTTGCCCTAATTAATTACCTGGAGGGAAGATCTCAGAAGGCACCAACTGTTTTCGTAAGAGCGCTGTCATCATTTTGCTTACGGAGCGGAGTACTATACAAAAGAAACTTCTGTTCGACAGGATCTGTGTATTTGCTCGTCATCCCAGCTTACAGAGAATGGGCATATTGAGCGTCTGAACAAAACAACTGAAGACATGCTTTCTATGTAGGTAGACGTCGAACACAAAAATTGGGACGAAATCTTGCCTTATATCACGTTTGCATACAGCACTGCCAAGCAAGAAACAACCCAGATGACCTCGTTCAGCCTAGTTCACGGAAAGGAAGTACGAACCATGTTAGATGCGATGCTAGCGCACGTATGCGACGACATCAAACCAGACGCCGAGATGTTTACAGAATGAGCGGAAGAAGCAAGGCAACTAGCACGCCTGCGAATCCAGCAACAACAAGAGTACGACGCGAGCCGCTACAATTCTCGCCGCAGAACAGTCGTTTACCAGACCGGCGACAGAGTATGGGTTTGGACGCCCATACGAAAACGAGGACTCTCTTAAAAGCTCCTAAGGAGATACTTTGGGCCATATCTAGTACTGCGACGACTGAGTGATGTTACTTACGAGGTCGTCCCCGACAGTTCATATAGTACGAGGCTTCACCAGCACCATCCTGAACTAGTTCACGCTGTGCGCATGAAGCCTTATGAAAGGTAATGACTGCGCAAGACACTTCTTAAAGAACAGACAAAAAAACTGCACTACTGGTTTAGCATCGGGGCGATGCTCAATAGGAGGGGGGGGGGGGGCAAATGACGCAGGTGTAGTGGACCAAAACGACGATAAGGGATTTGGCGGACACCAGGTAGTGGAGCTCTGGCTGATTGAAGATAAAGAAGGCGATTTTGCTGTTCGGCTGCTGAGAGTCGCTGTGTCAACGTTTTTCTGCCTTTGGTTCGCGCTGTACCGCGACAATATTGAATGTGTACGAAGCCGTGTGCTAGTGTCAATTTTTATGAAAGAGAACATGGGCGTGCGTGGCCTGCATGCTCCGGCTGGCTGCTGGCAGTACGTTCTATGGAAAGTGGGAGCGAGGTCAACGAAAGCCTCCTTTCGCGTCGTCTCGAGGTGACCAAAACAAGCAGTCGTTGATTAAAGGAAAACCATAAACAAAGATTGGAAGCCCCTGTTCCTTCAATGCGATTGTGCAAGAGGCCGCTAATCGGCAGGAAGGCGGAGGGGTCTCAGCCTTGGGCGTGTGTCCTGCTTTGTTTACTTTCTTGTTTTTCGCACTGTTTCCTTCTAGTATACTTTCTTACCGCTATCAGTAGCGAGTGCGTAATGCCTGGACACGTTGACAGACGTAAAAAAAGAGAGATCGGGAAAGAGTTGAATTATACTTTGAAAGTCATCCACTGAGAGATAACTGCTATTGTGAATTCCGCTGGCTTGTCTAAGTCAAATAATCAAGTTATAAAGTCATACTGCGAGAGTAATTGCACTAAACAGTGTCATAAATAACAATACCAAAACGTCGGACAGCGCATGTGTTCTATACAGACTGTCGGTAACGCCTATTATGATGGAAAGTAGATTGAAGATTTTAAAAAATCCTGACCTCTGCGCGTGCGCAGGTGCTTAAACCTTCTATTACATCAATAAGAGACTGTCACACCCGGTAAATCAATCGGTACTAAACCAATTTCGATTGAAGAAGCCTCCAACAAATACAGTTACTCTTTATACTTGGCTCTTTCACCCGATGTTGTATTCCCTGGAAACAAGATGACATCGTTAGTGGTCGAAATTTACGCGCCAATACAAATGCTCTTAACGCATGTGTCGTGCGATTTCCCACAGCCTGATAACTATACCAGTTCGGGATTCAAATATTATGCATTCCTCTTTGAAGCGCCCACATGGAGCTCGCGAAAAAGCTTTCGTGCGTCAAAACAGAGCAGCCGTTTTGAAGCGTGCGGCTTTAATGAGAAGCGTGCTACGAGCCAGCATTTGTGACGTCTGGAAAGGCACTCATTGTTACAACGCATACAACATGGAGCAGGAGGAAGAGGGTTGTGATGCGAAGAAAAACAACCGAAAAGGAGAGACGACCTCTGAGAGATGGCTTTTCGTGATGAGTACCTGTGCTCAAACATTACCATGCACGATCTGGGGCTCAACATACCTTTCCTACAAAAGCCCTAGCGTGGCGGGCCACATTGGAATCCGAAACCATCTCATTCCACCTTGCAGGCGGACGCTCCACCATCCTGCCACAACTATGGTCATCTGTAGGTCATCCCTCCCCTTCCCCGGCAACATAGCCACCAGCGGTGGCTTGAGAAAAAGGTGTTAATTGAAGCGTACGTCTCCAACGTTAGAGGCACCGTATTCTATTCACAGAGCCACCATGCACAAATCGATATTTTCTTTCAGAAGAGAGGTAACCTGGCCGAGCGCTCTGTCGAGTGTGTACTCACATCTCGAGAAGGGAGTGTCTCTATTTTTTTTTTTCGCTATCTTCTTTCATTCTTCTACACTCGCCTGCAAAAGGACTACACCATAGTTCCTTATGTATTACACAAGTAGCCTTATTTCCTCAATCCAAATCCATATCTTTATTGTAGGCAGGAGAGGAGGAAGGCAGTAGCTTGACATGCTGCCTGTGGCACTAATTGAAACAAGACCAAGCACATATCACGAATAGGCTCATATTTGTAGCCGCAAAAGGCTAAAACTACATAATTACATGTTTGCATATCCATCTGCTCCCTATTGAACTACTCGATGAAACGAGCAACGATCCTTCAAGTATTCTCACTGCAGCAATCATAAGCATTCACGCACATCATTTGTATGTTAAATGTTTGTCTTAAAGCGTTAGGTTTTCCAACTGCATCTTCAATCTTTATTGATAAATATTTCCTTGTGTTTTTTACTGAAGTGCCTCCTGAAACAACTTGACACCACAATTTTGATACGATTATTAACGTCGTAGTGCGTGTTTAAATGCATACTAAACTTCACAGAGAGTTAGCACGTTTTCTACTTTCCTCATTTTTTAGTCGCATCAAGTTCGACGCGGTGGCTATTTTAAAGATTTATGAACTGCTCACTTTAAGAATCTCAAACAGAAGTGTCATGTTGACTTCTGTCACGCGGTAGCACATCTGTTGTCAAGAATCCCCAGTGGTAAATCTTTTTTGCCCACAGCTTTTTCACAGTTTCTTTGCTGACGGGATCCTTCAAAACCTCAGCTGTCTTCAAGTGACATCTGTAGCGAAAAAGAGCAACGGAAGAATCAAAACAGTTGTCGTAGACAGGTAAGGAAATCGGCACATAATTGAGCAGAGTAATGCAAACGGGGACTTTTTTGTTTTTCAACTGTAGAGCGATAGCTTCTAACGCATATTGAAAAGAACGAAATTGTGTAAAAAACCTATCCTTTCGTTGGAGGCATCTCAACTAACAACTTTTAAACTGCGTGTTCGACGCTCTATAAACAGAGCCTTGATGGCAGTGCACTGAGAGTTTGGCAGCTATGCTTGTACGACACTAATAAAACACCGAAGCTGGCTGTGTGCAGTGAAGTTGAATGAAGTGGCATTAAGTGGGGCCTCTACAATATACATTCGATGTCGGATATCTTCAGCGCAGCTGCCCTCGCGGTAAGAAGTAATGCTTTAAATATAAGTGTGGGACTGACCGATGTAGTGGTGGGCATAGAAAGGAGTTGTATGAATAGTGGGAGTTCTGGTATGATTGCCACATTAATACAGTAGGATTTACCCACAGTTAGTGAGTAAATCTACGATCTACTATGGTTTCCGGGCATAAGTGTCGCGAGCAAGAACAGGTTCTACACTTCGGTGTTTAGAATCACGTATGTAAGCATTTTCCTAATAAAAAAACACAGTACATTACGCTTACTTATTGAGGGTACGCCTCAATTATACGCAATATTTGACTTTTGCTTAATAATGTTCACAAGTATAAACGCAACTGCCAGATCAAGATGGGTGGGCCTTGAGCATGGGCTTAAAGGTAGGTGGATAGCACAGGCAGGTGTTCGAATCCTACTGCTTGTCGATCAGTAATCTTTACGTATTCTGTCCTCGTGCCTGAAGCCCACATAACGACATTACGGTGTGCTACAGTAGAGTACCTGGTACTCTAGATACTTAACATCTTTTTTATTGCGATATATGGACACTCTCAGCTGGACTTCGCTGCCGGCGTCGGTGTCATGGACCGTATATCTTTATATATGAAAACGCAAAAATACTAAAAAAAGACTCCGCTGCGCGGAATCGAACGTGAGACCTCCGCGTCGTGAATGCAAGACGTTAAACATTGAGCCACCAAAAGGAACCTCCTGCATAGTTCAAACGGCAAGCTATTCATATTTACCACTTACTGCTGTCGGCGAGAATCTCGGGGGGCGTGGGGAGGGGACTATAATGTTTTCAGCATTATCAGCAAAATGGCCCAGTGAGCACGCGGCGGCTCTCACCTCTCACGCGTACTTTGGCCCGCGTAGAGAATAAGGGGGTGTAAGCTCGATCGCGCACCCTTATCTTGCAGTGGGGAGAATCGCGCATCTTGGCTAGCCTTTGGGTTTTATCGGAACGATTATGTTGTATAGTTACCGGGTGATAAAGGTCACTGCAATCGTCGCACAGCCTTCGTTTGTGAAAAGGGCGCGCTTTTAAACAGAGCGAAGTAACAACTGAGACGCTTATTCCCGTTTATGTGTACCTGTGTGTACGTTTCGTGTGTCATTTGTGCGTGAGAAACATGGGGAACGTTTTAATTTGCTTGAAATTCTGCGCGTGGCCTTTCAATTTGTTTCTATCGCATTCATTGCTCCGCCTTTGCGGCAAAGTTTGAATTTTTCTAAGCACACAAAACTTCTCAAGTTGCTTGAATGGGGGTTTTACTATATGTTTTGTCAATTTGGCACGAAATCACAAAGCAGTTCTAAAAATAATAAAAATTAAATTGTTTGTTTTTATTTTCGAAAGAACAATCGTGAAAAAGGTTTTGCTTGTAAAACAGTGAAATCAGTTTTGATTAATACATTTTCCCAGGCTTTCTTCTGAATAAAAAAATAATAGTAGACACGACCATTGATTAGTTAAAAATATAAGTTTTATCACTAGAATTTTAGGCTCATTTGCTTGAAGCGAACTTTAGTAAAAATACAATTCTGGTGGCAACAACATTCTTTGTTTCAGCAAGGGAGTATGATATTAAGAAAAAAAGTCAGAAACGTACGTATTTCATTGCTTCAGTGTCTGCAGAGACAACGTTCCTTTTCTAAGAAAAAATAGTGTTCAGGAAAAGTGCCATTAAAATTCGAGTTCACACAGTGCAGACACGGGATCAAGCGTGTTCTGGCTGTTTTTGAAGGCTTTCTGAAACATCATGAAGAACTCACGGCTTCTTGAAAGCACTTGTCAATCATACGAAAATACGGTGCTTTGAAAATTGAAAAATTGCATATTCAGTCGTCTATGCCCTCCATCTCCCCTTAAAACTTTCGCAATGTGGCTGAATCGTTGAACAGACATAAAAAAACACAGTACATTACGCTTACTTATTGAGGGTACGCCTCAATTATACGCAATATTTGACTTTGCTTAATAATGTTCACAAGTATAAATGCAACTGCCAGATCAAGATGGGTGGGCCTTGAGCATGGGCTTAAAGGTAGATGGATAGCACAGGCAGGTGTTCGAATCCTACTGCTTGTCGATCAGTAATCTTTACGTATTCTGTCCTCGTGCCTGAAGCCAACATAACGACATTACGGTGTGCCACAGTAGAGTACTTGGTACTCTAGATACTTAACATCTTTTTTATTGCGATATATGGACACTCTCAGCTGGACTTCGCTGCCGGCGTCGGTGTCATGGACCGTATATCTTTATATATGAAAACGCAAAAATACTAAAAAAAGACTCCGCTGCGCGGAATCGAACGTGAGACCTCCGCGTCGTGAATGCAAGACGTTAAACATTGAGCCACCAAAAGGAACCTCCTGCATAGTTCAAACGGCAAGCTATTCATATTTACCACTTACTGCTGTCGGCGAGAATCTCGGGGGCGTGGGGAGGGGACTATAATGTTTTCAGCATTATCAGCAAAATGGCCCAGTGAGCACGCGGCGGCTCTCACCTCTCACGCGTACTTTGGCCCGCGTAGAGAATAAGGGGGTGTAAGCTCGATCGCGCACCCTTATCTTGCAGTGGGGAGAATCGCGCATCTTGGCTAGCCTTTGGGTTTTATCGGAACGATTATGTTGTATAGTTACCGGGTGATAAAGGTCACTGCAATCGTTGCACAGCCTTCGTTTGTGAAAAGGGCGCGCTTTCAAACACAGCGAGCTAACAACTGAGACGCTTATTCCCGTTTATGTGTACCTTTGTGTACGTTTCGTGTGTCATTTGTGCATGAGAAACGTGAGGAACGTTTATTTGCTTGACATTCTGCGCGTGGCCTTTCAATTTGTTTCTATCGCATTCATTGCTCCGCCTTTGCGGGAAAGTTGTGAATTTTTCTAAGCACACAAAACTTTTCAAGCTGCTTGAATGGGGGTTTTACTATATGTTATGTCATTTGGCACGAAATCACAAAGCAGTTCTAAAAATAATAAAAATTAAATTGTTTGTTTTTCTTTTCGAAAGAACAATCGTGAAAAAGGTTTTGCTTGTAAAACAGTGAAATCAGTTTTGAATAATACATTTTCCCAGACTTTCCTTCTGAATCAAAAAAATAATAGTAGACACGACCATTGATTAGTTAAAAATATAAGTTTTATCACTAGAATATTAGGCCCATTTGCTTGAAGCGAACTTTAGTAAAAATACAATTCTGGTGGCAACAACATTCTTTGTTTCAGCAAGGGAGTATGATATTAAGAAAAAAGTCAGAAACGTCCGTATTTCATAGCTTCAGGGTTTACAGAGACAACGTTCCTTTTCTAAGAAAAACTAGTGTTCAGAAAAAGTGCCATTAAAGTTCGAGTTCACACAGTGCAGAGACGGGATCAAGCGTGTTCTGGCTGTTTTTGAAGGCTTTCTGAAACATCATGAAGAACTCACCGCTTCTTGAAAGCACTTGTCAATCATACGAAAATACGGTGCTTTGAAAATTGAAAAATTGCATATTCAGTCGTCTATGCCCTCCATCTCCCCTTAAAACTTTCGCAATGTGGCTGAATCGTTGAACAGACATAAAAAACGAAGAGATATGCGAATATTTTGTTGTTGTTGAAGTACCCCAAGAAAGACTATAGTCTCTAAAATGATTAGTCTCACGAGTGGTCGAGGCTGACTCCGTGTTCGGTCTTGTCTTGCTTCCCGGCTGCCGCCAAAAAGGCGTCCAACGCCGCATTGTACTCTCCTCCTTCGTCCTTTAGGAAAGGGTGCTTCTGCTCCAGTGCCCCGAAGAAGCTAAGGTCACACACTCCGTCCTCGGGAAACAGGAGGCCCGGATCGAAGGTGGCCTTGAACATGCAGATCAGCGGCTTCTTCCACATCGGAGTAACTGGAACAGCGAGAGCGTGACGGGTGAGTCTTTCTTTATATGTATTGACATAGCCCGCACAGCCTCACGTATTCGGACCATGCGCATTTCGCCGTGTGTTGGCAATGAAAAACAAAGATTTATTCAACCCGGTTAATCAATTTTTGTCGGTGCCTCCGTCATCTGTAGCTGGTATTTATACGAAATATTGTCAGTTGTTATTTTTGGGAGTCAATAAATAAGTGTTAAGGCATAGTAAACATATATATATAATTGACTGTAAAGCGATTTTTATGTTAATGAAAGCGGGAGTCGATTGCGAAAAAATAAGCATTAAAATATCATATACAATTGTTGAGCGATTAATATTATCATTGCAACATGCTCCACAAACACACGCCAGCAGTTGTCACAGTTGTTTCATGGCGGTTTGATTTATTTTATGTTCAGGCCACGAATAGGTAGTCTATCAACGCATATATATATATATATATATATATATATATATATATATATATATATCGTACTGGCAGACTTGGTGCCTTTAGGATGTATACGAGGGACTATTGGGTCAGCTGCCCACTCATAATAAGTTCACGTGCTACATGACACCAAATAAACTCAAACGAGTGTGCTACACTCGCCGCCAAGGCTACGGGTGGCGCTGACTGACATTCCCGCGTTTAAGTCACATATAAACCCAATAAAGTGGCTGGGGGATAGCTGTCCTGGTAGCTCAGTGGTAGAGCATCGAACGCGTCATTCGAAGGTCGCACGTTTGGATCCTGCCCACGGCAAGTTATCTTTTCACCCACTTTTCTTCATATTTACATTACAATTTGGTCTAATATCTTCCCCTATACCTTCCTTGGCATTATTGTCTGTTAGATCCTAATAATATTGTGTGAAACACAGAAAAACGAGCCCTTAAGTGTACACTTCTTTCCTTATTTCATTAACGAGGGTCTCATACTGGCAGACTTGGTGCCTTTAGGATGTATACGAGGGACTATTGGTTAGCTGCCCATTCATAATAAGTTCACGTGCTACGTGACGCCAAATAGACTCAAAAGAGTGTGCTACACTCGCCGCAATGGCTACTGGTGGCGCTGACTGACACTCCCACGCTAATTCACATATGAACCCAATAAAGTGGCTGGGGTATAGCTGTCGTGGTAGCTCAGAGGTAGAGCATCGAACGCGTCATTCGAAGGTCGCACGTTTGGATCCTGCCCACGGCAAGTTATCTTTTCACCCTCTTTTTTTCATATTCACTTTACGATTCAGTCTAATATATTCCCCTATACTTTCCTGGCATTATTGTCTGTTAGATCCCAATATTATTGTGTGAAACACCGAAAAAACGAGCCCTTAAGTGTACCTTCTTTCTTTATCTATATATATATAGATATATATATATATATATATATCTATATATATATATATATATATATATATAGTGGAGTAATAATTCAATGGGCCAGTTAGTCTTCGTGAAGGTATGAGATATGGCACAACGGGAGCGTTGTCAACAAGGATAAATATATTTATTTCCCAACAGTTTCGGGAGGGGACCTCCCTTCATCAGGGATGAGTTATACTGCTCATCCCCTGATGAAGGGAGGTCCCCTTCCGAAAACTGTTGGGAAATAAATATATTTATCCTTGTTGACAACGCTCCCGTTGTGCCATATCCCATATATATAGATATACATATATATATATATATATATACATATATATATATATATATATATATATATATATATATATATATATTGTAATGACGAAAACCGAAACTGGAACTCTCTCTGGCACAGACTCGCATGCTAGGAGGAAGAGGACGAAGACGAAGCAGAATAAGAACAGCCGGCCTGCAGCAAAGGCGTTGTGTCTTATTTCTCTCGTCGTTACAATTATTTCTCTCGTCGTTACAATATATATATATATATATATATAATTGTGTTAGCTATGTATTCACATTTGCATCTTCTTCTTTTTAGGGGCGAAGCTCCTTCGGGCGTGGGCTGTGCGTCCCCTGTAGCCTGTATGTAGCCACCTCTAGTTTAGTTCTTGCAGTGTTCACTAGATGGCGGTACCGTCTCCTGTATGTAGCCACCTCTCGTTTAGTTCTTGTAGTGTTTACTAGATGGTGGTACTTGTAGCTGATGATGAAAAGATGCAAGATGTTATAAACTACAAAGCGGTACTTGTAGTTGATGAAAGACGCGAGGTCTTATAAAATAGGAATGATGTCACATATGGCCCGTGTCATTGGTTGAAGGCAATCGTTCGATTTAGTGCGGCGACGTACGCTAGGGGGAGCGTTGTAATAAAATCCGTTCGCTGTTGGCGCGCACTCGGAGTCGCCGGATGGATAAGGCTGCACAGCGGAGAGAGCGCAAGGCGGCAGCAGCGCGCACTCGCAGACGGAATCCCGATGTGCGAGCGCACGAGGCAAGGGACATCGCAAGCCATCCATCGTCTAAGAACAAATAAAAGTTGATTTGTGTATATACACACACAGCGTTTCTCACGTCTTTACATCATGATCGACTGGGCGAATTACACGGAAGATTCACAGTTTACCGATGAATCCCTCCGGAGCTTCGCCCATTCATCATCATTCACCCCGTGAATATGCCGTATTTTTTTAGGCTTGCTATAACGTTGCGATACGCTAGTGTTGTCATTAGCCTGAATGGGACCATGACTTTTGATTTCCATTCCTGCAGAAACTTATCAACAAACTTTCTTGATGCACATTTTTGTACTTATCTTTAGTTTTTTCTAGTGCTTTTAATACTTCAAACCAGCTTGAGGACAAAATCTAATTTATTATTGGTGTTTACCTAATCGATTTGTTTGCGCGTGGAATGGCTAAATGACCCCATGGCTCTGCCATATACTTATTTTAAAAGGCAACCATGGCAACACAATATTTATTTTAAAAATCAGACAATGTACACAGCTTACACGTGGTCGTCGTTGTGGCTGTAAACAATGGAGGTCAACGTTGTTATCTGCTGATTCACAGAAAAATCAGGGCTGTTTCATTTGCTCTAAACTCTTAGGTTTACGTTACACAAGATATTTATATTGACTACATCCCATTAAAGTATCCGCTGAACGATCTGATTGTTTATTCACACCACCACGTGAATAAAGAAAACACAACTGTTTTTTTTTTTCCGAATCACTGTTTTTAAGAACTGAGAAAACGGTCTTGACAACAGAAAAATCCAATCGTCTTTCAACATAATATTAATATGGTAATAATCACTTTTAAGGAAAAGAAATATGCACGTTGAGGAAAAGATGGTATTATTCCTTTGTTTACGCATACAATAAAACTTTTTGCTTCTTTCGTCTGGTGATATCACACACCTATGCTTTGTGCTTCCAAGTTGAAATTTTTATTTTGATGTTTTGAGCTTAAGTTTTTTTTTCACTCGATTTATGAGTATAACTCAAGCAGTTATCCTTAACTCTCCTCACTGAGTGAGTTTACTAATTTCTAATATGTTTTGACACTGACAAATGTATCTATGATTTCAAATACGCTTAGCCTTATTGCTTTCCTCAAAGGATCACAAGAAAGGTCCACTATACAAAGCTTACCCATTGTGTCTGTTGTGGCCTTTGACCTGGTCGCTGTGAAAAAAATTAGCAATAATTTGAAAAGAGTATTTTGCAACAGACGAAGCTATGAGAAACGAAATGGAAACCGTAGGTGATAAGTTTTCATGAAGCTATATCTCAACAAAATAAACTGAAGGAGCATAAATAATGCCTTGGAGGTGTTCAGTGTTCCTAAAAGAACAACTTTGTAGCGAGAGCTCTTCTACGCCATGTTCCACAAGGTCATTCATCTCGCCGCAATGGCCTTGAACAGGCGGCGGGCAAGTGTGGCATATGTGACGTCGAGCCACGTGATCCACTACGGAGAGTCGTCGCAGCTGTTCTTGCTAGTTTCCTCGCCGCCTCAGAAGCACATTACAAGGAGAAGGTTAACTGCATACAGACGCCCGCGTGCTCTTCCGTGTGCCTTTCCGCCAGTCCTAGCGGCCACAGTGATGTCACTGGTTTCGATCGCTCAACGACAATAGAAACAGGCAATACAACAGACAATAGAAACAGACAGAGCGACAACCTGTCTGTCTGATAGCGGGTGGGCACGATCTTTCTCCCCATGGTGCGTCGAGGAGAAGCACTCATATATGCGGGGAGATGAGGCGACGAACAGCACATAGCGAACGATAACGAACCAAGCAACAAACAAACAAACAAACAAACAAACAAGGAAGAGCTTAGTTCTGGTGATGAAGTGTGCGTTACTTCGCTAACGTTCCCTGCAAAATGGCACACAACTGCAATGCAATTACTAATTATTAACCTCTAGGTGATCTTCGCCAAACCAAGCCAAACATACCTTCAGGTCGTGATAGCTACGTTAAGAAGCGTTACACTTGAGCAAGTTGTTTTCCTTAGCCTTTTGCGAAAACGGTTTGTGCGAAAGTAACGATAAAAAGCCGCACAATGTATAGAAAAGGGCCTTTAGTATTCTTGTTAAGCTAATAATTTGTTTGATGTCTATCTAAATGAAACCGGCATTAGAGGACTGTTACTAATTTGTGCGGTCATAACCGCGCCCCTCATCAACATAGATATCACTGCAACCACAATGTAGCCATGATTACTGGACAGACAAACAAGCGCAGCAGAATGGGCGCTGTTTCTGTTCACTTGCGTAACTGCTCGAAACGCTGCGTCTTTTTTTTTATTAACGCAAAAGTGTTAAAAAGGTGTTGTCGCAGGAATTCTGCCGTCGGCGTCGGCACCGTTGGTTGTGAGCGAAAAATCGTCAGTGAACGAAAAATTGAGAAAAATGCAAATAAAATAAAGAATAAAATTTTTAGTCCCCTCGAAGATCGAACCCGGGCCGTTCACCTGGCAAGCAGGTGTCCTACCACAAAGCCACGATGTTATTCGCAGGTGCTTCAAAAAAAAAGCTACATAAATGCTATGTAGTGGAAGAAGTCTTTGTAACGCATTTTGTTCGACAGGTGTCACGACGAAAACGAGCCCATTCGGCGATTTGTAGGCGCATTTGGGAGGCAATCAAACTACGTCGAAAAACGCCGGGATAGTGCAGCCATTTCCGCTAAAACACGCAGGACCTTTCAAACATGTAAAAAAAATGGACAACTATGTCCATCTAGCGAAAAAGCATATCATTCTTTTCCTGAGGCATCAATTAAGCAAACAGCAAACACCAGATAATGTGCTGCCATCTGTGAGGCATGTGAGACTCTTTATACTCCTTCAAGGAAATGTCCATTTAACAAACCATAACACTTGCAGAGATTTAGCTTTCAATTCTCATGACACCATTAAAGAAGTGAAGTACTGTAGTTGCCATTTCACCGGTCATAAGGCGATGGTTGTTGCGGTTGGCCAGAAGAGGTCTCCAGAAGAACATGTCGAACCATTGCCAGATAACTAATGCTAGACGGGCGACAGAATATGACCATTTACGAAAACAAGTCTCATGCCTCCGCGCAGTTCACAATACAGGATCATGTGGCTAAATCACTGTACAATATTTCAGGACGTTGTTATAAATGTGCTGTTAAATAGATCGAAAACCTCTATACCATTACTACATAGATATGTCGCGCTTGCGCGCGCGTGCTTTTGTGTGCGTGTGTGCATGTGTGTAACAAAACACATTATTATGTATGCACTTGGCGGTTGAAAAGCGCACTAGGGGCCGGATTGCGCTATCGCGTTTAGCTCTTAAAGGCGAACCTTAAGAGTCTCCAATTTTTGGACTGATGCTAAATGCGGGATCTCAGTGCTATATCTAAAGCAGAACAAAGTCACAGAAAGTAACCAGGACGCAAATAACACAATTAACAAAGAGGATTGCCCTTCTTTTTTTTTCGAAACAGCATGTTATGCATTTATTGCTTGCAATACCAGCGTTCTCGTGGCATCTTTAATTTTGTAGCATGTTCATCGAGTGGGTGATCCATGGACGACAAGCTAAGGGACTGTCGTTTGCAGGTGCGAGCATTCGCATGATTACATTAAGAAAAGTGCACTTTTAAAAGTGATAACCTTGAACATTGTTTTTAACTCCTTATATGTTATTTAGACGCACGAACAAGAAAAGTTTAAATAATGTTTGAGACCTACTTAAGCAGCGGCGAGGAGTTCGGGGCGTGCTTTCTTTTCTACTTTGTGGAAGGTGAAATTTCTTGAAGGCTAGCATCCCCCCCCCCCCCTGTTTGTATTCTTCCTATTTTCATAATTTAACCTCGAAAGCGCTAGAAACGGATTAAGTTTCCCGAATTCTATCAGGACTGCTTTGCTCCCTTTGGTGTGGTGGCATCTTTTAGAATAAGTCAAGCACAGTGACACCAGTACATCGTCAGTTTTCGCTTGAACTTTTGCGGTGTTTGATGCATGACATGAGAAAATCCCGAAAGTTATTCTCCATAAATTGACAAACCTTCCTTTGTGATTTGCGAACATAATTAAAAAGATCAAAATTTAACGGGAGCAGCTACATAGATAAATACTGATGTCTCACGCATAGCAGCGGCGACAGCCAGTTATGTTCTCTTATAATCTATGTGACCATTTGCTTTTAAGGCAAATACATACCAACACTGGTGGCGATGCAGTAGTTTTTTGTGGGGGCAGTGATGCTGTCGACGATGGTGCAGGGCTCCCCAACCAGCCTTAGCCGTATTGTCGCTTTGCCAAGATGCTGATCTGGATGACCCTGTAATCGAACACAATACGAGAAACTGGGAAAGCACGCCCCGGTCATATAACAAATAAACGAATAAATTACACGTGACCTTCATCGTTTACGCAGGTGTTCTGTGGCAGCACTTGCACTTCAGCGTTTGCGCGTTCTGATGTATTTCTTGGGTTAACTTACTGCTTCACCGCGCTAAGTAATTTCAAAGGCCATGCAGGGGAGCATGCTGCTGATACTTTCTGCGCTATAGCTGCAACAACGGCCTCAGCTGCCGGCAATACTTGAGTGAAAGTGGTCAATTCTACCGATCACCGTGGTAGTCTTGTAGTTACGGTGCGCGACAGCTGACCCGTAGGTAGGGGGATCAAATCCCAGCCGCAGAGGCAGCACTTCAGACGGAGGGAAACGTTCTTCACGCCCATGCACTTATACCAAGGCGCACGTTAAAGAACCCCTGGTGGTCGCCATTAGAAGATCTCTTCACTACGGCGTCCTTCATAATCGTAACGTTGGTTTGAAGATTCACGGCACAACAAATAATACTTATTTCTTACCCTCATACTCAATGGGCACTTACAATTTCGAGGTTTGCAATCGTATCACGTATGTCCAGTAAAGCTTAAAACCAGGACCAAAAGCATTGAGTTGTACTTTTGTAGGAATTGTTATGAATATCTGCGAAACCAGGTGTGCTCGCTCAGAAGTGCTTGGAATAGAAACAATGGTGTAGCTCGGTGCTTTCAAAATTAAAAAAAAATTCACAGTTTTTGACGCGCCCTGTTTCATAAACTGTCGCAATGTTTAGGAGAGATGTAGGATACAATGAAGGCTTCGTATCCTTGTTCTTCACTTGACGTTCACTGCTGACCAGACTAGTTCGGGGGCCTTCCTTAGCCGGAAGCAAGTTTGTAAGCGGCCAGCGGCATTGAACTTCAAAACCTAAAGTTGAAGCGAAGTTACCTAGAGACTGGAAGTGAAAACGGCGGCATCTAAAATAGGAGAAGTCCGTGCCGAATAAACGACCGTATATTTCAAAGTAGAACAGCTTAACATAACTACGACCCACCATGTCTGTTGCAACCTAGGTTAGGTGGGCGGCAATGTGACCAGCTCTGCAGTGGCAGTGACTGGTACGAGAATGCGCAAAGGTTCAAAACAGATCGTTGCTTTATTAACAACACTAATAACAATATTGTGTTTGTTCTAGCATTCCTTAATTTAGTATGCGTTTGAAAAGAATTCGCGATAGTTTTCTTACGTAAAGGCACGAATACGAAGCAGATAAATGCATCAAATAAACAGTACCATTAAAAGCACAATTCAACTGTCCTGTTGTACGCTGTTGGCTGCAGCATTTAAAATGAATTTCACACTGCTGGCTGTGAAAGTATAAGCATAAAGAAGGTTAATATTATAATGCACTCTTATATTACCAGTGCATAAAGTACATATAAAATGAAAGTGCATAATTATAAAAATTTTCCGATCTGATTATTGCAACAATTTATGTTTTAACAACGCTTAACCCGTCCGAGAAACTGGGCAAGAACAAACTAAGAGTAAACCTCGAATCTCAGACTGTAGTTTTCATGTAGAGTTTAGGTTTGCTTGGCTGGCTACACTGCAGTTGAGTAATTATAGCGAGTCACCAAAAATACCAAATTTGCTTAAGAGTACTTTTTCCACAGGCTTATATTTTTGACGGGGTATTGTTGAGATGGTGAGCCTCGCTTTGTATACGCATTGCCATGTGAAGAAACTTGAAGAGAATAATAATCACAGGGTCCTATTGAACATTTCTAAGTGTTATATTACACTAAGCGGACGGCATGCATGTGCTGCGGAAAACACAAACCTGGCAACGCGATCAGAGAACGGCAAGGACGACTGCCCCTCCTACGAGACCCACTGCGCCAAGCGGTATGGCCCAATGCTCTGCACTGTCAGCTGACCTGCAATACACGCGGACATACACGTCATTTTGAAAGAGGGCGAGCCAAAACAGAGAAAACTGGATTCAAGCTAAGTCAATTTAACCTTTATAAATGCAGTGGCCGAGTCATTGTATAATGGGTTGGAAGAATAATGGCTCAATTCATTGTAAAGTGTTTGGAAGCCCTTCCTAGTAGGCTGGAAGCATTCAAACGACCCTTACAGAACTTATATCGATTGTGTGAAGCCTCGGTACACAATTTGCCTTCTTTGGCGCCTGCTGTTGCACAATTTGTTGCTGTGACACCAGGTGTTTCAAACAGGGGTCTTTCTCTGTGGTAGAAAACTGGGCTGCCTTGAAGGGGTCCCAGGTTCGAACCACGGTGCATTATGAATAGGTTTTATTTTGTTTTCCTGTGATACTAAATATAAAGACACTCTTGGCTAATGTTGCCGTCACCGTAATGCCCTGAATATGTATATTTATGTATAAAACTATAAAGTGCATAAATAAAAATACTTCTGAAGAAAAAAGTGTAATAAACCCGACCTTTCACGTCTCGGCACACTGCTTTAACCAACTAGGCCATGCCGCTTATGCTGTCCATCACACTAACAGCGACCTATGCATATACATAATTTTCCACTGGCTTACTGTCCATGAACTTACAAGGAACATTCTTGAACAAAGCATGTACTTTGTTTCGACAAGCCATACATGATTTCTCTAGGCGTTGACGTGTCCGATGTGTGATCAGGGAAGGGTGGGTTCACTGAAGCACATACAACTGGATGAAAGCAGCATTCCAAAATATCTCTGGTGCCACTTCCACTTCGAATGAACATAAAAAGTTGTTCACATAATGTCCAGGACTATTCCGGAAGTTGATGGTCTCGTCGTGCCTGTGAATACATCTACTATCAAAATGCACAACGCCACTGTCGCTTTAGGCGTACAAAGTCAACTCGCTTCTTCAGATGAGTTGTGGCGATGATTGCGCCGTTAAAACATTGTACTACTTGAACATCGCGGAAACTTACAGCTCACCGGAAAACTTGCTAAGAGACGTCATGAACTTCTTGCTGTACAACTTTCGTGCGGTGTGCCTACAGGTTGTGCTGGTTATAGTCGGTATAGAATTTACCGTAAATGTGCTTTAATGTGAAAACCAGTGGCTTGTAGCGCATATCGATGCCGATCTTGGAGTTCGCCTCCAGTCGGACGTCACGCAGTCAACTATTCACAACACCTTTTTAGATGAGCGACTTGTTGGGTGGGTTGGTTCATTCTTAACGTAGCCTATGGCGCGAAAAAAAACACGAGAAAAGGACAAGCTCAATTATGTCCTCGTGGTTTTTTTTTCACGCCATAAGCTACGTTATCTCTTTAGATAATTGTGGTTAAGGCATCACTGTTATTTGAAGCACAATGGACCGTTTTCAATACATTTTGTATGAGTCCTACATATCATGAACTTACTTCGTATAAAAGTCTGATGTGTTGCTATCGCATTCATTGGTTATTCGTTGTGCCGAAACTGTGACTTATTTTTTGTCTTGTGCGGTTGTGTTTGCGGACACCAGTGGGGGCTGCGAACAACTACGCCACACTTGCTGCGATCTGAAAAACAAAGAAGCTGTCAACAACTAGCCTAGCGGGTGTGTACCAAGAAGCTCCTGCCACATTATAGCCATGCACAGTAGAGTATAGTAAAGCCACCACGTTCGCGATCACACTAGAAGTGACCCATGAGTTCAAAAAGAAACGAAATTTATAAGCTAATGACGCGTGCTGCCATATGAGCGCAGTTTTTGCGCCCCCCCCCCCTCCTTTGTGTGAAAGGAAAGAAAGCGTTTGAAGCTCCCGAAAAATTCTTGTAACTTTCATCGTACAACAAAATCCGTCAAGCTATAAATTTCTATAGTTACGTCAGTGGATGTTTACTTGAAGTGGATGCTTACTACTGAAGTGCTGCAAAAGCACTTCTGTCAATGGTTTTTTTTTCGTGTGAAAATGAGGTGTAGATGCACATAGTGCATTTGTGTAACACGTTTTTTTTCGCCGACGATTCTTGACATTTCAGCAGAGCTCACGATTGTTCTTTTTCATGGAACGCACGACACATTACTTATTTCTATTCTTGTTCATTTTATTATTCAGTTTTTATTGTATATTTAATTAGTAACTTAGCCCCCACTTTTTTGCCTCGTAAAGTTCGTACTTTACGCTAAGTTGTATTCAGATTCTAGAGAGAATTATAAAAAGTGAGGAACAGTAGGTGGCAATCATCGGGACCTTTTACTGCAATGAGCACTGATATTGTTAGATTCGAAGAAGCGTATGATTTGAGCTCAGTTTGGTGCGCGTGTCCACCATTACTTCGCAGCTGGCCCAAGCACTGCCTGAACGCACTCAAGCGCTGGTGAGTTCGGGCCTGCGTAAGAGGCTGTGGTCTCTCATTACCATCTCTCAGCAATCGCGCGATGGCGTCGGTGTACGAGGCTCTGCAGAGGAGCAATGAACCCACGTGATCACGCGTGGTGTTAACATTTTGGTACGAGTGACATCAACAGTAACTACCGTGAATTCATGGTGTGCTCTGCTTGCAAGGACGAGTTAACATCAGGCAATGTGTCCGTGATGAACGGTAATTCAAGTCGACTCATGCGCCACTCCGCATGCTACTCAAGGTTCCCTTTAGTGGGAGATGGTGTTAATATGTTACGCACCTCTTGTTGTCTTCTGATCTTTTTTTTCTCTTTTTCAATAATCCTCCCGTTCCAATGAGCATTCTCTGCTTGCTCTGTCATTGTACTGCCATTGTTTTCAGCAATGCGCCTTTGCTTAACTTGCGCTAGTTTCCTTTTCACTTCAAAATTCTTGAACTTTTAGCAAATTATTCCCTTCACATGAATGAGCAACATGTTTTTGTCCAAGATATTTTCCGCAAGAAGTAATAGATAGAATGAAGCCGCCATCGCATTGCTCTGTACTTACGATGCCGCTGCAGAAACAAGAAAAAGAGACACACGTATATACTTACCGTATATAGATTGTTGGATAACAAATTTGCATGTGACAGAATGCTTACGTTCGGAGAGTGGGCGTTCGTCGGGTTGTTCATCTGCAAATCATCGACATGCTCAGAGTACGTATCCTGTTTGCATTGTTAGCAGCTATGGTTCAACATCATTATCAAAATTATCACCATCATCCTGACTGTGCCCCGTGTAGGGCAAAGGCCTCTCCTATCTTTCGCAGATCAACTCGATCTTCTGCTTTCAGCTGCCACGTTATAATGAAAAGCTTCTTAATTCCATCGGCCCAATCTCAATTATTTTCCTCCCACTCATGCGTGTACCTTCTCTTGAAATGCAGTCAGCTACCCTTAAGGACCAGCGGTTAAACTGCAGACGCCATACGTGTCCGGCCAATGTCCAATTCCTCTTTTTTTTTATTTCAACTATTGAAGGTTCAACGGTTTGAAGCGAAACTTGGTGTAGCGTTTACTTAAGTGAACTTTTGTTAGATACGCAAAAACATGGTTGGGTTTGGCGTTAGTTTCATCGTAGACAAACGATCCGAAAAGGTGTTTCCACTCGATGTGCGGTCCAGCGTTACGGGCAATGGAGAAGGTGAAGCGAGACAGAAGTGTGTTGCGAGTAGGTGGAGGAGCCAGCCGCTGCGGATGCTGCGGTGAGCGTGCTGTGGGTGAGAGGCAGTGTGACGTCAACGCACACCTGTGAGAGAAGCGTGCGAGAGGAGCGTAACATCAACGCGCAGCTGTGACGTGACGTTCAGCTCCAACAACTGCAGCCAGGGAAACGCGCTGTGGCGTGTTCGTACTGACGCACGTACGTACGGCGTTGTACACGTGAATCGAAGACCTGCTTCGCGTCTACTAAATATATGCCTGGCTATCTTGTTCACTAAATTACCAGTGGAGGAATGAAACATTCAAGTAACTTTCACTGTAGCTGCATTTCACAAATTGCAGTTTCACTTATGAGTCATACGCTGGAAGGCGGCCAGCATATTGCGTTAACCGGCGTGCTTCAGCACTTGACCTTCGTTTTTTTAAACATGACCTCCAAGATATTCTGCAGCAGCGTGCTACCGGAACAGATCATGGAGATCATAGTATAAAAGGAAGCGATCGAAAATCTAGAACGACATGTATTGACAAACGTATAAATGATGGGTTAGTTTATTTCTAATGCACTAGCGCATGAATAAATTAGTAAAATAACTGATCTATTTATTGGTATACGAACGCATCAAAAAGCGTTGGCGGCTTCACGGCATTGCATCTGAGTTAGGAAACGTGTATGCTTTACTGTGACCTACAAAGTTTATGATTGATGAAATGTACTAAAGTTGTGTAGTGCACCTCGGTGGAACAAGAACTACGGTACTCGGCTTCTGGCCCAATGGTTCGGGTTCAATGCGGCAGTGACGGTCGCATCTTGGATGGAAGGCGAAAAAGGTCTAGGCCGTGCTGCTGTGCCGACGTGAGTGACATGTGATAGGAGCCCCCGCGATCAAACTTTCGGAAGCCCCCTCCAATGCGACGTCTCCGGAGCATCACATCGTGTTTTCTGTGACAATAAAACCAACAGGATATTTTTGCAGTTTAAAGTTTTGCAGGCAAATACGACTGATGTGCCTCATTTTTAACGTTCCTTCAAGTATGTGGATCGAAAGATTGGATTGTTCAATGCTGTATAGGCTCATTGTGCCATATGTACTTTGATTGCCTTTAGCACGAATGTTTGGCCTTGCGAAACGAGATTGCAGAGAATGTTCTAGTGTGGAAAGATTTCGCGAAGTA